>CM037851.1:11701614-11830119 GCA_021234595.1 Delia radicum
TACACGAACATGTGTAGTTCACATATTGTTTGATGGGAACATACTTCAACCCCACATGTAAGAGTGTAGCTATACTTTAAGTTCGTGAACTTGTAGGTGTACAGCTAAAACAAAAGTACATGAACGATAGACATTATCCATTAGCGATCGGAAAAAATGTGATACACGTAAATAAAATCGACAATAATTGTTTCAACCAAATAAATTTAAGAAAATAATTCATTATACGGAATTTATTAACCTACACTCAAAAAAAAACTATTTTAAATTCTGATTGTTTTTTAGATTTTTTCTAAAACGGGCTTTTAAGGTCCAGTTTATTATATAAAATAAAAGATTATTTCATTTAATGGTCCATCCGACGTTCGTTGGTGTTTTTTCCAACATCTTCTGGGATGAATATTTTATTGATATATAATCTTCTCTGTCAATTTTACATTATTTTCAATTATTAAACAATACAAAACAAGTAATGTATAAATAAATAAAAATAATTGTGTGCGCCCCGGTAGGCTAGTTGGTAGCGTGCTGGCTTATCAGTGCGGGGGTCGTGGGTTCGATTCCCACCAGAGGCACTGGTCTGTTTTCGCTACAACGCGCCGAAAGCCATAGTAGCTAGTGCTCGGTTAGGGTAATAGTATATAATTTGTAATTATATGATTATTAATTAATAAAAAAAAAAAAAAAAAAAAAAAAAAAATTGTAAAAATAAATAAATAAAATATCACAGTAAATTCTTTTTCTATTTTCCTAATGTTAAGATCACAGTTGAGTTAAGACATGTTTTGCTAAAATTAGCAAATTTGGCCTCAGGGCTCAAAATAGACAAATTTTCTGTAATACCTGAAAATTTTTCAGTAATAACAGACTTTTTTTTGAGTGTAGATTAATAAATTCCGTATAATGAATTATTTTTTAAATATATTTGGTTGAAACAATTATTGTCGATTTTATTTACGTGTATCACATTTATCCGATCGTTAATGGATAATGTCTATCGTTCATGTACTTTTTTTTTTAGCTGTACACCTACAAGTTCACGAACTTAAAGTATAGCTACACTCTAACATGTGGGGTTGAAGTATGTTCCGATCAAACAATATGTGAACTATACATTATAGTGTACTCAAGCAAATATTAAAACAATAAACACTCGTGTCTGTGTAATAAAATGCACAAAATTTAGATACACACATAATTGATATGAAAATAAAAATATGTGTTGGTTGCTTTTAAACAGTACATTGTGTGTATCATGTGTGTATTTTTGAACTCTGATATTTCACTATATCATGTATTTTAAATTTACAATTTTACATGAACACATTGTTATTATTACGAGTGTACTGGCAAAAAATATAGGTATTGTTCAGAATAGTAAAAAATCACCCCAAAAAATTAGAAAATTCGAGAAAAAACGTAATTTATCTTAATTTTAGCAAAAAAAAAAATCACGAAAAGTTAGAAAAAACTCCGAAAAACCCCGGGAATAAAAAAGAAAATCCCGGGATTCGGGATTTGCGAAATCCCGGGATTTTGAGATTTCTCGTTGTCATACGTTTTGTAACGTATTGAAATATAGGTCTAAGACCCAAGAAAGTATATAATCGGTCCAGTTGTTCAAAAGTTATAAGTTAAAATGCTAAGGTACCTCTAAGTTTTTCCATACAAATTGGTAACATAGAGTAACATATAGTAATATATATTTATAGTAACGTCTGATGTATAAAATATAACGTATTATTTTTCCACCATACGCTAAGATGGTGGAAAACCACAAACATTTTTTATTCACCACTGATATAGTTTTTCTCCTCAGAAATGTTTTTTTTTACCACACAATTCCTTTTTTACAGCAAAACTTTTTGTTCACCTCTACTATATATATTTTTTAGGTATAAATTTTTGTTTTGTTCATTGAGTAGGGTATAAAGAAAACATTAAGTAAAACCAAATTTAATGCAGGTACTTTTTTTAATATTGTGTCAGAAAAAAAAACTAGACAAGTGAAGTGAACACGTCGTATTAGAAAAACAATTAAAAATATAATTATTATAAACTATATTCAAGTGTTTTTTTTTTTTCAGAATTGAAGGCATATAGTATTTTTTATTCAAAAATTAATTAAATAAGTTTGATATGATTTTTATTACAAGTAAAAATTATGTTTTTTCGACCTTTAATTGTGCAATGAAAATGAAAATTTTTCAAGTTCGAGGCCATTCTCTACATTTCTTTTTTGGAAATTGTCCTCACAAATAATCTATAGAGTTTTTGTTTTCAAATTTATTAATTGACCACTTTCAGGAATGTGTTGATAGATCTATTTCGGAAATTTTCCAGGTGACAACCCCATGCAAACTTCAAACATTCATATAACCTAGTTAGTAGTGTCCGACCGAACAGTTTGCCGGTTTTTTGATATCTTGAGGCAATGATGACAAATTTGGTATTGAAAACATGTTTTTTGAGCAGATATAATTCGATTTTGTGTATAAAATTTAAGAAAAAAGTCGAAGTTTAGCTATAAAGTTAAAAGTTCGGCCGCCGAACTATTTTCAATTTGGCCGAACTTTTTCAGGCCGAACAGACTTAACTACAGACTTTTCTTCAAATTTGACACTCAAAATAGCATCTAATCAGCCCAATAAACAATTTTCCATCCGCCAAATTTGTCCATAATGCTTTAAAATCAGACCAAATGCATTATCCGGCCGAACTGTTCGGTCGGAGATGACGAACTGTTCGGTCCGGCGATGACGTTTTCATGCAATCATGAAAACGTCATCTCTTCGTTTGTTTTTATATACATCGAGATTATTTTATGTTATTTTCAATTTATAACGAGCTTCAACCTCGGTATATTTACAAAAATAAAGCAAATTAAACATATTAGCTAGGTTGATACTAGTATTTCGATCTGGCTAAAGATCTCATCAGAACCCGAAGTTTTAGAAAAGCTAGAGCCTCCATAATAGGCAGAACTTTAACATTAGTACATTTTACATTTTACAGTTTTGTTTTGCTGTTTTTATTTTACTAATATTTAGCAAACAATTCTACTAATTGTACTGCTTGTTTCTTCAACATCATTTTTAATAAATTTTTCTCTTATTTATACATACTTATTTCTATGGGTGTATGGAATTGATAAGTTATTTATTATTCATGGAAACACCTATACAAATTTTTACAAAAAAAAATCATACATGTAGTGTACGTATTGAAATATGTAGACAACATAATTTTATATACTCGAGCATTTAAGAAGACGCATACGTTTAACCGAATATCTCCTCTGTTAAATCTAGAAATGTTGTTGCTTTTTCAACATATTGCATCTTGGAAAACTTTTGCTTATAGGTTTATATGCAAATATAGTTATGTCGACGTTGTTTAAATTGCTGTTTATGCATATGAGAATTTTATTTTAAACAAAAATTTTTCAACATTGAATTTTTGGTAGCATAAGCCATGAGCTGAATACAAGAAACTTTCATGAACATGGGGGGATTATACCATACATATATAGCAATGCAAATGCCACCTTATGCATGTTGTACTGGGGGGTAAGATTGTTTTAACGATTATAAAAGTATTTATAAATGACTTCAGTGATTAAGTTTATTTTCTCAAGTCAATACAGAGCTGCATTAGTTAACTTTAGATTGAGATTAATTGAAAGTTTTATAATTTTATGAGAAAGTAAGTAATGTCTTTTTGATTATGAGTTACGATGATAGTTGAGAATTTATAGAATATTTTTGAAATTTAATATATCTAACAAGAGGGGTATGTTAACAGATATAATTATATCTTAACGCCATTGCAGCCAAGCTTCAAAACTGTAGCGCAACCGAGATTAAAATTCAACTAAAAAAAAATTACAGAGTCAGGTTAGATTATTTTTTTTTTTTTGATGCATCATTTAATATATTTAACGCATTTCAATAGTAATTATTTAATTTAGCTATCAGTGTACTAAAACTGTACTAAAAAAGGCTACAACTTTGAAATACATTTTTTGAATTTAGTTTGATATGTACGAATATCTATGTCCAATGGAATTTTCACAAACAGAATGGGACGATCTGGAATAGATATAAATTCAAAATCGCCGTTGGAAATAATAGGTTATTATAACAAAAATCCTAAATCGATCTGGTTATGCTTTTGAGGGATGATAAAAGAATGATATGGGATGTGAAGACTTCTGTAAAAACATAAAAAATTGGCAATTGAATCGTGCTTTCTTATCGATTTTATCGGGTTTTATCGATTTAATTTATATTTATTGATTTCATCGGTAATTATCGTATCAGCCAATTTTAAATCATTATCAGTATTTATAGATTTTATGGAAAATAATTGATTTTATTTGTAATAATCGGTTTAATTAATTTTATTGATTTTGGTGGTATTACACATAATACTGGACAGCTCGCCGTGGGCATTAATGGGTTAATAGAGCCAAAAATACTAAATCGATATACTTTTTAGATATATTAAAGACATGAAAATTGGCTTAAAAATATCGTAAAAACAGACTGATTTTAACCGCACCGTTTTATTTATTTCGTCATTATTTACACAGAAAAAAAAAATTGCACCAAGTAAACATTTTGTTGAATAAAAAAATAATCAATTACTTTTTTAATTGACTCAATTAAAAAGTAATCAATATTTTTGTTTATTTAAAAGTAATCAATATTATTTAAAATATTGATTACTTTTTAATTGAGTCAATTAAAAAAGTAATTGAGTCAATTAAAAAAGTAATTGATTATGTTTTTTTTATTCAACAAAATGTTTACTTGGTGCAGTTTAAGAAATATTTTTTTGTGTGTTACCAACTTTATTAATATTTATAATTATTGATATCAATTAATTATTTTTATTGATTGTCGCACTGTCAACATTCATAGATTTTATGGATTTGATTTTTTTTTGTTTCGTTTTTGTTGTTGTTTATCGATTTTGTCGATATACACTGCGTTGCAAAACTATAATTACATTTTGTGTAGCAGCATACTGTTCTAGAACCGGGTGGTAAAAAGAAGCTGTTCTGGAATAGATTCAGAGGGAACGAGTTGTAAAAAATTTACTAATTTAAAAAAAAATTTCAAAATTTAAAAAAAATCGTCAAAATTAAAAAATTAGCAAAATTGAAAAAAAAACTCCAAAATTGAAAACAAACTCGCATAAATTGGAAAAAATCGACAATATCGAAAAAAAATTAACTAAACAAAATGTAAACAAAAACGCAATCAGAAAAACATTTTGGTGGGTAAAAACTGCTAGAAATTAAAAAAAAAAACTAACAAAACGCCAAAATTAAAAAAACAAATTCTTAAAATTAAAAATAAAAAATAAATCGACAATATTGAAAAAAATCAATTAAATAAAATTTAATACATCCACATCTCGAAAACATTTTTAATTTTTGGTATTTTTATTAATTTCGGCGAAAATTGAAAAAACTCCCGAAATTGGAAAAAATCGTCAAAATAAAAAACCCAATATTAGAAAAAAATTTCAAAATATAAAAATATTCTTAAAAATTAAAAAAAAATCACCAAAATTGGAAAAACAAATTTTTCAAATTTAAAAAATTGCATATATATGGGGAAAAATCGACAAAATTAAAAAAATCTACCAAATTTATTAGTGTGGTTTTTTGGTCAATAGTGGAAACATTACCCCTATCTGGATCAAATTACATTAAATATTATATTTCCGAATGAGTTTTTGATATCCTGTATCTAAGATGTATCGAGTTTACTATATATTCGCAATTTTAACTGTTAATGAACATTGTTTTGCTGCATACGCCACAGTTTGGTTATACAGCTAATTTTGCATTCAAAAAAAGTTGTTTAAGGTTTTGTTGCATTACCATAACTATTAACTAATATCAAAACAAAAGACCGAACTGGATATGCGGCAAAAAAAATCAAATTCAAAAACTAATATGCAGTTCAAATTCAGAAACTAATATGCAGTTAGCACATTTAATTACTACAAATGCAATTAATGTTTATCCCGATGAAAATAAATTTAAATAACAAATATGCAGGTGCTTGTGCAAATTTAAATGTAACTGACACTAATAGAAAACATATGATTTTCTATTGTTGATTTACTTGAATAAACGTCACTACATTGCTAGGTCTGTCAAAAAAACAGAGTAGTATTTGGAAGTTGACAAAGCCAATTGTGACAATATTTTGTTGTTGTTTTTGTTTTTTCTTTGATATTTTAAATTTTGAATCTCGCTCCTAGACGAGGACAAGAAATTCTCATTGAGTTTGTGATTTAACATAACAAATATCTCTAGAAATTCTAATAACAAAGTCCCCTGAAGATTTCCTTGGGCAGGAATGAAATCCGGATAGGGACACGCCTACATCAGATTGCTTTTCAGAATTTGTTAAATAAGTTTTGGGACTTTAGCACATTTAATTACTATAAAGAACCATTTTTTGCTCAAATATATGCCGCAATTAATAGTAAAAAAACCATTATTTTGTGGATTTTAGGGCAACATTTTTGTATTGTCTTTTCGATACCGCTTTTTTTGGATATAGGTCAAACCACTTGTAGACTGGGCGATATACAGCAGCATGTCTATTATTTAATTTAACTGTATCGGACAAATTACGTAAAATTCTATAAAAATTTAAGAAAGATCCAAAACAGATGTAGAAATATAGTATAATAAACGATTTTTTTTTTAATTACTCGATTACTCGATTAATCGATCGAAATTGTTCGAGTTATTCCTTAATCAAAATGGGGCATTTCAAATTACTCGAACAATTACTTGACCAAAGTTGGTCGATTAATCGAGTTAATGATTGAATACCCTAGAAGTTAATATATTAAAAATTGGATTAACTGCCTAATCAAACACTAAATAAGTCGATTAATAAATTTTGTAGCCTTTTTGATTAACAGTTAATCCAACTATTCATCTGCTTATAACTTTTTAATTAACTTTGTATTTATACTTCTAATTGTCGGCAACTCTGGGTTTTGATATAATTTCTGCTGGCAACGCTAAAACACAGATACAAAGTCAGAGAAAAAATAAGGTTAAGAAGCATCAGCAAAATAATTTTGGTGTTGTAAATAAATTGTTTCCTAACACCAACATTTTCCTTATTCTTCTTATGGCGTATCGCTATTGGCGACACCTTGGTATTTTAAACTGTCAACATAAATTTTTTAGCTGTCAACCCGAGTAAAAAATTTATATATTGTCTTTTGCCTTTAATCTTAAAATATTATAATATGATATTATATATGCTGTAATGTACAGCCATATACTATTATATGTTTCTTATGTGGTAACATATCCAATGATATATTATTATATATTGACCTTTAAAAAATATAATATTAAGCATATGTGCTATGCATAATAAGATGTGACAGATCTATTGTCATGTAAAATACGTTTTCATATATAACATAATATGTAATCATATATGGTAACATATAAGCTATATTATTTTAGATATAATAATATATACTATATTATAAAAAAATATATAATTGTGAGATATAAGATACGCTTATATATGTAGTCATATGTATAATACAACTTAAGATATATTTAAATATGACATTAAATGGTGTAGGATATAATTTTGTAAGATGCCATATATGATACAAGAATATCAATATAGTTTGAGATATGATTATATATTAGGGCGGATCGATTTAAAAATCGCTCAACGTGCAAGGAAAATCGTATTCTAGGGATCAAAATAAGAAACTTTGATGAAGGAACCATACCTCTAAAACGAATTCTGATGTCCCGACTTTTGACCCGTAGGGTGAAATTTTGAAAAATCCCACTTTGATATTTCAGAAAGTAGGTTGAAGCTCTCCAAGATTATGGGATATACGTTGAGCGACAAATCGACCCGGCCTATTATATGTGCTTCAACATCATTAATATTTTCCATGCACATTAGATGTGATTATGTATTGTTATATATAACCCTATACATAATTATATATGCGACTAATAGCTAAATTTCATTTTTTTATTTAATTCCAAATTATATATTTCATGGCATTTAAGCAGATCCAATTATCAAAAATATCTTATTCGATCCACCAAAAATTACTTATCGCTTAGGATATAATTAGATCGAACTACAACTAAATAGATTCCAAAGGATATTTTAAGATTTATCACGATTTTAAGTAACATCTTATTGGATCCCCCAATTTTGAGATCATTTTTGATATAATTTAATCCAGTAATATGTTTGAGAAAGATAATTGGATATTACTGGATACCCCAATTTTGAGTTAAACTTGGATTTTTGAGATACAATTTTTTTTGATCGGAAAGTTAATCTTTTGGGTGTCAAAAAATAAAAGATTCAAAATGTGATTAATTTCTCTGGCTTAACTGCCAATTAAAGGACAACCTGTTTGGATATAAGTTTAGTAATCTTTGCAGTCAAGACGACAATATTCAATATTTTTGTTAAACTTTTTACCCAATTCATGATCTTATGTTTTATTTCTACTAAACGTGCTCTTATTTTCAATGGAAATCTTGTATCTAATAGTACCCATTAGAGCGGCAATTTTTTTTCAACTTTCGATTTTGATCAGCATGCCAAAATTAATCAAAAATAATTAGTTATTAAAGCAATTTAAGAAAAATTTATCAAAAACCGAAAACTTTGGTAGCGGAAAATGGACTATTTATTTATTTATTTATTTATTTATTATTTACTTGGTACAAATAAGACTTAAAGTCTCTTACAGCACCTCAAACATTTTACATTAAACATAGGTAAATAAATACATTTAAATTAATATTAACAATTTTAATGAACTATTATACAAATAAAAATTGAAAAGTAAATAAATGAACGATTTTAATTGACATTATCAAAAAAATAAATTCGAAAACAACTATAAGAATTAAAAAAAAAACAAAATTAAAATGTAGTTTCATTAATTTAATTACTAAAGTAGTTAGTTACTGCCACTTTAAAATACAAACCACGGCGATCGGTTTTAACATGATAAGGTAAATCATTCCACAATTTCACAGCACTTACAAAGAACGTTCTTGAGGAAGATAGATAGTTATAACTAGGCATTACTAGATTGCCTGTACGACTAGATTGCCCAATGACTAATTTTCTAAACAGGTACTCAGGCTCCTGCGTATAAATAACTTTGTGTAGAAATACTAGATTTCGAATATTCAGATAGGCTGATATGCTGCATCCTAAAATGTTCATGGAGTACTGAGATATTCTATCATACTTCCGCTTATTGTACACATATCTGGCACAATTATTTATTGTCATCTGTAATTTATTCATTGATGCTGCATCCAGATTACCGAATACAATAGCACCATATGTCATAATGGGCACAATTAATGTCTTAACAAGTTTCAATTTTATCTCACTCGAAATATAGTCTGCAGAATGCCATAGCTTTCGAAGAACGCTGTACATTCTCATCACAGTATAGTTAATGTGATCCTTACAGTTAAGATCACTATTTAATACAAATCCAAGATTTTTCACAACCTCGACATAATTCACAACTTGGTTTTGCATGATAATTTCAGGTAAGGTGTTCAGATCACAACCACCAAATTGTTTCTGAATGACAAGGGCTTGGGTTTTCGAAGCATTAATTGACAGGTTATTTACCTGAGACCAACGGCATATTTCACTTAAATCTTCACTTAGTCGGCAAACTAAGTCCTCAATTAATCCAATAGGGCGAGATAAATATATTTGGGCATCATCAGCATAAAGGTGAATTTTCGAACTACTACAACAGTGTACAATATCATTGATGAATAGACTGAAAAGTATAGGACCAAGAATAGAGCCTTGAGGTACACCTGATGAAATAGGTTTCAAGGTCGAAAAATTCGAATTAGACTTGACTCTTTGGTAACGATCTGATAGATAAGATCCAATAAGATTACAAGAAGAATTACAGAAACCAAAATACTTCGTTAGTTTCAGCAGTAGGACATCGTGATTGACAGTATCAAAAGCCTTAGAAAAATCAATAAGAACAGCAATTGTAAGATCACCTAGATCAAACGACGGACGAATATCTTCCAAAACCTTTAGTAAGGCTGTACTGCAACTCATACCCGGTCGATACCCAGATTGGTTTTCAGTAAGTAAATTGTTGGTAATCAAATGTTTTACAATTTGGTTCGAAAGAAGACGTTCAAATGATTTTGACACTGCAGGAAGAATACTAATGGGCCTATAATCCTCAGGTGAATTAGGTCGATTTTTCTTACCGACAGGAATTATATTGGCGATCTTCCAACTGTTAGGGAATTTAGATGTGGTAACGATATGATTAAAAATGTGAGTTAAGGCTGGGAGTAAAAAAGGCAGTAGCAGCTTGATAAACTTAATGCTAATGCCGTCATATCCAACAGCAGAAGATTTTATTGTTGTAATTGCCTTTCCAACATCCTCAGGGGTAAACGGTTCGAAACATAATAAATGTCCTTGATACAATAGATTTGTGTTGATATGAAAATTATTTGGAAGATTTGAAACACTAGATCTCAAGAAAAATTCGTTCATCGTTTCCGGGCAAATATCACACTCAACTTTTCTCTTTCTTATACCGATTCTTTCAAGGTTTTTCCACAAATCTTTAGCTGGCAAATTCGTGTTCAGCTTACCCCTATAATATGAAGATTTCATATTTTTAGTTATAACATGAACCTTATTTCTCGCAACACGATAATTTTCCCAGTTATTGTCGCTCGGATTATTTTTCCAAACAGAATGAAGCAAGTTACGTCGGTTTATGGCGAATTTAACCTCTTGATTAAACCAAGGCTGCTTAGGGTTTAAAATTTTCATCCTTTTAATTGGAACATGATTCTCATACAACATCATAACATTACCAACAAAATTGTTTAATTTATCATTGATATCATCAAAAAACCAACAGTCATTCCATGCAATATTAGCCGCATCATAACTAAGTTGTTGAGAATCAATTCCTTTAAAGTCATGAAAAAGAAAATGTTCCCCAGTCACATTATAATTCAGATCAATATCACAAACATAGAACAACAGATCATGATCTGAAACCCCCGCGAGTGAAAACTGATCAAAGTGAATTGAGGCTGAAGCGTTAGAGGTGCACATAAGATCCAACAATGCTGGTTTTACATTATGTGCAAAACGTGTATGCCAAGAGTTCACAACATTCATCCCGCAAGAGCTTAAGTTGTCTAAAAAATTTATGGTCCTAGCATTGTCAGATAGCAAATCAACATTAAAATCTCCACACATCAGTATATTTTCATAGTGGACTACGCAATCACTAAGTACATTGAAAAAATTTGTCAATATATTATTTTTATGGGGGTTATAGACACATAACACACAGCATTTTGTACCATTCGAGCCCTCAAGCTCCACACCAAGGTACTCTACTACATTGTCGTCATCTGATCTCAAAATAATTTTGGCCTTAATACCCTTTTTATAGTAAATTGCAACACCACCACCTTTAAGGCCATTTTTCCTATCATTACGCACAATATCGAAGTTGAAAATGTTATACATATCATCATCAATGTCCGCATTAAACCAAGTTTCCGTGACACAAAGTACATCAATAAAACAATTGGATAAAATATAATTCATATAGTCAATTTTTGAGCTATTCAAACTTCTTGAATTCATGTGACAAATCTGAAAACCTTTATGATGACCACCTACAATACCCAAAATCGTTCTCAGGTTTAAAGAAGTACTGTTCGCATTAAACATCATGATTTAAAAACATAAAATTATAAAAATTAACCGTGATTGTAAATAAAAATGGCAGCCATAAATAATAAAAATTGTATAAATTTAAGTGAAATAGAAAATAAAAGCAACATAATAAAAATAATAAAACATTGTTGTATAAATAAATAAAGAAAAAACATATAAAGTAATACATATTATCCACATTGCATAGGTACAATCAAAGCATCAACGCTCGCCTTATCAGTAACATAAATAGCTTCTTGGTTCTTTTCAACTCTAACGAAAACTTTACCACGTATTGAGAAAGAACTTGCAAATTTACCATCCCTTTTAAGCTGAGAACAGTAGAACATCAAGTCCCTGTTGTTATCAGTAAGACATTCATGAACATATATGTTTTTGTCAGACTCCCCACCAATGTCAGCATTATTTAACGATCGTCTGTTTGTTTTACAGAAACCTGCAATAGACCGAAACAGCTGATTTCTATCATTTGGTGAGTGCAGTTTAATCAAAATAGAGCCAGATTTATTATTTGTTGATTTGAGACGAAAAGATTCCTTTATTTGTGGTGGTTGTAAATTTAATAGTCCGACAGACTTTTGAAAAAACTTCATTTATGTTGGCATTAATATCTTCGCCAATACCGGTTATTATTAAATCTGATGCAACAACATTATTCTGCAGTGCTTCAAATTTATTTTTTATTGTTGTTAGTTCAATATCTATTCTAGCAATATTATCTCTTTGAGCAAATTCAATAATTGACACTCGATTTTCTATATCACACAACGATGTTTTCAAGTTGGACAACTCACCAGACAACACATCAATACGCTCCATTATCTTTGTCTCACTTAGTTTCAATGTATTTGTGAGAGATTCAACTATGAACTCTTTTTGGGCATTTAACTTCTCATCTAATAACTGCATCCAATCAGTAGGAGAGGGGGAGTCAGTACGTTGAATTTTAGATCGCGGAGAAGAGGTAGGTGAAATTTGTTTGCGCGCATTCTTACCTCTGCCTGACATTGTAACAGATGATGAAGATAATTAAGTGTTATGAAGAAAGATTTTTTTTTTTTTTAATTGCCAAATAAATTCCAAAACAAAAACTTTAAAAAAACAACACTTTATATTGTTTATGTTTTTAACAACGTAGTGGTTGTGTTTGGTTTTGTTGTAGTGAAAACAAGATTGTTTAAAAATGTAATTTTACTTAATAAAACGCGATGCAATGACGAGCACTAAAAAAACACGTCTACTCTTTACACATTATCTTTTAAGAGTGCTATTTTGAGTAAATTTTACTTCAACCCACAGTTTTAAACAAATTTGTATACATAAAATTTTAAAAAGAATTGAATAAATTCTGGATTGATTCCTTAAGGACAATTTTTAAAAGCCAACAAAAGTTTTTCTTCATACAAAAAAATGCCACTCTAATTGTCCATATATCTTTTTGTTTCTGTTTTCATAATAAAATTTTATTATTGAAAAAATAACTCTCACCCCCTCAATCTTTAACAGAAACAAACAAATAACAAGAAAAGACAAATGAAATAAACTTTAACAAGTTAAATTGGTATTATCTGGAATTGAATGGAGACATCTTTTACAGATGCGGATTATAGTTTTGTCTCAACACGTACTTGCTGTCCATATGTATGTATGGAATGCTACGTTCGTTCATTTTTCGTTTATTGTCACTTCTACTATGACAAAAAGAGTTCACGTAAAATGTCCTTTAATAATAAAAGAGGTTTAATTTTCATAGATACGGAAGGTAATGGATTTTATTGTAGATTAAATTAATTGGTAGTTTTAATTGGACATGAATTTATTATTTCATGTTTTTAGAAAATCAATACAATTAAAAAAAAAGTATAAATTGGTGGTTATATATTGACAACTCTTAACTGACAAGTGAGGTATCCCAACCCGAACTTGCAGATTTTAATGAACTTTGGATATATGATAAAGGAGCAAAAAAAAAGCGACACGTTGTTTGTAGTTGCTCTATCTCACGCTTAAGGGATACAAAGTACACACAGAGAAAAATTCAGCTATTTGCCAACTGAAATTCAGTTACTACGACTCAAATTCGGTTTTTACGAATTTCAGTAGGTTGATACAACTAAACATTAGTTTTTACAACAAAGTTCGGTTAATTTAAATGAATTTTAGTTGCAATACACAAAATATTTAGAAATATAATGTAAATATCGTTGTGCTAACTGAAATAATAAGTTTTTTCCATTAAAATACACTTTTCAATTTGTTTTGGTCATCTTTAATTTACGAAAACTAGATTTTTTTATAAGCAAGGTTAAAGTACATAAGATATCAAAATTTTTGATACTCATATCGCCTATAAAGTAAACAAAGAGTTGCCACATTTTTGAATCATTTGAAATATAGGAAAAAAAGTCGCATAAAAACCAAACGGTTTGGAATATTGGAAAAAGCTCAGACACCACCTCGATTAAATTAAATAGGCATTGCTCTTCATTATTTTTAGCTTAATAGAACTAAAATTCCTTAAGAACACGCCAGATTTAATGTTACTACAATCACATTTCTTTGAATAACAAAAATACTTGAAAATCTTTGGGCATAATTTGTACACCAGTAAATGTGCATTCAAAAAATCTTTCATCTAATACCAAATTTGTCTAAAGTTATAAGAAAAACAAAAAAAAACCTGAAAAACCTAAAATGGGGTAATTTTTTACTACACTTATGGTGTTTTCTATTCTGGAAAAAAGTGTTGCCTTCTTAATGTGCAACATTTTTCAAATTTGCCCTCGCCCCATTAAAATTAAGCATTTTTACAATCAGAATAGAACACAATTTCATCACATATTACATTTATTTAAACAAATCTGTTTTTTAGTGTTGTTTAAGTTCGGGCTCGAATCCCAGCAAACTTTAAAAAAAATTTAATGTTTTTTTAATAATTAATTTTTGTTTTTTTTAATTGTTTAAAAAAATTGGATTTAGCTCCATACAGTTTTTTCAATTACATTTTTTTTTATAATTTTCTTTGTAAGCGAATTTCAGATTAAAAAAATTATTAAATACTTACAAAAAGAAAAAATTAAAAAAAATAATGAAAATGAATATTATTCAAGTTCGAGGCCATACTCTATATTTCTTCATTAGGATATTGTCCTAACAAATAATCTATAGAGTTTTTTGTTTTCAAATTTATTATTTGACCCTTTCAGGAATGTGTTGATAGATCTATTTCGGGAATTTTCTAGGTTCCCATCATCAGAACATGAAAACTATTTAAAAAAATCGTAAATTAAATTTAACAAAAAAAAAAAAATATAAAAAAATGCGATACCAATATGGGTTCGAACTCGGGCTCTTCTGTGTCAGAAGCCAGCACACTACCACTCTGCTACCAAGGTGAGAGTTTTCTCGCCAAAAACTTTGCAATATATACACATGAGATTGATAAACCAAAACAAAACAGGGCAACATCCAACCCTGTAAATTTTTTGAGGGCAGAAAATGTTGCATTTTTTGCCTTTTATAAGGCAACATTTTCAGAAAGAAACACGGCACCCTCTCAGAGTGTTTACCTTATTTTAGAAAAGAGCACAAAAAGGTAATTTGAGGGCAAAGTGCAAAAAAAATGTGACATTTTTGCCAGAAAAGAAAACGCAATTAGTAACGCCTAAACATATGATTTGGTAGCTAAAAAAAACACGGGTCCCTTAAGTTTTTATTCTCCACAACTTATCCAAATTTCATTAAGATATGCCGGTCCGGGTCTGAATACCTTCCTTGTTTTTTTTTTTAATTCCAAATAACTTTAACAAACTTTTGTAATACACTGAGAGAATTTCTGCATGATAGAGTCACTGGAATTCGTTCATTGACACTTTTCCTTAGATTAATGCAAATTTAAAAAAAAATTTAATTTTATTTATAAAAAACTCCATACGACTAATGAAAAAGTTTCATTCAAAATAGTTTCATTAAACCTATGAAGACTTTTCATAAACTTTCAGAAATTTTTCATTCACATTGTGAAGAAAACTTCATTAGTTCAGTGAAAAAATTTCATTAAAACTCGTCTAAGAAATTCTTTCTAAGTATAATAGTGAGCGCGTTGGACTATTACACAGATGGTCCCGGGTTCGATCCCCGGTGCCGGCAACATCAAAATAATACGTATGAGTTTTTTCTATCCCTCATACGTATCGCAATGTCCACCTTCGGTGTTCCCATAGCAATTAACCCCACCGAAGTAAAATAATGAATCAGGGCTATGAACCAAAAAGCTTCAATAAGTTCGCCAACTCTCCATCAGGTGACGAGCAACAACTGTTCTAATACTTATCATCTCGCGCAATTACAGTGTTGCCATGTCTGAAGCCCTTCATCTTTCCCCACCTTTCATCTCTCTACTATCCCTTTCCAAAGAAAGCAACACACTAAAATATAGGAAGTATTTCCTGAGTGTTGCCTCTTTTTTTTAAAAAAAAAAAAAAAAAAAAAATAAGTTGTATTAAGCGTTCTAATTTGAAATAAAAAATATTGTTTAAGTGACATCAATTTATGACCATCTAAACGTATGCTCAATTAAAAAATTTAATTATACAACAATTGCTTTCGATTTAAGTCATGCATGTACTTTTTATCTAATATAAGAGTACACTGAGAGAATTACCCTTCATGATAATTATGAAACAATGTCATAGAATTTTATTCGCATATTCACTGAAGAATTCCAATATAAACAAGACATTTTATTAATATTAAGAAATGTTTCATAAACTTGTTTCATAAAAAAATTCATTCGATTTTATAAATTACAGAGTGTGACAGTGAAAATATACTTTTAAAATGACCTAGTGTCGGTTGTAAGCCTGGTTGATTAAATCACTTTTCAATTTTCATAATTTTGAATACACCCTCAAAATCTGAAGTTATTGTTAACAAATGTTTTTTCAAGACTCCACGGACTAAACTATTTGTAACTAAGTCAGTTTTGAACCGATTTTAAAATTTTTAACATTTTTAAAAAGATGAATAGTTAAGCTTATATATATATATGTTTATACTTTTATCAAACCCATGTGGAAATATAAATTATCCGAAATATTTAAAATTTCAAATTTTAAATTTTTTCTGTGCGCCCCGGTAGGCTAGTTGGTAGCGTGCTGCGGGGTCGTTGGTTCGATTCCCACCAGAGGCACTGTAATTAATAAAATAAAAAAAATTATTTTTTTCTTATTTTTTCTTGAAAGTTAGTTTAATGCTGAGTAAAAAGTGTCCTTGCTTGTTAAAATTGGTTAAAATTAAATTAAACTTTTCCACCCCGTCCATGTTTTTTTTTGCAGTAAACAGTAACGGCAAAATTGTTTACGTCTTAAATAGTGTGTATGTTTTTTGACCACTCCTTAAAATGTACCTTGGTTTGTTTTATGATGATTCATAAAATATTTCGTGTCTATCATTAAGATCCCGTGAGCTGGACCGTTTTTAAAAACGGAAAGTTTTTAGTTTTTCATAAAATTTTTGGATTTTTTAAGGCACGTCCAACGCTACATAAAACGTGTCAAATAATGTCCCATTTTCCTATTTTTCCATTGTTTGCATGTGCTCTTGGCTTTGCATAAATGAAAATGGTTTTGACATTTACGTTCGCACTGTTGACAACTCGTTCGAAATAGAGAAACCAAATTTTGTATGAAAACTTTTACGTTTTCATTCGACTTGTACTTCAAGTCATCGTTCGCATAGAAATTTAGTTAGAGAAACCCAAATCAATTTTCTTTCGATTAGAAAGCGAAAGAAAGCATTCTTTCGAAATTGAGGGACAGGCCATAAGTGTTTATACGAGTATTTTTTAAAAATGGCATTTTTTATTTGTTTACCGTTTATTTTTAGTTTTTATGTTATTTTTACTTTCTATTATTTTTGTTTAATGAAAATCTATTGTACCTGAATGAATTACTGTACAAATTTATAATAAAAGTAAATATAATTTACTGCTAAAAACAAAATTTTTGCATTTATTAAAAAAAATGTGTAGGGAAAAATGCAGGGAATATTTTTTCTGTCTGTAGGAAAAAAGGGATTTTTTTTCATTAACGTAGGGATTTAAAAACAAATCTCCTGGCAACACTGGACATAAATGTCAAATTTTCATATTTTAATCTTTAATTGATTTAAGCAAAGCTTTTTTAGAAATTCGCAATTATTCGCGTTTTAGCAAAAATTCATTATTGTTTGAAAACTATTTTCGAAACAGTTGAATTTCGGTATTAAAACTTTTCTTTAGTAAAGTGCATCATCTATGTGTGGAAAGTAATTAAAATTTTGCAAATTGAATGCATTTTTCGCGGTTGACTAAAACAAATTTTGAAAAAAATTTTGAATTTATGCAGTCTGCAAGCCGACTGAGTTTCTAGTTGATATAAGCATGAAAATTCAGCTTAAAGAAAAAAAGTCTACCACTCGCTTTTTTTTAGGAGCCAACATTTTTTTTCGCGAGTTTAAAATTTCACAAAGCTGTTTGTTTTAAAAATGCAACAATTTAAGCTCGATATATATAAAAATAAAAATCACAGTAAATTTATTTTATTCACAAAAAAGTTATGCAGCGAAAAAACGCGTTTTAGATTTTTTCTCTTAAGCTATATTTTTATCCTTAAATCAACAAAAAAAAAAAAAAACCGAATACATTTGCAGATTGATAAAATAAAAATTGTTCTTTACATTTGGTCCAGGAAAATGCACTAAATTTGGAAAATTCTAAAATATTTCCATACATAAGGATGAAGGTCGCCCAAACTGATCATAAATTGGAAGAAGTGCAGATGCACTTTTTTAACCGAACATTCGTTTTGATAATAAAATTCAATTATCTTTAAGCATTGTTCATTTGTAAGTCGATCCATGGTTAAATTATAGACCCAACTGAACATGTTTAACAGTAACATGTTACACGAAAACAGCTGAGCTGCCAAAAACAGTGTTGCCAAAAGGAAAGTTGCTAACAAATCACCCTTTATTCTACGGAGCTTAAAAAACCTTTCATCTGATACTAATATTGAATACGTTGGCTTTAGTTAAAGTACAAAATTCTTTGAAAAACTCAAAAAAATGCATTTCTTGGAAAAGGTTCAGAACACGGGATCTTAATGATAAACACTAGATATTTTATGAATCATCATAAAGCTTAACTATTCATCTTTCCAAAACCGTTCAAAAGTTCAAAATCTCTTCAAAACTGACTTACTTAAAAGTATTTTAGTCCGTATAGTCGTGGAAAAACGTTTTTTTTTTTTATCGATGACTTCAGATTTTGATGGTGTATTTAAAATTCTGAAAGTGATTTACTCAACCAGGCCTACAACCGACACTAGGTAATTTTAAAAGTATATTAAATTTTTTATAATTTGTAACACCATGTTAGCTCTTAATAAATTTACTGAAACTTTCTTTAGAGCTAGAAATTATTTTAAAGACTTAATATTTCTAGTTTTTCATACAATTTTATAATTTCGTTGATTTTCATACTCTTTAAACTTTAGTTTTAAGACTTACTTCTAAAGTGTTCAATATATTTTATGAAGTGCTTTAACATTTCTATAAAGCCTGTATTAATTTTTGACTTTCAGAAAATTGTTTAAAAAATCATGTGAAGCGGTTCAATAGCTTAGTTGCAATGCCTTTTTCAATAGTTTTATAAAGAGTTTTATTAATTCAAAGAACTTTTTAATATTATCAATGGTGATAATCTTTTGATCAATGGTGATAATCTTTAACTTCGAACTCATATATTAGTTCTCATATAGTGAGTAAACTAGTTTATATGAATGTTTGATGTTTGGCATGGGATTGTTATCGCTTTCAAAACGTGTTCTGATGATGGGAACCTAGAAAATTCCCGAAATAGATCTATCAACACATTCCTGAAAGGGTCAAATAATAAATTTGAAAACAAAAAACTCTAAAGATTATTTGAATAATTTTCATTTTCATTAAAAATCTTTATGAAACTATATCATAAATTCCGTTAGCTCTGCAGTGTCGGAATGATTCATTAATTTTATGAAGATTTCCATTAATTCTACAAACATTACAATAACCATTGACTTTGACTGAAATTTGTTTCAAATATTCTATGAAAAGTTTCAATGATCGAGTTCCAGTGACAATTTTCATTAAAGCTTGA
Source organism: Delia radicum (assembly GCA_021234595.1). Taxonomy (NCBI): domain Eukaryota; kingdom Metazoa; phylum Arthropoda; class Insecta; order Diptera; family Anthomyiidae; genus Delia; species Delia radicum. The sequence goes on from CM037851.1 coordinate 11,721,616, forward strand.
AGAAATTCATTTCTAAAGTAAAGATAATTCGCTCAGTGTACGTTGGTGATGGAAAAATGTTCAGAGGTATGTAGGTGTGTCTATGTTACTGTTATAATAATTATAATTGAAGATAATAGTTAATATAACTATGAATTTGAATTAAACGAAACTAAATTTATGTACATAATTACAATTGAGATTAAGGGCAAAGTTATTATAAAAGGAGGAGAACATTTAAAGTAGACATATACTGCCTTTGGGCGGACTTTTATATTTACAATTGAAAAAAGTTGAATTGCTTTTTTTAATTACACTAGATTACTTCCTTTTTGTGCACTGAATGCATTCATATTTCCTTTTTTTTTATGAATTCTGTGCAAACTTTTCAAATCTTATTTTACATTATGGGACATAACTTTGAAATATCTTTATAGATAATAAATTTGAAAACAAAAAAACCCTACAGATTATTTGTTAGGACAATATCCTAATGAAGAAATATAGTGTATGGCCTCGAACTTGAATATTTTTCATTTTCATTTTATAGATTTTCTTAATACATTTATATTTTCGCAGGCAGAAATATACAATTGGCACAGTGTTGGCAAAGCGTCGGCCATTATCGGTTATGCTTTGGCAGAACGTGGGATTAACAATCTTGACAGTATTGTCCTGCTACCCGGTTGATAACAGTGGCCAATCGTGGGTTTGAACTAACTTGCCACCGTTCGCATAACGCTGGTAACTTCAGAAATGTTGTGCTTTTAAAATAGCTTAAATTAGATTCATTTTGAAGAATATCTACGAGTTTAATAAAATATATTTAAAAAGCAGTAATACAGTTCGGCCTTATTTAGTCTGATACATCTACTTAGTTGTAATATTGGTAAAACCAATATTGACAAAGAATTTTTCGGGTTGTACTGGCAAAACACATGCTTTGTTATTAAATATGTGTTTCACTAGTATAATTTAAGTTGTATCTTTGGTACTTTTTAACACGCTGGGTCTTACAAAAACAGCAGCGGTTTGCCAATACTTTTTTTTTGGTACGGTTGGCAATTTCCTGGATTGTTTTATGTGTTGCGTGTTGCAATATCGACACTATGCAAACAACTTTTACTTTTTTAAACGATTTCTATTTTTTACAATTTTCGTTTAAATGAAATAAAATTTCACTTTGTCAAATTCAGATTTAGTTATTTAACAATTTTGTTTTACCCATAAAACTTAAATTTCTGAACCGATTAAAAGTTCAAAAAGTTTGTTTTTTATATAAATTTCTTTAAATGGGGATCATCCAGAAACCAATTGATTGTTCGTTTATCGATACATAGTAGAATTAGTCAAACTGTCTATGAACAAAAATCTAAAAATAGAATACTTGTGTTGTTAGTGTTGTCACTTCTAAGTATAATATACCATAACAGAAAAAGCTAATAGGAAAGAAAACTGCAATTTAGCTGCATCACATTCGAGGCCATACTTGGGTGTGATCGCTAAACTGCCATGACTTGGTATTGTTACGTTTGTAATATAAGAAGAGCGCAGATTTGATTCTTACAGCCACAGGTTGTTGAAAAATTTATCATATAGAGACAATCTGACAATTATAAGACACAAATAATAATAATACAATTTAAAATGGAAAATCACTGATGACGCCTGTCCATAAAAAGAGTCAGAAACTAGTATAGTCTGATTTTAAATTAATAGTGTTTATAATTTTTTTTGGAGAAAAACGTTTATTCTTCTTCTTAATTCAATTCTTAATCTTTAGGACATATTCATAAATCGAAATCGGTTTAGTGGATTTTTATGAAATTTGACAGAATGAATACTTTTTATATGAAATACATTAAAGTTAAGGTAAATATTCGTAGAATTTCGAAACATATCATTACAAAAAACAATGTTTCAGATTTTTTAACTTGCAAGTGTATGGCACACACTTGCTTATATGACCTACTATTTGGTGTGGGCTTATATTTTTTCGTTTACTTCTCATATCAACAATGACTTAATGTATCCTGTGTTTGCCGCAAAATGCGGTAAGAAAATATTAAATCAAAAAACCACAATTACACAGTGCTACAAGAAACAAAATATTGGCATTACTTTTCAATTGACCTGGTGTAGATTATATGTCTAGATGAGCTTATAACAAAACCGGTTTGAGTAAAAGTAAAAGAGTATTTTTTTACGACTGGCGCATTTAAACATTTGTAACTTAAACATTTTTTAAACGATTTTGAAATTTTAAACGGTATTAAAAAAAATTTACTGGCGTTTTTAAATATTTATACTATCCTGACAAAGTTATGGTACTTTTCTATATATACAGAGCAAATTTTGTTTTTTCTTAAGAATTTGTGAGAAGGAGCAAGAACTAAAATTTTGTATGAATAGAGAAAGTACCATAACTTTGTCAGTTTTCAAACGATTTTGATAAATATAGGCTCATTTTACTCAGTTAAACATTAGCTTTAAGAATATTGTTGTTTTGAAAGAAGATGCGGTAAAATCCTAGTAGAAGTTGAAAAATTTGTAAAAAAAACTGAAAATTTTAATTACCCGGTTAAAAATCAATTTAAAAATCCATTTATGAACATGTATGAACTCATTCATGCTTCATATAATATTCATATATATTCATAAGAGTTCACATGTGATCATATCGTTAATTCAAACAGATGAACCTTTATGATCATAGCAATATACATACAATGGTTTATGCACATATATGAATCAGGTGTGGATGCAATGCGAACATGTATGAAGCATGTGTGTTAATGTATGGATCCATATATGTCGATTTTTAACTGAGTATTATATTTATTGAGAAATTACCAACACTTTGTCAATTTCCAGTCGATTTTAACAAATGATGGTTCAATTTACTCAGAAAAACACTAGATTAAAGAATATTGTTGTTTTATTAGAAGATGCGAAAAAAAACCCTTTGTAGAAGTTGAAAAGGTTAAAAAATTTTGAATTTTAACTGTTTTAAAAAAAAATCTCTACCTATTTATATTAGTAATATATAGAAAGTATTTATTTTTAGAAAGACCAGGTAATTTTCTTTTAAATACCGTTCTAAAATTTTTAACTGACTGATTAACAAATGTTTAAATGCTCCAGTCGCATAAAATACTCTCTTACCGTTATCTCGAAATTTTTGAGGGTATCTTGCAACTTCTTAAACCGGTTTTGTAATACACTCAGCTAGATTTACAATCGTCATTTGACGAGTGAACTTTCTGTGTAGCACAGTGTCATTGGTTATATTGTTCCATATACATATTTTACTATCTCATACATAGTGTGACATAAAATGTTACCAAAAAAAAAAAAATATATGCAACAACCTCGTATGTGATGGAATATATATGTATGTAAAGGTGTATGTATATACGATTATACGAGACCTTCCCAACCAACTGACACATCGCAGGAAAAATGATATCGTATCGTATACAAATAAAAAATCAAATCAAATTAAAAATTATTTCTAAAAAGTGTGAAGAATTTTATTTATAAAAAAAATTTAACTGAATTTCGAAAATACAAGAAATTTGACGATTTTTTTTGAATTTTTTTTGAAAAGTAAGTAAAAAATATAAAAACGACAAAATAACGCTTATTCGAATAGTTAACAATGATACAAAAATCAAAATTGGTGCGAAATTCAATTATTATATAAAATTAGTTGGTTTTGCAATTTAACTGAACAAATATTTATTAATTTGTTGGTATTTGGTTTCAATTTTACGGCTTTAAAAAATATTTGATAAATTTGATAGCAAAATAAACTGCGAAATCTTACAGTTAATAGGGAAATCAGATAAAAAAACAGATTAGAGGTCATATAACTCAACCTGTAACTTTGAAACTGTAATCTGACTTAGCGTACCAAAAGTACTAAAGGAACCGTTCTTAAAGTACCAAAAGGCAATCAAAACTGGTACCGTGAAATAACTACCAAATGAAATAATTCCAAAAAAAAAAAAATGAAATAACTCCCAAAAATTTTCCATACAAATTGGGATTTATTTCCTTATGATTTAACTCCCAATAAGTTAGAACTTATTTCGCAATCTTCTGTTAGAAATTATTTCATTATGAAATAACTCCCAAATGAAATAATTCCCAACCATGTTTTGTTGGGAGTTATTTCATTAATTTTTTGTTATTGGGAGTTATTGCACTTTTGCTGGGACTTATTTCATTTTCATTTTTAAATGTGATTTTATCGTTGGGAATTATTTCATTTTTGTTGGGAGTTATGTCATTTCTATTAAAATTGTCGTAAAGTAAATAATGGCAATACAATTAGTTATTTTAACGCAGTTCTTGCTGGAATTTTGGTAAGTAAAGATCGGTATTAAAGTGATTAAAAATAATGGCAAATCTTGAATTTGAAATAATGAGTGGCAAAAGAAGAAATAATAAAGTGTTATATGTAAAAGTCGAAAATCAAATTTATTTAAAAAATTCAGAAGCTAGAGGAAGACAATATTATACGTGTTACGAAATAAGGTCCATGGACATTATACTCCAGTGTGGAAACAGATCAGTAATTATGAAGTTTCTTTTGTGTCGCACGCAGAAAAAACTTTATTTCGCGAAGCCGCCTGCCGCGTTCTACGGAGGAAAAAACCCCTAAGAGCGGCCGAAGGCCGCCACCCAGAAGAACTTGTTTTTCAAATCAGATGTCGAATCCGTTGAAGTCTTATATTTTTAAGACATCAAGTAATTTGTAAAAACAAGTTTTTCTGTGTGGCCGCCTTCGGCCGCTCTTAGGGGTTTTTTTCCTCCGTAGAACGCGGCAGACGGCTTCGCGAAATAAAGTTTTTTCTGCGTGCGATTATACGATTTATAAATTTAGTTTTTGTTTGTGATATACTACTAAAGAATATTTAAAAAAATTGTATTGATATACTAAATATTATTAATCTTTTTATTTTAAATAGTCTGGACGCTATGGCACATTTGAAAGTGACATAATATCCAAAAAAATAATGTCGTAATGTCCATGGACATTACGACATTTTTCAAATTGTCACAAAGTCCATGTACATTAAGGCCGCGAATCACATGCGCAGCGAATAGCATGCGCCGCGCCGCGCCGCCTCACCCCGCTACGCACTGTTTCACTACTCCATGCTATCTAAACTAATTTATTTTAACTTTTAAAACAAAGATTATTCCAGGTTTTTCTATAAATATATTTTTAATATGTATTTTGCTATTAATTTTGTTGATTATTTTTGTATATTTATGTATACATTAAATTCTATCTTTATAATATGTTTAATATTATGTACATTTTTACATTTATTTATGAAATAAATAGAATTCGATATTTTTGAATTGGGAATTATTTAATTTTTTTGGGACTTTTTTCATTGGGAGTTATTTCATTCTTTGTTGAGAGTTATTTTATTACTATGAAATAACTCCCAAATGTTGGGGCTTATTTAATTTTTTCTTTGGAGGTTATTTCATTTATTAAAATTGGGACTCATTTCATTTTTTTTGGGACTTATTTCATTGGGAGTTATTTCATTTGGACTTATTTCATTTGGGCGTTATTTCACGGTACCATAAAAACTTACAACTAAAATATTTTAATGGTACAAATTAAACTCGATGTATATAAAAAAAAATAAACTAAATAATCTCGATGTATATAAAAACAAAAAAATATTGAAACTGTAAAAAATATTACTTGAGCCAGAGTGAAAACTAATTTTTTTGGTCTTCAATGTTTAGCAACATCATGTTGCTTGTTAGGAAAAGACCCGAGCCACGTGTTCGATTACTAAGAAGACAAGCATGTGAAAAATTGATGATTAATAGGTTTCTTGTTAAAGCTCTGACTAATGTGAAGGCTCTAGCTTTTCTAAAACTTCAGGTTCTGATGAGATCTATAGCCAGATCGAAATACTAGTACACTCATAAAAAAAAGTTTGTAAAGTCAGCAAAAAATTTTGCTGAGTCAGCAAAATTTTAGTCAGGAGGATGCTAGCAAAAAAGTTGCTAATGTCAGCAAAATCTTTTGCTGAAAATCAGCGAGCTGATTTTTAGCAACAAAATTTGTAGATTCAGCAAAAGTTTTGCTAACACTTAGTAGATTAGAAATAAAAAAGCGTTGGTAAAAATTAATAAATTTTTTGCTGAATTTTAGTAGACTGAAAAAAAACGCAAAAAATTTGTAGAAAAATTGTAATTTAGTTAATTTATTTGCTGAAAATCATAAAACATATTTTTGTGATTCTTTTAAAAATAATTTACTATAATAACGAAATATAACAATTTTAATTTTCCCACATTGACGACATGAATTAATTTAATATCTGAAAATATATAGAAATAAATATATATAACATAACAAAAATTTTCATCAACTACTTACATCAATGGTTGTCTTAATGATGCTATCTTTTCAATGACGAAACCGCCGAAGATAATTCTAGAAACGAAACGAAAAAATAAACAAAACAAACGAAACGAAAAAAACAACCCTTTTTTTGCAATAAGAAAAAGAAACCATACAAATCTACCTAAGATGTGTGTTTTTGTCTTTCTCTTTACTCTGTCTACATGTCTGTATATGTTTTTTTCATGGTTGATTTTTTTACTTGTCTTGTTAGAGTTGTACTTTTTAATATCATTTTCCTCTTCTCTACTACATCTTGACATGCCGCAACATCTGCTTATCAGCACAATTTTTTTTAGCAAAATTAATTAGTAAAACATTAGTATATTATTAAAGCATTAGTATAAAACAGTTAAGTGCTGAATAAGTATAACAAAAATTTTAGCTGAAAACACGATTTTAGCAAAAATATTTGCTAAAAAATAGTATACCTGATTTACAAGACGTTTTACTAACTTTCCTACTAACTTATTTTTTTGAGTGTATCAACCTAGCTAATATTTTTGATTTGCTTTATTTTTGTTAATATACGGAGGTTGAATGCTCGTTATAAATCGAAAATGTTTTCAATATTATTTTCACAATTTTATTAATTTTTGTTTTAAGAAGTGCTTAACAAATTGAAAATAACGAATAAACATCGTCTGACAATTAGTAATTACATTTATCTGTTATTTTTCCTGTCGCGATAGCAAAAAATATTTGTATAAATTTGAAGAAATAAATAAATTATTTACAAAATTTTTAAATTAATATGTATTTTAATGTAAAATATGCAAAAATATGCGCTTATAGCGAAATATGCTACAAAAAATGCCAAAATATACATTTATAGCAAAAATATGCATTAATTGCAAAAAAAAAAATAATAAAATATGCATTAACAAATCGAAGACGTTTTGTTGCAAAATTTATTGATTCACAAAGATGTTTAACCAAACATTGTTCTCCAGCTAAAGACAACAAACAGGTGCTTACATGAACTTCTGAGCCCTAGTCATTACTTTCCATGTCCTTACTAGAGTCGGATAAATAATGAGTCTAAAAATAGAGTTCATAAACATTTTTATATCATTACTTTATATTTAAAATAATGATAAAAATAAGTACTTATGAGTAATGCATTATTTTTGTATTAAAATATTGAGAAGATTAACAAGTTATTAGTAAGTCCTTATTATTTTGTAAAAGTAATGCGGAGAGTAACCTGGTGTAATTATTGGTTGTGAGAAAAGTAATGAAATGTCATTATCGTTTCTGGTTCACTGGTTCAGTGAGTTTAACATTGATACGATGTACTTTTATCAGCTGGGCAGTTGTCTTGAAAAGCCTCATATGGGTGACTATTGTTTGTTATTTTGCATGGTTGTGTATGTGTATCAGTGAAGACGACATGTTGGCATGTGTTTAAGGTTGTTTGTTTATGTTTAGTTTTTTTTTTGCCAGTGAGAGTGTGTGAAAAAGCTTTTTGTGTGTAGGTGTATTTTGTGAATGGTTTATGTACTTACTTGAATATTTTGACGAACATGGATACCAGCAGTTCCCGAATTCGTTGCTGTCACACATACATTGTGAAGTTTATTGTTTTTTTTTTTAAACGCTCTGTCAAAACATTTATTTCCGCCTCGTTAGAAGTAGATGATCAATGAATCATTTTTAAACCAGCAAAAGATATACGAAGGATTTAAGATTGATGTCACTGTTATTTTTAAATAGTATTTTAGAATTTTCTCAGATTTTTGGTTTTAGACACTAAATGAAATGAGAGTAAAAAGCAAAATAGGGAATTGCTTAAATTTAAAGCCAATTGTAAGGATACACATTTATTTAACTAACATATTTTGTCGAACTTTTACTATGATTGAAAAATAAATTTTCTATTTTTAGAAAACTTTTTTTTTTTTTTTTTGTTAAAGTCAAAAACAAATCCTTTCAATTCTTTTGTTTAAAGCAAAGCATAAAGTTTAAGAACATAACTTTAAAATCATTTTATACAAAATTTATTTTTATATGATATTATATTATTTTCTCATAAAAATCATATATATTTTTTATTCTACATAAATCATGCTCAAAATTGAGGAAACTATTGATTTATAGTCTCATAAGTGTAAAATTTTGATTGCAACATTCATAGCAGAAATGTACACAAATTCATAGGAATAAAATATATTGTGGTAGTAAAAATAAAATAATATTTTATATGAATTTATATGCTATATTTGTGTATGGGTATTAGACTGGTCCACGATTGAATGGAAAAAATAATAATATATTCCGATTCGTTCTCCACAAGCTTGCTTTCAAAATATACATGTTTATCAAGAATTGGCTTAATCGAACGATATTTAGAGGACGCTATGAAATTCGAGTTATGCGTGTCGTTTCTTATATTATGAGCCATTACTAGTGTTCGGCGTTAATATACTTGATTATAAATTTTTGACTGTGTACTATTTTGTTACAGTGTATTTATAAAATAGGGTCATTGTAAATACTATCCCAACTCTTTTTTATCCCCACTATTCCCACGAACATTTTCTGAAGACAGAATTAAAAAGATTAATAGCACTAGTTTACAAAATTCAAAAAAAAATTATTTTACAAACATGCGACTATTTTTTTTTTTTTGTATTTAGGCCTCCTAAACCCTAAAATTGCTAAAGAAACTAAATTACAAAAATAAAGCAAATCAAACATATTAGGTTATACTAGTATTTCTTTCCGGATAATTACACTGGTTTACAAATTTTAAAAAATTATGCGACCCACGACATTTGGCATTTATTTTCCATGTAAAATAGCGTACTGAATCCGAAAATTAAGACAAAAAGTCCTAAAGTAGAACAGTTTTTAAGATATCGCCAACTTTTGAAATTTTCGATTTTTAAAAAACGTGGTTTTACTTAAATAAAAACGGTGGCTTTGAATGTTTTTATTTTTAAATTAAAGTTAAATCAACGCTTTATTAACTGTCCATAAAATATTTTTAATCCGATTATCGCCTTAGAAGCTATTTATCGATATATTGACAACTTTGCTTAAATTTTAACGAAATTTAGAGAAAAAGGTAAATTCTATTGTAAATTTCGCTAAGTTAAAATAGTTTTAAATTTTTTTTCTCTCTTTGCAGTTCAAGTCTGCTCCATCAAAAAGAAAATAAGATGCTCCCTAATAAAATCGGTTAACAACTGTAGACGCTACTTGCATTTGACTAAAAATGCAGAAATTCAGTTTTTATACATTTTTACTTTATTAAGTGTAATCTTACATTAAAAATATCTAGAAGTATTAACTAAAATTTGTTAAGGCTTGATTTGCTACTCCTTTTATGTGTACTGCTAGTTTCTCTAGTGATAAACCAACAATAGTCACCCATCATCGCTTCGTCACAAAATTCTTGATAGCGACGTTCCATTTCCGTCATTTGTTGGTGAAAACGTTCACCGTGCTCATCACTTTCATCGCCAAGATTATCCGGAAAGAAGTCCAGATGAGAGTGTAGAAAATGAATCTTTAAAGACATATTTACACCTATTTTCTGATAGTTTGTAAGCAAGTTTTCGATTACTTCTTTATAATCCAAGCTTCTAAAATTACCTAAAAAGCATGAAACAACAAGACGAAATGAATTCCATGCTTTCAACTCATCCTCTGACAAAACTAAACTGAATTTAGGGTCGCCAAGTAGTTTTCTTATTTGTGGACCTACAAATACACCTTCTTCAATCTTAGCATCACATAAATCCGGAAAAATGTTTTTCAAATAACGAAATGAGTCACCATCTTTAGATAAAGCCTTTACAAAGCATCTTATTTTCTTTGCAGTGGAGCAGACTTGAACTGCAAAGAGAGAAATAAAGTTTAAAACAATTTTAACTTAGCGAAATTTACAACAGAATTTACTTTTTTTTTCTAAATTTCGTTAAAATTGAAGCAAAATTGTCGATATATCGATAAATAGATTCTAAGGCGATAATCGGATTGAAAAATATTGTATGAAGAATTGATAAAGCGTTTAATTAGCTTTAATTTAAAAATAAAAACATTCAAATCCACCGTTTTGGTCCGGAGATATATTTATTTAAGTAAAATCACTTTTTTTAAAAATCGAAAATTTGAAAAGTTAGCGATATCTTAAAACTATTCTACTTTTAGAATTTTCGACTTCATTTTCGAATTCAGCGCACTATTTTACATAGAAAATATATGCCATATGTCGTGGGTCAAAATCACTGTAAGCTAGTGTTATTTCATCAGAACCCGAAGTTTTCGAAAAGCTAGAGCCTTCAGAACAGACAGAGCTTTAACAAAAAACCTATTAATGTACATATATTTCCGCGTAAATTTGACGCATAAGACCTAAACTGCTGAACCGATTTATTTTCAAAGGAAATGTTGTTGCTCATTAAATCATATTTATTTTGCAGTTTCAGTGATTAACTATTGATAAAACAACTACAATGTTAGTAAAAACGACTATCGAAGCGGTCAAAAACAGCTAACCTTAAATGAATGCATAAACCATAAAAACGAGCAACAAAACTATAAAAACAATGAACATAAAACGACTACATAAGTTAAAAAAAAAAAACTTCTCATTTTAACAGTTATTTGAAAAATATTTTTAATAAAAATATTTTTTTTTTATTAACAATAAAAATTTGTATTTCCTACATCCCATTTAAAATGCAAAGTTAAAATTCCAAAAAGTATTCCAGTTATGACGTTTTTATGCATCGGAGATACAATGAAATTGTCTAATTATTATTTGCAAACTATGAACATATCAATAATAACAAATATGAACTAAATGAGAATTTGAAAAACTCGACATAATCTTCTATTTTTAAATAACTAACAACAATTAACTGTTTACTGCAAAATTACTGTTTTGTTAGTTGTTTAATAAAATACTAAAATAACTACTCAAAACAACTGTTACTGAATTACAGTGTTTTTGGTTAGTTATTTTTTGAAATGGCTGTCTACATTAGTCGTTTTTCAATTTGTCATAGAAATTTACAACAGCAGTTAAAACAACTATACCTGTTTACTACCCGAATGTACTACATTTAGTTACTGTAAAAATATTTTGTAAGAAAGACAAGAAATTATTTGGAGAAATTGCATGTAACGTGAATATTTAAAATTTGAATTTCACTGTTGGAACAGGACAGCCTTGTGGAGCTCAAAAATTTGAATTTTTTTTTGGTCCACCCTTAGGGGGTATCTAAGAGCATGTTCCATATAATTTTTTTATATAAAAAACTGCATCTTTTATCATACTCTATTAAAAAGATTGCCTGAAGTTTAGTTCATATTTTGAACACAGCTGTTTAAATCTTTTTAAATCATTTGGTATGTGTACAAGACCACAATTCATAGTTTGTACTTATTCATATTGACCAGCAAAATTTAAGGACATTGTACGTTAACACAGGAAAAAAAAATTATTGAATATGAATGCGGACAAGAAATGAGCATATTATGATATTAAATATGATTCAGAATAAACAGATTATAATCACTCATTTGATCATTATTTACGATCATAATGATCGTATTAAAATGCTAATGACTATATAAATATGATTCTGAGTCATTTCATTATGATCACTGATGACGTCTTTATCATTATATTAAGTTCACATATAATGTTATCGTAATATTATTAGTCAGAATTATATTTATCATCATTAAGATCATATTATGATCGTTACATCGTTACAACCATAATATGATGCTCTTTTCATTTCTTGTCGGCACTAACCATGGGAGTCTCCCGATGGGTTCTATACGATCTTAATGCAATAATGACATATCCAATGTGATAAAGCACAAAAAATAACGGGCACATATTTTTTTAGCGGCCCAAATCTCATATTAAGAGGTTAAAGAGCAGTTTAAAAAAGTGTAAATTTTTTCTTTTTATTGGTTTATTTGAATTGTTTCAGAGCAATTTTAGACAAATGTGGTAACAAACGGAAAAGCTTTTGGAGACGCATTAACTGATATACAAAACATTTTCGATAACTTCCCATTATTTTTGTTATTAAAAAAATACGTTTTAAGTGATATTGAATCTAGTGTTTTTTTTAAGAATTATAGTTGGACGTGACTGGTTAAACAATACTTATCATAGAACTAATAAAATGATTTTTAATTTATGCATGATTAATTATTTGCAATTAATTTTATTTTTTATTATTTTTTTAATTAATTTTTATCATAATTCTAACCTTTTTATAAAAATGATATATTACAGCTGTACAAGTTCCTTGCTGCGATTACAACGAAAATTAGCACAAACATTACAAATTTCATTTCCAGAATAATAACCAATTTTTAGCTTTTATTCAAAATTTATAAAATTCAGGATATATGGAATGCCCTATTATTTTTATGAAAAAAAATATTTTACAATTTTGACAATACAAAAAAAAAATTGTGATTTTCAAAAGATTACAGCCCTTTGAGAAAAATGGATATATGACTGCTATATGAGTCCATGCTGCGATGAAAATAAAAATTGGCACAAATATTATTGATTCCATCCTAAGACCAATAACGAAGTTTCGAAACATTACAAGGAGAATTACAGCATTTATTTAAAATAAACAAAATTCAAGATACATGGCAGTGGCGCATATCCTTTAACTATTTTGTGAAAAAGCTTCTTTAAATTTTGAACAGAACTGAAAAAAAAATATTTAACAATCGGATGATTTTCAAAGGATTTGTAGCCTTTTTAGAAAAAAGGATATATGACAGCTATATGAGTCCTTGCTCTGATTGAAAAGGAAACGAGCACAAATATTACTGATTTAATTCCAAAAACAAAACACAAATTTTGTAACATTGTAGGAACCCAGCTTTTATTTAAAATTAAAAAAATTCAGGATATACTGAAAGAGTGCATATGCTTGCAACTATTTTTTCAAAAAAAAGCTTTTTTTATAGTTTTAACAAAATTAAAATAAAAGTTGTAACAATCAGATGTTTTTCAAAGGATTTATAGCGTTTTTATAAAAAAGGATATATGACAGATATACGAGTCCTTATTGCTATCCAGATGTAAGTTGGCGCAAACCATATCTACTTTATTTATAGAACAACAACCTATTTTTACGACATTTTAAGAAGCATTGTAGCTTTTATATAAAATTCAAAGTTCAGGATGTAAGTTTTTTTTCCAATTTTGACAAAAGAAACCAGCAAGCTTATTTTTATGAAAATACGACAGCTCTCTCTATATTTGGCCACTGCTTACAAAACACTGAGTGGCGTAGTTTAAGAACAATTTTCAAAAAAAGAAAACTTTGTTCGGGGAAATTCCCCGGGTTAATGCTATCCGATTTATCTCCAATTCGCACCACCTAACTCTTAGGCCTAACTCTTAGACCTATCACAACAATAATTGATAAGAATCAGAAGATGAAAACAAAAATGCCGCTTTAATGGTCACAAGAGCAGAATATTTCGTGATTTACTTTATTCAAGCGTGAGTGAAACCTACATGTGCTTACGTGATCGTAAGTGAGTTTAAGTAGGAAAAAATTCTTCGTGAGCGAGTGTGCGTGAGTGAAATGTTAGAAATGTTGAGGTTAAGAAGAAGAATACACGTTTTTCTCCAAAAATTATAAACACTATTAGTTTTTAAATCAGACTGGACTAGTTTCTGGTAAATATCGCCAAATTGAAAAAAATAGCTAAAATTGGAAAAAGTTGCCCAAAATTTGAACAATAATAATTTGAATTTCAGATCCCCAAATTTAAAAAACAAAAACGCCAAAAATTTAAAACATTCCTAAAATGAAAAAAAAATCGATAATATTTATAAATCGATCAACTGGAAAATACCGAAAAAAATTAGAAAAAACTCCGGGACCCGGCCCTTTGCCAGTAGAAAAGTTAAAAAAATATATATATTAATGCTTATTAAGATTTTCCGAAATAAGTACACTCAAAAAGTTTTTGCAATTACTTCATGACAGTTGTTTGTGTAGTAATCAGTAATAGTTGTTTTTTACTGCAGTTCCTGTTATTTTTCTATGAAGAACTACAATACAACTATTTTTACAGTTATTAAAAAAAAAAAACAACTGAAGAAAAGTACTGTATTTTTTAACAGTGACTTAAATCAGTTATTTTAGTATTTTAGTATACAAATATTAAAACAGTACACAGAAAAAACTAAAAACGGGTTTTAATTAAAAAAATTTATTGAATCAATTAATATTTTAATTGATTTTGCACCTATCACGGAAATGATAGTATTAATTAAAACCTTTATTGAAAATTAAAAAGGAAAAAAAATTATAAATAACTTCTACAAAAAGTATCATATTTTTGAGGTAAAACATTGTCAGTTGTGTTTTTTTTTTTAAGTGAAGCAACAATCAGCAATTCTTCCTATTAATTAATGTGTTGCTTTCTTTGGAAAGGGGATAGTGGAGGGATGAAAGGTGGTGAAGGATGAAGACCTTCATACAAAATGCCATATTCAAAAATATATTTATAATATATTATTAAGAGAAACTAATAAAATAATATCAACATTTTATCTAAAAACCACTTTCAAAATTATATGTTGGGATGTTATATTTTCTGTTGGTTATAAAATCCACAAACTAAAGATAAATACCCGAAACAATATTTGTTAAATAAACTTAAATTAAGTAATAATTTCCATTGTTTTTTATTCCTTATAGTGTTGGCAGTGTGGTCTGTTGTTACAGTTGTATTCTGACATCAGCATCAGTGGAGCAACATCAGCAAACACAGTGGGTGGCAAAGTGGCAAACGCAGCTGTTGGTCAATGTTTTAACGTTTTTTTTCCTCCTTTGCTTTTCTTTAATTTTCCATCTACTACATATATTTTTCTGTTGTTTTATATTTGATTATATTTGCTCTTTTTTTTGCATCTTGTTGTTGTTTATGTAGTAGTAGTAGTAGTACGGACTCTTGTCTCTGTATTGCAACAATTTATTTTTCTGTGGTTGTGGCTGACTTCCTTTAAAGCCAATGAATGCAATTTGAGCTTAAACTCATGTTGTTTTAGAAGCAGTTGGGATAATTTGTACAAATCCTCAGACCACAAAAGTAAATATACACAGATGAAAACAAATGTTGTGTTAGCGTTAGTAAGTGTTTGAGAAAATACATTGCAAATAAGATAATATACACAGGAAGAAAAACTATTATTACAATAGAAGAACTTGAATTAGACAAATATGGAAAAAAACAGTTTTATAGAAAAATTTTAAAAAATCCCAATGCTATAGCTCTTACACTCAAAAAAAAAAAACAGGTCAGTATAGTCAGACATATTTCTTCTGAGAGGATTCTTGCTGAAAAACTGCTAATAACAGCAAACAAGTTACTACATTCAGCGACTTTCTTGCTGAATTTACAATTTTTTTTTTTTTTAGCAAGTTTTCTACATGGGTCCTCACAGCAAAATTGACTTTACAGACATTTTTTTAGTGTACTAAAAAATGTCCAAAATGGTTGAATCACAAATAATTTTAAACAAAAGCGGAGTTCTATACAATATATTGAAAACTATCTGAATATTTTGAAATAACAGGGTTTTTGACAGAATTTTTTATTTAAAGGTAGTTATCTATTACACTAAATATTCAGAATAAGTTTGGAATTTTGTCAAACAATTTGTTTTTTTGCAATTGTGTATAAAAAACTCTATTGACGTAGTTAAATTTCTAGAGTTCTCCTCATTCTATTGAACTATAACAAATAATATATAAACAAATGAATGCTAAATTTGTTAATAATTAACCAGGACTAATTTGTCCACATTTTGGAAAATTTTAAAAAGTTGTTTACGTATACTAATGGATATCCTCCCGTGCAGTATTTTGTATGAGAAAAGTCTTTTTAGCGGTTAAAAAGTTATGGCTGTAGTAAGTAACATTGTATAGTAGCGTCTGATAAAGAAAATATTTTTTCACCATACTCTTAGAAGTGTATAATACTCTAATTTACCACAAATATTTTTTCACCACAAACATTTTATTTCACCTCTAAGAATATTTTTCCAAAAAATTTATTTTACCCAAACATTACATTTGAAAAATGTTTCATCTCAATACTCCTCTTTGGGCTCTACAATGTTTTCTCAGTTAAATTTTTTTGAAAGTTAATTTAATTATAACGTATTGCTAGACTTAACCCATTTATATTATCAGAATAAATTAATAAGAGTATTAACATTAAAAACATTTTTTCCGTTTTGCCCTATCTCGTTTAGTTTCGGAGATAGCGGCCATTGAAAAATGTTATTTTACAAAACGGCTAGTATCTTGAAAAATAAGTGAGATATCGTAAAACAGACAAATTTTTGCAAAACTTAAATTACAAAACACACCCTTACAATAAAACTGTACCCAAACCTATTTCAGTTGCAATAAAACTGAAATAGTTTTGGGAGGTATAACAAAGGATTATTTTTAATAAAATTGACACAGGGTGACTTTTATATATTTTTTTAAACAATTTATATGATAACACATATTAGCACAATCTAATATTTCATTCCATTCCATTTAGGTTAATGTGTTTGGTTTTCCGATTTCATTTTGTACCAATGTTTCATTCAATTTTCGGATTTTTTAAATTGTATATTTACATAAGCTTATGGGTAAACAAATAATTAAGACACCTTCCTGCTGTTTTTTATATACAATGAATCCCTTGTGATCTTTCCCAGGTTGACTTATACATCTTTTTTAACAATTAATATGATAACACTAGTTCGCACACACTTATTCCATCCCATTTCGGCTCCTGTGTTAAATTTTACGCTTTAACTTTGTTTCCCTTTCCATTTCATATCGTTCCATTTGAAAAAAATGTTTCATTTTATTATCGGAGTATTGGAATTTGTATTTTCATATACTTATATGGTTAAACAAATAATTAAGAAATCCTGTGGATTAATTTTATAAAAAAATTAATCCCCCGCGAAATTTCCAGGATCTAGCCTGTTTGTATTAGCAGCTAAAATTTTTTTCGTTTTGATCTATCTCGTTTAGTTTCGGAGATACTGGCCATATTAAGTATGTCGAAAACTAAGAGAGATATAGACAAAAGGACAAAATTTTAGCAAAACTTTATTAGAAACTCATGCACCGACAATAAAATAGAGGTAGGTTTGGAAGGTATCCTGAGGATTTATTTTAAGAAAATTGTCACAGTATAACTTATTATTATGTGTGATAATA
The DNA here is from genome assembly GCA_021234595.1 of Delia radicum. Classification (NCBI taxonomy): domain Eukaryota; kingdom Metazoa; phylum Arthropoda; class Insecta; order Diptera; family Anthomyiidae; genus Delia; species Delia radicum. Next base: position 11,739,286 of record CM037851.1, read on the forward strand.
CTAATAAGTACACGCCCAATTAAAATTTCGTTCCCAGTTCTGTTCCATTTCGTTCTTTGTGTTTAGTGTTTCAATTCCACTCGTACCATATCGTTCTACTCTACTTGGGTCTTTTGCGGTAAAAAGTGGAAACATTAGCCATATGTGGATCAAATTACATAAAATAATTATTTTTATAAAGTGGACATTTTTTTTTGATTAATTTAAATGCTTTGCAATCGTTTATTCATAATTAAAATTACATTTCATGGGTATTTTTTGTCTCCAAACCACTAAGGGTTAAGTATTTTTTAAAGCAAAGATAGTGGTAGTCTAGTCAAATTAGGGTGATTTTTTCGAAAATTATGAAAACGTTGATAGAAACATGTCGTGGAAAGGAGTCGCTTCACACACATAGACGATAATTGTAATTGTTGCAATTTATTTTGTTTCTTTAATTAGAACTTTTATATTATAAAAATAGCAATCAACAAATGTGGCATTTTAAAAAATCTTTAAAATTAACAAAATAAAAAAATTTTTTTTTTGCACTTTTATCAAATTTGAACATCAGTTTTGATTTTAGGCTTAAGAGGATTAATGATATCTGATGCATTCAGTATATAAAAGGAATACATTAAACAGAAAATTAAAATTTTCAAAATATCGAATTTTGGACGTTATTATAAAAAATTAAAATTTTTCCAAAAACGGGCCATTTTCGACAGAAATTCGTCAAGGATTAAAGTTTTCCAAAAGTAAAAACAACAATCGAATTTATCCATTTGTAACCATTTGCAACAGAACTTGGGAGTGTGATGATCGAAAATCGACAAATGGTATTATAAAGGACTTTCTAATATACAGTACAAAAGTCCTGCAGAAGTCCTACAGAAGTCCATTTTTCTATAGTTTTTCAAACCTAATAAAGAACATACAATAAGCCAATCATATCAAATATATCATACCTTTTCTGTCAGTGTTTGAAAATAATCATTTAGTAAAATGAGATTTCTTGTTTCGTCCCTTTGTATTTGAAGGAAGTAAAAAAAAAAAATGCCAAAGAACGTAAATAAGAAATTGGCGGTTTCAGAAGAGTATTTTACACTTGTTTCAACTACATACTTTATAATGCTGCCTTAATTTTGCATCCTTTTTGCTTTTTTCGGAAAAACTCTACTAACTAAAATTCTATACCCGTTTGCAAAATACATAAAATACACGTACTGCAATACAAACTCTATGGCTGAGGTTGTGCTGCTTTATATGAGATGGTGTGGTCTTTCTTTGGAACTTTTGCTGCTTGCCTTGAAACTTGCCACATGAAAGACTTACAAGAGAGGTATCCCGACCCGGACCGACAGAGTTAAATGAACTTCGAAAATGTTGTAGAGAATAGACATTTAAGGCACACGTGTTTTTTTTTAGCTGCCCAATCTCATGTTAGGCGTTACTAAGTGGGGTCAAATATGACCCCATTTTATGTTTTTTTTTTTGATTTATTTCGTTCTATTAAAACGAACTATAGACAAATTTGGTATCAAATGAAATGTTTTTTGAATATTCGCTGCTTTACAAATTATGCCAAAAGATTTTCAAGTATTTTTGTTATAAAAAAAAAAATGTGCTTTGTGTAACATTAAGTCTGTCGTTTTATTAAGGAAGTTTAGTTGTATTAAGCTACAAATAATGCATTGCAATAAATATTTAATTTAATCGAGGGGGTGTCTGAGCTTTTTCCGATATTCGAAGCAGTTCGATTTTTATGCCACATTTCCCGAAGAGCTTTTTCCTCTATATTTCAAATAATTCAAAAACGTGGCAACTCTGGGTCCACTGTATAGGCAATTTGAGTATAAAATAAACCTTTTTACAAATAAACCTAGTTTTCGTAAACTAAAAACAAGTTTTCATACAAAAACAAATGCATTATAGACCTACTTTTTAACCCTTAACCCTTAAATGCATAATGTACCATATATGGTACATGCATTTAATCCTACGACAATCCCGCTAATTAAACTAAATAGTGATACCGTTTGTTTTAAATTGTACAAAACAATATTACTCTTGATAAAAATACCGCTATAGCTCACTTCCAATTGGTTTTAATTGTCAATAAGCTGCCAAAGTGGGAGTATGCACTTTTTGCACAAAATTTCAAAAGTGAATTTCAAAAGTGAAAAAAAGTTAATAAAATATATTATTCAAGTATTGGTAAGTAAACTGGACTTAGTTTTAGCTGATTATAATGAATTTAGATCAAATTTTATATATTGTATTAGTTATATGTATAGAATGCATAGGGTACCATGTATGAGACACATCAAAAATCGTTATTTTCCCTCATTTCCGGGAAAACGGTTTTCGAGTTCAGCGAGCGAGTTCAGCGAGCGAGTTCAGCGAACGACTTTACATAAGGGTAGCTTGGTCTCTATACCGATTGCTGACCTCATGCATTTAAGGGTTAAACATGAGATAGGGCAGCTAAAAAATACATGTCACTTTTTTTTGTACTTTTACAACATATCCAAAGTTCATTAAAATCTGCGAGTTCTGGTTGGGATACCTTCCTTGTTGGTACCTACCTACCTACCTACTGACTACAATGTTGTACTAGATACTACAAAGCAAATTTGATTTGGTTAAAGAATGCAATAGAGCAGTAACCAGATCTTATTTAGATCAAATTGCAATAAATTATTTTTTTGTTGTTGCATTTTTGCAATATACAAAAATAAAATGAAATCTCAACTTTATTAAAGTTTGAAAAATGTTTAGTTAAAATACCAAATAAGTTAAAACTACTAAAAATTGGATGCACAAATTTAGCAGATGAAGTAGAAGAAGAGTTGTGTTGGGATAATAAACTATCAAGGCAGCTTAACAAATACACGAACTACTAACAAATTAGCCAAATGGACCATATCTCCCAAACACAATAAGCAATTATGTGATACATGCAGAGCTGAAAATGAATTAATTCTTTAATTTATATATAAAAAAAAAAAAGTTATTCATTTGAAAATTAATTCACAGACTGCATTGGAGGCAATTAAAATATTACTGAAAGAGTTTATTTTTTGTAATAGATTAAAAGAAATTATAGCACCATAAAATAATGGTTTGAATTTTTGTTAAATATGAGGCGTTTAATAAAAGGTTCGTGTCTGATATCAATATCTTAGATACGAGCTAAAGTCGGGAATCTTTATTTTCATAAAATGACAATTCCACTACTCAACAAATTTGAACTTTTTGCAGAACCTGTCATTCAAATACATATCGTCAATACCATGAGAGAAGGTATAGAAATGATAATTTGTTGACTTCCCGCCTTATGATTTTTTTTTGAAAACTCGCATTTTTATTCCTGTTTTTCGTTTTTAAAAAAATCAAAAATTTGCCAGAAGTTGTGAAATTGAAAAAGCAATATTTTTAAAGTAGATGGTCAATTTTGAAGATTTAAAAAATCATTTTAAAACTCCGTTTGTCTATTTCAGGATTTGTATTTAAAAAATAAGCACTGTGCACTTTCAGAATGCGAATACAATGCAATACATTTTGCATTTAAATCTAATCACTATTTATATGTAATCTGAACATTCAACTAAACTCATTTTTGTATTAAAATCGCAAATCCGTTGAAAATATTTGGAAAAAAAGAAAATTTTTATATACAAAAATTGAGTATGTACGAGGGCGGTCCCCAAATTAGCCGACCTAACAAAGAAAACACAACAAATTTAGGAAAATTTTTCTTTATTTCTCAATGGGCGCTGTGGTGTAATGTTTAGCGCGTTGAACTGTTACACAGATGGTCCCGGGTTCGATTCGCGGTGACGGCAACGTCAATGTAGAAAAAAAATAATATTTAAGAGTTTCCTATCCCTTATATGTATCGCAGGCTCACCTTAGGTCTTCCCATGGCTTTTAACCCCGCCGAAGTAAAATAATGAATCAGGGCTATGAACCAAAAAGCTTCAATAAGTTCGCCAAATCTCCATTAGGTAGCGAGCAACAACTGTTCTAAGACTTATTATCTCTCGCAAGTACAGTGTTGCCGTGTTTTTTTATTAAAAAAAAAAACTCCTTTTAGCTCCCTGTTTATAGTAATAACTGTCTAGCTCCTTAAAATTACCAACAACCGCAGACTCCACCTCTTCATTTTTGGCAAATATTTGACCACCGAGCCATTTTTTCAAGTTTGGAAATAGAAAATAATCCGAGGTAGCGAAATCAAGGTGAGCAATTCGAACTTTAATTCATTGATTTTGGCCGTCGCAATAGTGGATGTGGGAACTGGTGCATTGTCTTGCCAACAGCTTTCTCATTCGGTCAATATGCGATGGGTAGCACTTTTTGAAACGCCCATCATTTCAGCCAGTGCACGCGTCAGTCGACGATCATCCAATACCATTTAGTGGATTTTCTTAATTGTTTCCGGCGTGGATACTTCAATTAGTCGACCACGATGGTGTTAATCTTAGCAGCTCGTACGACCTGGTTTAAACTCTGTCATGCAATATTTTGTGGTCGCAATCTAAGGAACAGAATCCCCCAGAGTAGAATATAGCTCGACTTTAATATTGGTTTTACTGAGACTTTTCAAATGAAAGTATTGAATTACATAACGATGAAAATTTTTTTGCCATTTTTACAAATGCACTGAGATCGTTTATTTTTGATGGCTCCAAAAAAATATTAAACAACGTGGCGCCTTGATACTTAAAACATCTGTTTTATAAGGTTGCCACTTTTCAGCAAAGAAATTTTTGCAATCTATTACCGCTAATTTTGGTACCGCCCTTATGTAACGTACACATAAAAACCGCAACATTTCAAAAACTGCAGATGAGAAAAATATTTTTTGTCACATTTAGACTCTGCGTACCTAAATCTACTAAAAAACATGGCTTACAAGGACTGGTTCTGTAAAAAGTGGGAAATTTGTTCATTACTAATTTATTAATTAGAATTTAAAGTTCTTTCGAAATATATCATGATATTTTCAATGGGTTTGCAATATTAATATAACAATTTCTTCATTGTAATGTCTAGTTTATGCACAATCCTAAAATGTTTTAACATTCATACAATTTATAAGGATGAAACTAAAAAAGAACAATTTTCAACTTACTTGTATTACTACTATATCCTGATACAACCACCGGCATGATTATTTATAGTCAAATTATATATAATTTTGTGTAGATTTATATTCTTATGATTTTGCGATAAGATTTCGAAAACTTAAGCAAAAACATCGATATTTAAAAACCGACAAATGTTAACATTTTTTTTGCCTGATTTAGACTCAGCGTACATAGGTCTTTTAAAAAAGTTGTTTTGGCTGTCGAGTAGTGTAACATATTCCTAACAATATCTTTAATTTGTATTGAAACTTTTTAAGAAAGAATGGTCTTTAGTACTGCAAGTTTCAATTACATAACCAATGTTTAGTCCTGTCAGTACTTGACAACCATCTTTGCGCATAACACGTGATTATGTTGAATACGTTTATCATGTTGAATGATTTATCATACAACAGTGATTGAAATTATTGGTCAGTATAATACTTAATAACTGCAATGGTTGGTATATGTAGATCACGTTTTTTGTGTCCAGAAAACTTAAAAATTAACGATAACAAATTCGAAAAACAACTGCAACTGATACTTAGCTGGAAAAGTATCCATGTGAAATTCAATAGTATGTCCCTTAATTACCCCCCAGTTTTATTGCAAATAGTTAAAAATGGAAAAATCGATTTTTTTTTGTGGAAAACGTTAACCCGTTTCGAATTTGGAACATTTTTGAAAAAAAAAACGTATTATTATTAATTATATATAACGATATATTATTTAATATAAAAGTATATGATTATATAAAATAGCATATGTATCAATATGTTTTATATATAATAATATTTTCAAAATGTTTTACCAAAAAAAGACATGTATAATTATACATCATACAAGCACATCCAATAATGTATAAAACAAAAATAATATTCTGAATTTTATATATGATAATACATGGTTGATAAATTTGATTAAATTTTTTTATAAAATTAGATATAACCCAATACAGAATTATATATAATACAAACATCAAAAAATTCTTGTCATTTTAGACATACTTATATATAATCCAAAACTGAAAGAATTTCAACCTAAAATATCTTATTAAAGATTTGATTTGAATTTAATTTGTTTCTAAGCAAATATTTAATTGAATCAATTAATATTTTAATTGACTTTTAAATATATAAATACATATTTTATTTTAGACGCAATTATCATATTATTTTGTCATACACTGTATGCTTAAATAGAAAATTTTCAGTATAAAATACCAAATACATTTGAAGTTAACAAACAAAACAAGCACACACACAAACGGACTCAGCATTGCAAAAAACACACATACCAACGTATCGTTACCACACTTTTTTTGTATCATATTTTTTTTTTTTTGTAGAAGTTATTTATAACTTTTTATCCTTCTTAATTTTAATATAAGGTTTAATTGATAGTACCATTGCCGTGATTCAATAAATTTTTTAATTGAAATCCGTTTTTAGTTTTTTCTGTGTATGTAAATATATATGATTAAAAAATCGCAAAACATTTTACGAAAATAGTTTACAATTTTGCGAAATCAATTTTCATTACAAATAACAAACCCTCCAGCAAAGTTTAAGAACACATTACCTATGAACCTGTTACCACCGGTCACATGGAACCGTTTCTAGAACGGGTTCCTGTGAGTCAAATTGTAAGGTTTCACTGTCCCAGAACCAGTTCTAAAACTGGTTCTAGAACCGGTTCTATAGCAACTTGTTCTAGTTTGGAGTTAAAGAACCTATTGCAAATAAAAGAATCGGTTGTAGAACAGAAATAATAACCTATTTTAATACGGTATAAGTGGTTCTGCAACCTGTTATTTGGATTTCACTGGGCCATTGTAATATTGACAAACGTTTTTTTTTTTTACATTAAATTAAAATTAACAATTTCGTTTAAAACGAAAACTTGATGTCAAAAAAAAAAAAAAAAATATAAATCAAATTTAAGTTATTCACAAATTTCAATCATACATTATGTGGTTTGAAACGGTTTTATGCAGGTCAAATATATGTAACTTAATATCTTTAAATTTAAGTATATTTGGATTATTATGTATCTATTTGTATCTAATTATATCTTATTGTATCAACTATAATAAAATTAGATGTTATTATATCGGGACAAAACTTGGACAGAATTGGATAGATTTTTTATTAAATTGTATCTATTTAAATATAATTAGATCCAAAGTGATACAATTTTTTGGATCAAATTATATCCTCTTATATTTTGCGGAAAATATCTCAGCGTATATAATTTTATATAAACTTTTTTACTCCGGTACTTATAGGTTTTTGTTTTCCAATGTATTTAACCGGATATAGTTATATAAATTCAATTCTAAAATTAATTTCATCGAAAAATTTTAATATGATGTCATATATAGTTGCATCTTATCACATCTCGCTCAATATATAACTGTATATTACACTTATCCAATTAATAATGACGTTATATATACCTAGACATTGCAAAATACAAACTAATATTGTAGCGGCCTGAACTATTATTATTTTATTCAAATATAAATCTACCTTTTTGCATCATTATTATTGTATAAGTTTATGTCTAGTATTGGACATCCTAATAATTTACATTGAAAATAACCAATAACCAATTTAAAATAATTTCATTACAACACTTGAAGAAATGTTTTAATTTACACTCATTCTCATTCTCATTATCTATTATGTGTTACATTTCTTTGTCATTGGTTACTGGTTATGCCGCAATACTTTCAGCGCAATACTTAAAATGCCATAAAGTATACGCTCCGTAGTCCTGATCATAAAAATTTGTTAAATACTATAATTTGACCTGGGATGTCTGATTTAAGTGCATTAATTTGAATTGATGGACTGCACTATATAAAAGTTGTATACATCGCTGCATTAATAAAATAGTCTTCTCTAACAATATGTAAAAAAAATATTAGAAATTTTTTAAAATTTTTAACATTAGCGTAAAAACAACCCAAAAAATATACAATTAATTTTAGTTAGAAATACTACATTGAACTTTAAGGTTTTATGTAAAAGTAACTATAAACAATATCGACACGATTTTTGGAACATAGGGCAATTATTTACTTTATATTTAAAATAAATAATTTTTTTTTTTGAAACTGATAATATAAGTACACTTTTTTTTAAAGATAAAAAAAGGCTATTAAAAAAAGAACTTTTTCCACGAATTTTGGTTCCTAGTCTACGTTTTTGAGCGGGCGGCGGCAAATTATGATTCAAACCTATTAGAATATGTCTCTTTATAGTGTGAAAATTTAAAAATTTATCCAAGTCGCGTGACGTTTTTTTTATAACGTTCATAAACTTAAACTTAAACTTCGTTCAAAAATTCATAATTCATATGCGTAGGGTGCATGTCCGAAAATTTTTGAAATTGCACTATTAATAATTTTTGAAGTGTATTCTTTACAAATATGTTAAAAAATGTTGTACAAAATATTGTAAAAAATACCAACGAAATGCATTTAACGGTGAATGAAGCAACCCGTTATGTGAAAAATGCAATTTTCAAGAAACATTTTGAGTTTTTGAGTTAAAAAATTATCACTGCGAAACGGCTTGAGATAGTTTAAATTTTCAATAGGAGTTTAAGAATATCTTAAGTATTTTCTTTTAATAATGAATAACTTATTGACAAAAATAAAAACAGTCAAGGAGAAAATTCTAACTCGAACAAAAATCAAACTTTGCTCTCTGGCAATTCTTCCCTAACTACGTAAGCGCCATCTATCGAATATACATAGATGTGGCATCACTTACAACATATGGGAAAGCAGTGGACATTAGAGAGAGGTAAGTTTCTAAAAAATAGAACTGTTGTGTTGTTGGAGTTGTACTTCTGAGATTATGTATGCAAGAACAAAAACACCGTGTATTGAATAAAACTAGTTTTAATCACAACAAAACTCGACCTGACGATAGATCAGTGCGCTAAAGCGCTCTGTCTAACATGTAGTGCGAGTGCATGTGGCATTAGAAAACAGTTTATCTATACCACGGTCAGTGATTGCACAGAAAATTTCATATACACACAATCGAACAAATAAAAACATAACAAATATTACATTATTCAAAAAATTCAAAAAACAGGGTCACTGACGAAGGTTCAATAGCAGAAACTGCGCAGACTGATTAAGAAAACTGAATCAGAAAATTGAATTACTCACTCTAATGTCCACTGTTTTCCCATATGTTGTAAGTGATGCCACATCTATGATATATTCTTTGTATATTCGATATATGGCGCTTACGTAGTTAGGGAAGAATTGCCAGAGAGCAAAGTTTGATTTTTGTTTGCGTTTGCATTTTCTATTTGACTTCTTTTTTATTTTTGTCAATAAGTTATTCATTATTAAAGGAAAATGCTTAATATATTCTTAAACTCCTATTAATATTTTTTTTAAACTATCTCAAGCCGTTGCGCAGTGATAATTTTGTAATTCAAAAATTCAAAATGTGTCCTGAAAACGACATTTTTCACATAAGGGGTTGATTTTTAGAAAATACACTCATTCTTCTCTACCACGCCTTTCACAACGAGAAAAATTAAGATTTTGAAATTCAAAGTCAAATATTATTTAAACGATAAGAGCTACTATGCCATATAAAGCACGTTTCTGATTTGTCTCGTAACTTAGATTATTAACTAAAATCAGTGAAATAGGTCCACATTTAAAAATGTTATACACCCCTTTAAAACTTTCATATAAATACTTTGACAGCCTGTAGCATACCCTGAGACTGCAGAAACATTTTTCTTAGAAGCTGGCTCCAGCTGTTCAAAAAATTGTTGAACACTTGTTCCCGATTGGACCAGTAGTCTAAAATATTCATACTTATTACCATGTTTTTTGAGTTTGGAACCACTATATGCCAGCGCGATATTCTGATACAAACTCTGACATGATTAGTAGTTTAAGATTCATGATTTTGCGATAACATTTCGAAAAATTAAGCAAATTATACAAAAAAAAAAAAAAAAAAACACGATATTTCAAAAACTGTAAATCAGAAAATTTTATTTTGTCAGAATTGGATTCAGCGTACATGGGTCTGACTATTAAAAAAAAAAACCGTGATTTAAAGCCAGGCTTTTTGGCAGTTGAGTAGTGTAATACGCTTTGTGTCTTTTTCTTTATACTTTTTGAGCATAGTGTATACACAAAGAGTTAAAAAAATCACAAACAAAGTATAGTAAAATAATACATAAATAAACAATTACACAATTTGTTGCTGTTATTAAGGGCGGGGGATGGGCAGGAGGGTGAATATTTTAAAACAAACAAAAATTCGGTCTGGTGTTTTTTGTAGTAGCTGTAAGGATAGTACATTGTTATATTTCTAGAGAAATAACAATACTAACAACAAAGTTTTCAAAAAACTATAATAAAGTTAAAAAAATCCTACACAACTATAACATGTGTTGGTTGGGCAACAAAATGTTTCACAATTGTATCGTATAAATCTGGTATATTTGAAATTTATTATATAAAATTGAATTTATTAAAGTTTAAAAGATTTTGTTTTATGTATAAATTGTATATTAAATATAATTGTTTTAACTATTTATATAAATATTACAAAAAATTAATGTTTAATACCAGAATTACATTAACAAAACAAAATTTATATTTACCTTATAAAAAAAAAGAGAGATTTATTTATATAAAAGTTAACTTATGAAATGTCTAACAACATTTCCAACATAATTTATGCATAAAATAAAATCCAGCAGCATAAAACATATGGCCACGTAAAAACATTGAGTTCACACATATTTTACTATTATATACTACTAACCGACACACAGTGGCGCCATTTGAGTTTTTCCATTTGCGAAAATCATAACATTTGAACCAAATGAGATAATCAAAAAATTTAAAAGGGATATGAAAGATAATTGGTCAACCTATGAAATGAGTGTTTAAAAAAGGTTCTACGCCTTTAAGGTGCCTACTTATGGGTTATCAAAGTTAAAATTTGTTTAAAAATCAATTTTATGGGAAGTAAAATAAAATATTTTTAAAATGATTGATTTTTTATGTTTCTTTTTAAAGGCTTTTATGATTTAAAATTATTTCAGAAAAGATTTAAATTTTTTTTTTTTTATAATTTTATTTGTGATTTTTTTGTAAAATATTGCTCACATTTTCGCTGTTATATGTAATAAATTGCCCAAAAATGCAAGCAACACATTTTTGGAACCATGTCTTTTTTTCAAAATTTGACCTCTAGCAAAAAATGCGGCAAGGACGGGCAGCTGGAAATTTTTGCAATAGGTAAAGGATTATTCAAAGAACTTATCTTGAAAATATGGCAAATATTCCACCTGGGATACTACATTTTGTCTCACTGGGAAAACCCATTGAGGCAAAATGTAAATTCCTATATGGAAGCACAGCTGAAGTGCTACGGGACGCCTCCACAGGTTGCGGATAGTGGAAGAGTAACCCCATCTTGCAGTGTGATGGGCAACTGCGAATTAAATTAGCAGTGGCGAACAATTCAGCGGATAAGAGAAGAGGGTCTCAGAAGGACACGAGCGGCGACGTGTATCTTTAAATTTCTGAGTGCCGGTGAGGCTCTTATTGACATGGCGATTAATGGCGCCATTAAAAAACCATATGCCAAGTTATAAAAACCCAACAAGCCAGACTGGAGGCTTCAAACTGGCAGCCCCAGTACCAGTCTTAGGACGCTTTGGACCAATCATCCACTCGTCTAAATATCAACTTATTAATGAAACCGTAACAGTTAATCTATAGTGGCCCTATGTTCCTCCTAGGAATTTAAAGGATTATATATATATAGAAATATATGATATGATTACTAAGAAGACAAGAATGAAGCAAAATTGATTATTAATAGGTTTTTTGTTAAAGTTCTGCTTATTATGGAGGCTCTAACTTTTCTAAAACTTCGGGTTCTGATGAGATCTTTAGCCAGATCGAAATACTAGTATCAACCTAGCTAATATGTTTGATTTGCTTTATTTTTGTAAATATACGGAGGTTGAAAGCTCGTTATAAATTGAAAATAACATAAAAATAATCTCGATGTATATAAAAAAAACAAAAAACTAATATAACTGTAATAGAAATTTATAGTTTTTTTTTTATTTTCCATCAAAGTTCAGAAAAATTTAAAAAATGGATAGTTGGTAAATATCGATTTAGCTGGGCAAATACAAAGCAAACAGTATAATATTTTTTTATTCTTCTCTTAATAAATAGATCTATCAATAGAATCAAAAAGAATGACGATCCGTTCCCTAGTTTTCGAGATACTGTATCTGAAAGTGAACCAAATTACCTAAAAATGGTTTGTTTTTTTTAACACTGAAAATTAGTCAACTTTGAAGGGCTATACCTTCTGAACCAAAAATCTGATTGTAATAAGAGTAGCATATTTGAAATCGTTGAACAATTTCCTTTCCAATAGGGTTTTTCCATATATATTAGGGGCACATGAAATATTTGATTTTTGCAACCTCACTTGTTCTAGAGGCGCCACTGTGCGAAGGTGGGGTATTTCAACAAAATAATGGTAATAAATACAGAACTTCTAAACTACTGATTATGTAACTGTTTTGTTTATTAAAATTTTTTATTTTTATTTTCACATTTTATTCACCGAACCTTGTTGCACCAACTTGCAAAATTACACGAACAAGCAACGAAATAAAGTGGTCGAAAATTTTACTGACGCAAAATACAGGAACTCAGATTTAACTGCACCTAATTATTTCCTATGGGGAAAACAATTAGGTGCAGCAAATAGTGTATGTGAACACTACTAAAACTGTAGAACAGCTAAAGCACGACATTGAAGCTGAGCTCTGGGCAATAGAAATTCTTCCTATTAATTAATGGGTTGCTTTCTTTGGAAAGGGGATAGTGGAGAGATGAAAGGTGGTGAAAAGATGAAGGGCTTTAAACATGGCAACACTGTAATTGCGCGAGATGATAAGTCTTAGAACAGTTGTTGGTCGCCACCTGATGTAGAGTTGGCGAATTTATTGAAGCTTTTTGTTTCATAGCCCTGATTCATTATTTTACTTCGGTGTGGTTAACTGCTATGGGAACACCGAAGGTGGGCACAGCGATACATATAAGTGATAGAAAACTCATACATATTATTTTTCTAAATTAATGTTGTCGTCACCGGGAATCGAACCCGGGAACACCACAACGCCCACATAAATTTTTACACTCGTGACTTTTGCCCCACCCTGTATAAGTACATATTTGGTAATGGCAAGTACTTACAATTGTCATTACAAATCTCTTTACTGTTATATTCAGATGTCGCTCAAAATAAGGACATTATACTGGACACCTTACGAAAAATCAAAAAATATGTGATTACCAATATGCTTACTAGTATAGACAAAAATAATCTGTCTAAAAATAAATTTCAAAAAATCAAATTTGAACCTGTGTCTAGAGATTGTGAGTCAATCGCTCTACCATCGGAGTCATACCGACATGTTATAATTAATAGATAAAAACATAATTGTCCTGCTTGCACAAAATGTCATAACTTTCCAGCGTAAAACAAATCAAAAATAAGTATTTACTTGATTTGAAAATATAATGATTCTAAAAATAGATTTTCTAAAAATTTTGAGATCATTACTTTTTATTAAAAATAATGATACAAATAAGTACTTATGGGTAACACATTATTGTTTGTATTAAAATAATGCAAAAATAACTAGTTATTACTAAACATATTCCTGGTTAAATTAGGTATGGTCGGAAAATAAAAATTGCTCTCAAAGGAACTACATGATCTTTAAATACAAAAATACTTTTTGTATCAGAAATCGGTTGTAGGTCTTAAAATGTATTATTGTTATTATTTATTCATTTGTTCCATTATTTTTATTTTTTCCAATAAATCATTTTTTTTTAGTTTTTTCGTTACGAACCCCTTATTTTGAAAACATTTACTATAAAATATTAAAAAAAATTCCGGTTTTATTGTATTTAATTAACAAACTTCGTTTTCGTTATTTATTATTTTTATATTATTAGGACCTGCATGCAGTTTCTTTAGGGAATTAAACAAAAAAGTTAAGTCCCTTGGGACTTATAGCAAAAAGGTAAGTCCCTAAGGGAATTAAAACGAAAATGGAATGAATTCCCTAACCAAAAGTTGAATTAACTAGATTTAAATGAATTCCCTACTGAATGAAATCCATAATTTTCAGGAATGAATTAAAAAAAATGGGAATGAATTCCTTCAAGACAAATCGAATGGAAAAAAGTTGATCAGGGAATTTATTCTTAAAATATAAATTCATTTAAAAAAATGGGAATTCTTTAAAGCTCTGACTGCAAGTCGCTGCAGGGTTTGTCGAAAAATAGTAAATTCTATGTGAACGAGGTAGCATCATCAATATCAAAATAATGTTGAATAATTATGTTAATCAATGATTTTTGAATTTTTTTTTAATAATAATCTATATGTTGTCAATGCGATGTTGTTTTTAGTTAGCAAAACTTTATGTTATACAAGGTGGCGCAAAAGTAATCCTCCTATCAAAAAATGCTATAAATTTTGCGATTGGCCCCTAATGTCAGTTCTGTTTTGACATTTGTGTAGTAAACACATGCGAAATACACGTTAATAAACAATGTTACGCTACACTGCTCCAGAACGCGGAATATTGGTGACTATTTATTTGACCAATAATCGGTCGGTGACTTTGGCACAACGTGAATTTCGTCGCAGATTTCCTGGCCGTCCAACGCCTACTGGTGAAACACTGCGACGTTTAGCCGCTCGCCTCGAAGAGACTGACACAACACGAGATGCTGCCAGGCGTGGCAGACCCCGGAGTAGCCGTTCTGCAGAGAATATTGCTGCTGTAGCAGAGGATGTCATGGAAGCGGGCCAAACGGTTACTGTGAATGGTGAGCGCTACAGAGCAATGATCAACGAGTTCTTTTTGCCGCAACTTGATGAATTGGGATTGGAAAACATGTGGTTCCAACAGAACGGTGCAACGGCACACACTGCACGTGCCACAACCGATATGCTGAAGGATGCATTTCCCGGGCGCCTAATCTCCCGTTTTGGCGATTTGCACTGGCCAGCAAGATCGCCTGATTTGACCGCTCCAGACTTCTTTCTGTGGGGCTTTTTGAAGTCGCGGGTTTATGTCAACAAGCCTCAGACTCTTGCAGCTCTTAAAGACAATATCCGTCAAGAATGTGAGGACCTATCGCCGGAAGTTTGGTCAAAGTGATGGAAAATTCCATAAAAAGGGCTCAAATGACAATCAACTGTGGCGGCGGCCATTTACATGACATCATATTCTCGACTTGATGTAAAAAAAAATAAAATACGAAATAAAAATAATCCACAAGAAGAATCAAAGTTTTTCATTTTTTTTTTTAATTACAGCCAAAAAACATCGGAAGGTTATTTTTGCGCTACCTTGTACAACACAACAAAATATATATTTTTTAAATTTCTTCTATTAAAATATTGTTGAATAACAATGTTATAGACACAGTCATATGAAATTATTCTGTAAAAAATTTCTTCGAGTTATTCAACTTTAGTTTGTCTGATATCGCGATATTGAGGATTAAAGCAAATAAAAATTTGATCGTGTTTATTATTTAGTTTGTATATATAACGAAAAAACCAAAACCAAAACGCGGCAAAATTTTCATTATGTTAACGATGTGGAAGGTTTGACATTTTCATATATATTTAAAACAATCTAAAGGGTCCGCCATCTAACGTTTTTTTTTTCAACTAGTGCTTATTTCGTGAATGGTAACACTTAGCTCATGTCTGATTTGACAGATAATTAGTTTTATCCTTCCGCTGAACGAGAATATTGCTGCTGTGGCAGAAAGTGTGCGTGAAGCGCCATCAACATCAATTCACCGTCGTTCTCAACAATTGAACATTTCGGAGACATCAATGAGACGAATTTTGCATAAAGACCTTGGTATGACGTCATACAAAGTCCAATTGGTTCAGGAGTTCAAAAAAAAAGGTCCGCCAAGGACCCTTTAAAAAAAAAAATTGAGATTTAAATTTTAGCAAAATACATTAAATAAAGTAAAAATTTTATACTTGTAAGTTTTTTAAATTTTTTCAATTTACTAAGCTCCAGCAAAAAATTTTGTTGATTTCAACAATTCGATTTTCATTTGCATTGAACTCAGTGTCAGGAAAACATTTTGTTGAATTTATACATTTACAGCTATAAGCAATTTTTCTTCAATTGTCCTAACAGCAAAAATTTTGCTTACTAACTGATTTTTTTGATAACTTTATTTAATCTTTGTTAAAATACAAAATTCTTTGAAAAACTTAAAACAATACATTTTTTGAAAACGGTCCATCTTACAGGATCTCAATGCTAGACACGAAATGTTTTGGGAATCATCATAAAACAAACCAAAGTACATTTTCAAGGGTAGACAAAATAAACTTTTTTTTTCTTGAGTCGGTCTAATGTATTCATTTCACTTTTAAACAATCCAGATAAAAAAGATTTAAATAAATACGAAAACAAAAAAAATTTAAAACATACTTTTTATATCAACATAAATTTTTTTTTCGTTTCGGTTTTTGCTGACTTCACTTAAACCATATACCAGCATAAGTACAAGTATTTACCAAAACCAAGAAATTTATATAAAAAAAAAAATGTTAAAAAATAACATTTGTACAAGAATAAAAAACAAATAAAAAAAACAGAAACTGTGTCGCCAGTCTAAAGACTTAAAAAAGGGACAAAAAAAAAATATTATTACAAATAAGAAAAATTTATTCATTATTAGTCTAACACTAAGAACAGTCATATTGTTAAAAAAAAAAAAAAAACAGTCAACATGTTGTTATATTTCTACTAGCCTACTGGTTTATATAATGTTTAAAGAAAAGGCCAACATAACAAAACCGGAAGAAAGCCCACATTTCTTTTAACTGTTTTCTAGTTAAATATAATAAAGAAATATTTATCTAGAATTTCAATGATAATGGCAAACAAAAGTAATTTTAAAACATATAAATAATAGAATGTAAAGAATTCATAGAAATTTTTAATTTAGAAAAGTTAAATAGAAAAATAAACTTAAACATGAATCATTTTATCTTCAAAGGACTTTGGTTTAGGAAAGTGCTATTTTTGCAATTTATACTTAATTAATATGCATTATTAATTTTCAAATCAGACTGGACTAGTTTCTGCGTTTTTTTATGGACAGGCGTCATTAGAGTGTGTTATAACCTGCCGGGCATAAGAATCGAACCTTTGTCTTTTCTTATATTACAAAAGTAACAATACAAATACGCAATCGCTTAACGATCATACCCAGGTATGTACTCGAATGTAACTTGCAGTTTTCTTTTCTATTAGATTTCTGTTATTGTATATTACATATACTCACAACTAACAAACACTAACACACACAAATACTCTATTTTTCGATTTTTGTCTCTTCCATCTCTATTACACAATGTGACCAGATGGTCGTTTGGGTTTTACGTACGTACAGAGTAGCCAACTTTGTGTTTTTGTTGAGACATCACCGCGGGCGAATTTTGTAATGTATTTTAGTACAGTGTTATTTTATCGTCATATAAACAGTTGCAATTAATGCATAAGCATTTTATAAATTAAATTTAGAAAGGTTGAGGTTAAGAAAAAGAACAAATGTGGCAAAAGAACAAATGTGCAAATTCTAAATATTATTAATTTCCAAATCAGACTAGACTAGTTTCTGCATTTTTTTTTTGTCTTTTTTCATGGACATGACGTCATCAGGGATTTTACATTTATATTGTATTATTATTTCTGTGTTATAATTGCCAGGCTGTCTCTGTATGATAATTTTTTTGAACAAGCCTATTCTTATATTACAAAAGTAACAATACAAAATCGCAACCGAATTTCTGTTCTATTTTTAGACATACATATTTAAATTGGAAACAAAAAACGTTCATGATTGAAATTGGAAAATACAAACTCAAATTGTTTTGAAGGCTGGATGCACAGTAATTGCCTGACCAGCAGAATTTCACCGGTTCGACTCCAGTTCGCGGCATAAAATTTTTGTTTAATAAAATAATTTTAAAATAATATATTAATTTTTTTGTAGTTTTGGTAACTCTAATAAAATATTGAGATCAGCAACCAAATTTCTGTTGTACATACAAATCTATTTTTAGGCATATATATATTTAAATTTGAAACAAAACAACATTCAAGGTTGAAATTGCAAAAATCAATTTTAAATTGGGGGAAGGCTAGTGGTAACGCAGTAGGTCGCTATTTCGAGCCCAGTTCGCGGCATAAGAATTTTTTATTAATAAAACAATTTTAAAATAATATAATAGCAACCGAATTTCTGTTGTATCTATAAATCTATTTGTAGACAAATATTTAAATTTTAAACTAGAAAACATTCAAGGTTGAAATTTAAAAAAGTATTTTTAAATTGAGTTTAGGTTAGAGGTAAAGTACTTGCCTGACAAGCGGTAGATCGCCGGTTCCAGCCCAGCTCGAGGCATAACATTTTTTTTTGTTAATAAAATAAATTTTGTTGAATCCATATGAATCTATTTATAGAATATTATAGTTCATGAACATAAAATATTCAATTGTTACTATACACACAAAAAAATATTTCTTAAATTGCGCCAAGTAAACATTTTGTTGAATAAAAAAAACATAATCAATTACTTTTTTAATTGACTCAATTACTTTTTTAATTGACTCAATTAAAAAGTAATCAATATTTTAAATAATATTGATTACTTTAAATAAACAACAATATTGATTACTTTTTAATTGAATCAATTAAAACAGTAATTGATTATTTTTTTTTATTCAACAAAATGTGTACTTGGCGCAATTTTGTTTTCTGTGTAGAAATTCGAAATTTGTAAATAAATGTCGGTTGTTACAATAGTATTAAAATTTAATAATAGTGATGGAACGTGGAACCACAAAAAAATTCGATTGCAACTACAAAACTGTTTTCTGTTTGCGTTATTTTCTTTGTAGTTGCCCAGTAAAAAACGCTGCTTACATGCAAGCAGCTTTGTAAGGGAGTAAGCCATAATGAATCCATTACAAACTTGCTTACATATGCCATGATTTTTATATGGCGAATTCCCACTTGGAAGCATTACTTTTGGGAAAAATAAGCGCTGATGTTAGCGCTTATAAAAAGCTGTGAATTCATGGGTTGCAATAAATCACTCGGGGAAATTGGTGCAGATCGTTTATAATACACAATATGAAACTTTCTGCATTACAACCTGCATCCTTAGGGTAAGCTGCTTACAAACTGCATCCTTGTTAGGGAAAACAGTGACCTTAAAATTTTTGTTTGTTTATTTTTATGGAAAAATGTTTCGTTTCTTTAGCTGCTTCTCAGTTTTATGTAATAGTAAGCACATACATCATAGCATTTGTTTTATCTTGTTTCTAAAAACGCGAAAATTTTTTACAGTTCAACAATAATTTGTATCACTGTTGAGTTAAATGAATTTCTAGTTGTTTTTTTTTTTTTTTGTCAGTTGATTTGAGTTATTAAACTTAACTACTTATTGTAGATAATTTTAACTTTAAGTTTTAGTTAATTTTACCTACATAATACCCTGAGTGTTTTTTTAAAAAAAAGCTTTACAAATTTTAAAATAAAAATATCTTTGTACATTGATTGATTTGTTAAGAGCTGTCTTTGAAGTGGCAAGAAAATAAATTTCATTTCCCTTTCAACAATACAAACAAAAAAAAAAGATATTTATTTTTAAAATAAAATGTAACAAAATGTAACAATTTGCGTTCTTTTATCCAGCTCAATTAATATAATGATGTCATTATAAATAAATAAAAAAAAAAAAAACTGATTGCTTGTGATCGAAAAAATTAACCTAATTTTTTGCCTTCTAAATACCGTTTCATTACAAATGTTTATATCCTTATTTACAACTATTTGTATGTATTTTGTGTATATAGTAGAATATGTATAGAAAAAATCAATTAAAGTAATTATTTTTAATTATATAGTCATTACTGGGAATTTAACCTTCCAACTGAAATCATAGACAAAAAAAAAAAAACGAACCAACCAACAAACTCTATCATGTCTAAAGGCTGTTTATCATGAAATCAAATTTATTCTATATAACAACAATATATTTTTTGCCTCTTAAATGTCATGTTTATACACGTGTTTCTATTTTTTTTTTTTTTTGGAATTGTTTTCTAAATAAACACATAGCAACTGGTAATAATTTAAATAATAATGTCCTTTACGATATTACTCTCTAATTAAAGTAATTTTGTTGTGTATTTAAACTTCTAAAAGTGTACATATATATAAAGTGTGACCTCGCTTACCGAAAGTAAATCGAGAACGTTTTCTTTTTTTTTTAACTAATTAACTAGAAATTTTTAATTAACTTCAAATAAAAAAAATTGTAAACGCTTCTTAAGTAACCTTATGTAGGTTGTTAATCTAAATGCGGTTCTATGCAATAAGTCCCAGGTGCAAAAAGTCCCAGTGAAAAAGGTCCCACTGAAATAAATTCTAAAAAAATGAAATAAGTCCCGTCTTGGAAAAGTGAAATAAATTCTAAAAAAATTAAATAATTTCCAAAACAAAAATGAGTGACCTTATGTAGATTAGATTAGATTAGATTATAGTGGCACTATGCACCGCGACCAGAAATTGGTATTTTGTGCTGCCAGCGAATACACCCTATAGGTTCAGGCTCCCTACGAAGCCAATTATCCTACCAGGTGAACAGTTCCAAACGTCCGATGGCGTCACTATTCGATCACCAAAATAACGCACCCTCCTGTCGGAAAGCCTCGGACATTTGCAGAGAACATGCTCAGAGGTCTCGGGTTCCAATTCACAAAACCTGCACGTATCCGTAGAGGATCGTCCCATCTTGTACAATTGATACCTAAGGCCACAGTGTCCTGTAAGGTAACCCGTTACGGTCCTTAGTTCGCCCCTCGTCATAGACAAGAGTTTCCGCGACCTCTCACCAGAGGGAGATATAAACAGCCTCGCCTGTCGCTGCCCAGGCGATCTGGCCCAATAGGCCCCAAGCTCCGACTCCCTCCATCTTCTGAGCTTCTCTCTGACATACCCATTGGGTACGCCACAGAAGGGTTCCGGGCCAATGAATTGTCGACGAGCTCCGCAGTTGGCTAGACAGTCAGCCCGTTCGTTGCCCTCATGCCCCTCATGGCCTGGAACCCAGCCCAGTGTCAAGGAGTTGTTAAGTCCTAGACGATTTAGAGAGTCGATACATTCCTTAACCAGACCAGACGACACATCTTGAGCCCTCAAGGCACCAAGTGCCGCTTGGCTGTCAGATAGAATATAGATCGTGGCCCCCGTGTCCTCCTCCGCAGACACTCTTCCACACAGATACAGATAGCGAAGACCTCAGCCTGAAAAACGGAGGGATATTTGCCCATGGGCAGAGCACGCTGAAATCCGGGTCCGACGACACCCGCCCCCGTATCCATGTTCGACTGTTTCGAGCCAGACCTGTGCACCAACCTCCGGTACCCAAGATCCATTCAACCACATGCTCCTGTCGAAAATCACAACAACAAAGTGCCTAACAAATACTTGCACAGGCAGTATCTTGTCACTGACCCTAATAACCGGGTCATCAGCGAACATTTTCGCAATCTCAAGATGCCCCTTCAGATCCCCACTCCTCATGCTGCCAATCTCCCGCAGCCTTAGGGATCCCATGCACGCGTTCTCCTTTACAGAAATATGCAAAGGAGGAATACCCAGCATGACTCCAATGGCATCAGTCGGACATGATTTTGAGGGCACCAGTGATACCAATACATGCCAGTCGATAAATCCACTTAAGAGTCATCTGAGCCCCGAGTTGTTCAACCTTTGTCCACCACGCCAAAGAGGCGTATGTGACCATCGGTTTCACAATGGTGTTAAAAGACCAGTAGACCATTTGAGGTCTAAGGCCCCAGGTCTTGCCAAAGAGCCTCTGGCAGGCAAACATTGCCCTAGTGGCCCTTTTACAGATCATATCAAGGTGCTCATTCCAATTCAGAGACCTATCCAATATAACCCCCAAGTACTTGACGCTATCAGAGAAGCAAATCCTCGTCCCCTGAAGCGATGGCTCAGTGAGACATAACTTACGTCGCCTAGTAAAGGGCATCAGGATGGTTTTCGAGGGATTTATAGTCAATCCCTTCTCCTGGCACCACTTTAAGGTAAAGTTCAGAGCCTGTTGCATGCGCTCAGAAATTGTCCTGTCATCCCAGCCTGTGACAGAAATAACAAGATCGTCAGCATATCCGTAGGTTCTGAAACCCAGGTCATTAAGCTGCTCAAGCAGCTCATCAATGACCAGAGTCCACAGCAGAGGCGATAGCACACCACCCTGAGGACAGCCCCTAGTCGCCCCTATGGTCCTAGAAGTGTTCCCGAGGCCGAATGTAATGACTCTAGAGGTCAACATCTCCAGAGTCCAACTAACGATAACACTGGGGATGTCTTTCCTCAACATCGCAGTCCTAATCGCATCGTAGGACGTGTTGTCAAAAGCGCCCTGAATATCAACGAAAGCACACAAGGCTATTTGCTTCGCCTCCAGTGCCTTTTCGATCATAGTGACAGCTTGATGGACAGCCGTCTCAGTGGATTTTCCCTTCTGATACGCAAATTGGTACCTATGAATGGGTTTGCGCAGCAGGTACACATCCCTGATATAGTGGTCCAAGACTTTCTCCATGGTCTTAAGGAGAAAAGAACTAAGACTTATTGGTCTATAAGATTTGGGAAAATGTTCCGCTTTGCGCCCAGCCTTCGGTATGAATACTACCTTAACTTCGTTCCAAGCCAATGGAACGTGACCAAATAACAAACTCGACTTAAAAATCCTGGTCAGTTGCGGGAGTATAAGATCCATGCTCCTCTGCAGCAGACACGGATACACCCCATCTGGTCCAGGAGATTTAAACGACGAAAATTTTCTCACTGCCCATGAGATCCTTCCCTCCTGAAACACCCTGTTCGCAAGTCGTATGTCCCTCCCAGATAGGCTAGGAGTCCTAGGAATCCTAGGTAGCCTCTCAGGTGACACATAATCCGGAAAGTGTGTATTCAGTAAGAGTTCACAGGTCTCCTCGGGCGATTCAGTATAGGACCCGTCCGGTCTCTTCAGGGTACTAAGTCAGTTCGTATGATCTTGTGAAAGAGCCTTCTGAAGCCTAACCGCTTCGGGGAGATCTGAGATCTTCTCGCAGTAGCTACGCCACGTTGCCCTCTTAGATCTACGGAGTTCCTTATTGTACCCAGTTAGAGCCGCCTTGTAGGCCACCCAGTTGCCTGTCTCCTTGGCCCTATTGAATAGTCTTCTCGCCTCGGTTCTGAGTTTCCCAAGTTTGTCGTTCCACCATGGAACATCACGCTTGGTTTTCCTTGCCCCCATTGGGCAGCTCAACTCATAGGCGGAAATTAGATTACACTGAATATCAGCCGCCTCCTGATCGATTTGTGTCGTGCTCAAAATAAGCCCCCTCGAGCAGTTAGCGGAGTCTTCAACATAATACCGAAAGAGATCCCAATCCGTCCTCCTGGGATTACGGAAGGACTGGATAGTACCCAAAGAACCCTCAATGTTGAAGACCAGGTGTTGGGTTGTAAATCTAGATGCGGTTCTATGCAATAAGTCCCAGTGAAAAAGGTCCCACTGAAATAAATTCTAAAAAAATGAAATAAGTCCCGTCTCGGAAAAGTGAAATAAATTCTAAAAAAATTAAATAATTTCCAAAACAAAAATGAGTGACCTTATGTAGGTTGTAAATCTAGATGCGGTTCTATGCAATAAGTCCCAGGTGCAAAAAGTCCCAGTGAAAAAGGTCCCACTAAAATAGGTTCTAAAAAAATGAAATAAGTCCCGTCTCGGAAAAGTGAAATAAATTCTAAAAAAATTAAATAATTTCCAATAGAAAAATGAAACAAATCCTAGGTTTTGGTGGTTATTTCATTATGAAATAATTTCCAAAGAATAAAAATGAAATAACTCCCAAAAATATTCCATGCAACACAAATGAAATAAGGCCCAAATTAATTTTGCCCAATAAGAAATGTATGAAGTGTAAAAAAAATGATAATCACGCAGAAAAAACTTTATTTTGAGAAGCCGCCTGGCGCGTACTACAACCCCTAAGAGCGGCCGAAGGCCGCCAACCAGAAGAACTTGTTTTTCAAATCAGATGTCAAATCCGTTAAAATCTTATATTTTTAAGACATCAAGTAACATTTATTTAACTTGTCATAACTTTTTATTTCCCACACCAAGATTTAAAGATTTTAAATCCACACCAAGATTTATTGTTTTTTAATAATTATTTTTTTAAAAGTCTATTTTATTAAAAATTTTACGTATATATTAATGTCTAAACGTTAAATAAACAGAAGACCAATGCTCTACTCTTTTATTTAAGATAAAAAACAATCAATTAGCTGTTTAAATGACAAAGCTATGACTGGTCAAATTATATTACTTATTGTCTTAAAAATAAGATTTCAACGGATTCGACATTGGATTTGTAAAAACAAGTTTTTCTGTGTGGCGGCCTTCGGTCGCTCTTATTGTTTTTTTCCTCGATCGAACGCGGCTGGCGGCTACGCGAAATAAAGTTTTTTCTGAGTGCGACACAAAAAAATAAAACTGAAGCAATTTTTTTAAGTTTCCTTAAAACTCTTTTGTTTGATTTCATGAATCAGCCTTGACATTTAAGGTCTTATAACATTAAAAAAAAAAAAATAAATTATGATTTTGGGCAATAATAATAATATTTTGGCCGAACAAAAAATCGTCATAGCGCCCAACAAAAAACATGAATAATGTTAAAAATATAATGAATTTTTGAAAATGAATAACTCCCACTAAAAATGAAATAACTCCCGCAGCAAAAGCAATAACACCAAACAAGAAAAAAAAAAATGAAATAAGTCCCACGCTAAGTTCTGTTGGGACTTATTTCATTTCAAAATTATTGCATTATGAAATAACACCTAATAACTAAAATGAAATAACTTCTAAAAAAATGAAATAACTGCAAAAGAACTGGGTATTATTTCATTTGAAATTACTCCCAAATTTTTATGAGAAATTTTTGGGACTTATTTAATTTTTTTTTTGGGACTTTTTGCACCTGGAACTTATTGCATAGAGCCTCTAGATGCGTGTATTAAAACCCAGGTACGAGAAGTTAAAATAACCCCTCAACATTTTGAGATAGCTGATCTTAAAAAAAAAGTCTGTTTAAAATTTTGTTAAACGCGTATTTAAATTATTTAACTAATTTACTGGAATTTTTTTTGCTGAATTTGGGTTTTCAGCCAAAATTGTTGTTAAACGCTTTTACTAGAAAACTAATTTTGAACTAATGTTTAACTAATTTTTATTGCTACCAAATTGTACTGATAAATGCAATCAGAGCACGGAGCACTAATAAAAAGACGACATGTCATAGCTTGCGTAGATGAAGTATATAAAAAATGAAAAGGCACAAATAAATACAACCATTATAAGAGATCCCGGTTAAAATAATTTACATCTTGTCATATATAATATGATTAAGTCATATCTGACTTTGAATGGAGTCACACTACGGATTATATAATTATATCAGATACCGTAACGGTTATAAGTAATATCAAAAAAGTTCCTTTATAACAGTTATTTTGTGGCTTAAAAAAAAAAAAAAACATCCAAAACAGTTATTTTTCAACGTAAAAATAAAAGATCGGATGAAACTCTTAAGAAGAGAGTTTTATTTCGCCTTCATTAAATAAAACTCTTTTGAGGAGTTTTATTTTTTCCGTCTAAAATAAAACTCATTTGAGGAGTTTTATTTTAAAACTCATTTGATGAGTTTTATTTTTTCCGTCAGAGAATAGAACTCATTTTATATAAATTGACACTCAAAGCTTGCCGCTTGCCAGATCATTACAATTTGTAAGGCAGTGTTATCTAATCACTTGCATTGCAATTGAAAAAATCGTCATTAATATGAAAACATGTGGGTTTTTAATTTGTTATTGTTTGATTCCTATTATTAAATGGTTGTTGTTTTATTTCTTATATATGTATGTATGTAGATATGGAACAAGAAAGCGAAGGCCCTTGTCGATGGATAAACCTCTTTTTGAGTTCTGGGAGGCTAAAAGAATACACTATCCGTACTTGTATACATTGGCAAAAACTATACAGTATGTACCTGCAACCCAGGTAAGCTTGGAAAGAGCATTCTCTGCTCTTAAATTGGTATTGAGCGACCTGCGTTCAAATCTTTCCGCGGAAAATTTGGAAAAAGTTGTGTTCGTTAAATTAAATAAATAAATTATTACACATATTATAGCAAATACAGTCAATCAAAAAAGAAGGAAATAAACAACATGAGTTTTATTTTAGACGGAAAAATAAAACTCCTTAAATGAGTTTCAAAATAAAACTCCTCAAATGAGCTTTATTTTCTGACGGGAAAAATAAAACTCCTCAAAAGGGTTTTATTTCAGACGGAAAAAATAAAACTCCCCAAAACAGTTTTATTTAATGAAGGCGAAATAAAACTCTCTTCTTAAGAGTTTCATCCGATTTTTTATTTTTTCGTTGAAAAATAAGTCTTAACTGTGGAGTTGAGATCGTTTCCTTAAGATCACAATAGATTCTGAAAGAGCACTTCAATACGAATCATTTGGTATATAATAGTATATATCTCCGTTGACTTTAACATAGAGAGTTTTTGAGTTATAGTTTTTGGGATAACTGTTATTTTCGGTCCCTGAATTATATACAAATACATCTGATAATATTTATTGAGATAATTTTTTATATGGTACTTGATATTATTATATGTCTCCAAAAGCTATATAATAACAATCCAAATATATGAAGTGATTGATATGATTATATATGGTCCCATGCTAATTCTTATTAAACTATATGTGACATTATACCGAAATTATTTTCTTTATAATTTTATATAGCATTTTATTTTGGCAAAGTTCGATATCAAATTAAGGTATCTGCAACTTAAGACTTTATTACATATGGCTTCACATATAACCATATATAGGAAATGATAACTTCAAGTTACAGAAAGCATACCTACTGTAGGCTAAAATTTTATAAAATCAGATATATTTTTGAACAAATCTCGGATAAAATTGTATCAAATTATAACTAATTTGATATAATTAGATACGTGTAGATGACCCATTTTTCGGACCAATTTGTTTGCCTTTACATATGGGAACTTTTTTTTTTTTTTTTAAAGAGAAGCAACACTCAGGAAATTCTTCCAATTTATTAATGTGTTGCTTTCTTTGGAAAGGGGATAGTGGAGAGATGAAAGGTGGTGAAAGATGAAGGGCTTCAAACATGGCAACACTGTAATTGCGCGAGATGATAAGTCTTAGAAGGATTGTTTTGAAGTTGTTTAACCACAATTCGAATGAGTTTTTTGCGGTGTTTTCTAACTGTGGATGAAACATGGATCGATTACAACAATCCGGAGACCAAGCAGCGGTATAAACAATGGGCTTCTTTGGGTGAACCGGCTCCGTAGAAGGCCAAGGTAAGTTTGTCGGTCAATAAGGTGATGGCAACAGTTTTTTAGGATGCACTCGGGATAATCCACATCGAAAACCTTCAAAAGGGAAAACGGCGAATATTATGCCAACTTATTGGAGCAATTTAACGAGGATTAAATAAAAAACGACCCCCATATGGCCAAGAAAAAATTTCATCAAGATATTGCACGGGTGCACACGTGGCAAAATTTCATGAATTGGGCTAAGAATTGGTACCTCATCCACCATATTCTCTGGATTTAGCCCCAGTTACTATTTCCTATTTCCAAACCTAAAGAAATGGCTCGGTGTAAAGAGATTTAGCGTCAACGATGAAATTATTGATCAAACAAATGACTATTTTATGGACCTCGAAAAATCCTATTTTTGGAAGGGATACAAAAATTGGAGAAACGTTGGACTAAGTGTATTGAGCTAATTATGTTGGAAAATGATTTTTTTTTTTTTTTTGCAAAAAAACTAGGTTTCATTCAAAAAGTCACGGCCTTATTGATCCGCCCTCGTAGAATGCGTTCTTTCTATGACAAGCCAATATTAAATTTATCGATGAGAATGCCAAATTGGAAGAGGAAAACTTTTTGCTGGGTTTTTACATTAAAAATTTTAAGTATCGGAAATCATTTAATTTCAGTATTGATGATTTTCACAATTTCTACCGCTGTTTACACTTTTATATACAAACAATTGAATTTCATTTATTTATTTTCAAACAATTTAATTTCAATTATTTTATGAATTGCTAAATGTTTGTTATTAAATAATTATCTTGAAATAGCTTGAAAAGTTAAACATTTTAAAAATTACACAAGCAAGTTAAAGTTAAATGCTGTAAACAAGATATATTTAAATTAAAATATATATTGTAAATATTTATTAATTAATAACACTGTTCAAGTTTTATTGAAAGTTAAATTGTTTAAATATTTTAAGGGGTTCACTAGCTTTAGAAATCAATAAAAACGACAATATTTAAGGAATTATAAAAAATAAATAAATGGTTTCTACGAAAAACTCTTTCGATACGCAATACTAGATATTATTCTAAAAATTATAATTTAGAATTCCAGCTACCAGCCCTGGTATCCATTTCATTATAGACCATTTTTTTAAAGGCAAAATCGGGTGCCATCTTGGAGACCTGAGTACAAAACCAAGAAAAAAAAAAACTGATTGAAAATCGGTCCACCCGTTAGGGCTGCACAGTTTCACCCATTTTTCAATATTTTGCTTTGAGAAAAGAGCAATTAAAGTAAATATTGCTCATGTAAAATATAGGGCAAGGAGTTTGTTTAATTAGCTGTAACATTTTTATTTCTGCCATTTTTTCTACAAAATTTTCGTAGCATATAGAAAAAGTTCAAACTATTAAAATATGAAACAAAAAAAAGTTAAAAAAATAAAATCTAAAGCTAGTAAACCCCATAAGAAAACATGACCAGAACATATCTATACGTTACGGTGACTAAGTTCAGTTACGGGTTTACTTTTTTACTTGTGGCTGTTACTTTATCTAAACTTCAACTAAAATAACATTATTGCTTGCTAACACTACTCGACAAATTTTACTTTTATTCAGAACCCCTCTTTGAAATATATATTTTTTTTTAATAAACTTGGGTACTCTGAATCCAAATCTGTCATATTTTATGTATCTCTTTTGCATTGTTTTAAATATTGCTGTTTTCATATTTACATCATTTACAACATATTTTCGTATATTTTGCAGGGATCGTAATTTTTATTCCTCTTATCATAAAAGTCAGATAAAAACAGTAATTATGTGAATTTTATTTCTACGAGCAAAAATAAAAGTTATTTTTTGACTTTTATTTTTTTTAATGAAATTTAAGGTTAAGAAGAAGACTAAATATTTTTCTCTAAAAATTGTAAATACTATCAATTTTCAAATCAGACTAGACTAGTTTCTGCACTTTTGAAGAACAGCCCAGCAAAAAATAGTGCTTACCCAGAAGCGCTTCCGGAAGGCATTATTTGATAACGAAGCGCTTCCAAAGCAAATAAAGAAGGCATGATTTTTGTTCGCGATGTGCCACTTGGTATGTCTCTTTTAAAGCGCTTCTTTCATGTGCTATTAGAAGCAATAAATTCATGCCTTTTTAGGCACTAAGAAGCGCTTATTGTATGTTGACAACATTAGTGCTTCATAGTATGCATTATTTACTGCTTCATTGCATGCATTATTCACTGCCTCAAAGAAGGCATTTTGGGTAGCACGACAGAATGCCTTCCCTAATTGCTTTATAGTATGCAAGGCGGTGAAGCGCTATTTTGGAAGCATACAAATGTAGTTACTGCTTACCAAATCCAGGTTATTTTTTGCTGGGAGGCGTCATCAGTGATTTTCCATTTAAATTGTAATATTATTACTTGTGCCTTATAATTTTAAGATTGTCTCTATATGATAAATATGTCAACATCCTGCCGGCCATAAGAATCGAACCTGCGCTTCTCTTTACATTACAAACGTAACAATGCCAAGTCATGACCGTTTAGCGATCACACCCAAGTATGGCCTTGAATGTAATACAGCTAATTTGCAGTTTTCTTTCCTATTAGCTTTTCTATTATTTTATGTTATACTCAGAAGTGAAAAACAAGTTCTTTTCTTTTCTAAGTATATCAGTACATTTTCAATAGATTTGCAACATTTAATACAAAAATTTATTCATTGGAATGTCTAGTTTATGCACCATAATAAAATTTAAATCATGAATAAAATGTATATGTATAAAACAAAAAAAAAACCTACAATATTTAATTTCCTTGCAATACCAGTGCGATATCTTGAATCAAACGCCGACATAATTATATACAAATTAAAGATATTTTTGTGGTAAGATTTTTAATCTTAAAAAAAATTTCATGATTTCGCGATAAAATTTCGA
This sequence comes from Delia radicum, assembly GCA_021234595.1. NCBI lineage: Eukaryota > Metazoa > Arthropoda > Insecta > Diptera > Anthomyiidae > Delia > Delia radicum. The sequence goes on from CM037851.1 coordinate 11,769,984, forward strand.
AAAACTAAGCAAATTATATGAACAAATGGGGTGAATGATGTAAATATGAAAATCGCGATAATTTTAACACTGCAAATGAGAGAAAAAAAAAAAATGTTGCCAGATTTGGATTTAGCGTACATAGGTTTATTAAAAAAGATGTGCTTCAAAGCAAGGTTTTTTTGGTGTAATTTTTGTAATCATTTTCGAATTGTAAATATTTTTTGATATTAATGTGCCATTTAACATTTTCTAAATATTTTAATTTACCAAAGGTAGACACATACACACAAAAAACAAATTTTCAATTTATTTTTTAATCAATGGTGATAATCTTTAAATTTGAGCTCATATACTAGTTCTCATTTAGTGAGAAAACTAGTTTATATGAATGTTTGATGTTTTTACATGGGATTGTCACTTCTTTCAAAAAGTGTTCTGATGATGGGAACCTAGGGAATTCCCGAAATAGGTCTATCAACACATTCCTGAAAGTGGTCAATTAAAAAATTTGAAAACAAAAACTCTATAGATAATTTGTTAGGACAATATCCTAATAAAGAAATATAGAGTATGGCCTCGAACTTGACTAATTTTCATTTTAATTGTACAATTAAAGTTCGAAAAAAACATAATTTTTATTTTTAGTAAAAACTATATCAAAATATTTTAATTTTATTTTTATTTAATCTGTGCGGACTAATGATTTCACTCATCTAGATTCTATAAAAAAAAAAACATATTTCATTCATTAACTACTCTAAGGAATCTGTAGTGGCTACTGAAAATTTTGAAATTTAACTATTTTGAGGCTTGCTGTATTATTTTTTTTTTGCTAAATTAAGCAACACATGTCTGCTGAACTGTAGTAAAATGAAATTAGTAGAAAAAATTTTAGAAAAATTTCAGTAAACTGCAATTTAAAATTAATAAAAATGAAAAAAAGTTAAATAAAACGAATTTGTTTTTCAATCCTGCACACTTATTTTCCAATAGATGAACATCATTTTAATTTTAACACTGTAATAAATGGTTTGTATTTGTTTAAAAATATATAGTTTTTTGTGATTAGTAAAATTTTTGCTAGTAAAATATTTTGCTAAAATCAGCAACAAAAATTTGTACAAAATGCAGTAATTTGTTAAATGAGAATAGCAAAAAATGTTACTAAAATAAAAAAATTGTACTAAAAATTAGTACAAAAATATGTTTTGTGAAAATTTTTTCTACAAACTTTTTTTTTCTGAGTATATTCCTCCATAAAAAGACTTTTTTTTATTTATAAACTTTTAATTAATAAAACCATTTAAGTCGATCTAATTTTTTAATTATCATCGTCATCATCGTTAATTTTTCATAACCAACTGGTAATAAAACAGAAAAGTGAAAACATTAAATTCAATCATTTATATGGCTTATATAACCTCCTCAGGCTTTTACATATGAAATATATGAATGTAATGTATGTTTTCTTCTGTGTATAAAATATGTATATGTAGATGTATGTGTCAACAGTCATTGAAAGGAATAATGATTTTAATGTGATTTTATTTTTATGTGTATATATGTTTTAGCTCAGATTTACATCAAGTAGCAGACATCAAGCATTTCAAAGTATCATACGCTGAGAGAATTATATTCACTTCAGTAATGAATTTCTTCATAGCGTTAATTAAACTGGTTTGTTTAACCTTTTCATAGAACACAAGGAATGGGTTTCATTAAAGTTAATGTTTATGAAATGTTTGTGGAATTAATAAAAATCTACTCAAAACTAATGAATCATTTCGACAATGAAGCTTTTATATAATTTATGAAACAGTTTCATAAACATTGTTAATATTAATTTTTTACAGTTATATTAGTTTTTTGTTTTATATACATTAATATTAAAAAGTTCTTAGAATTAATAAAACTCATCATGAATGTCTTGTTAAATGCATTTGAACTAAGCGAATGAACCGCTTTATATGATTTTTTTTTTTAACAATTTCATAGAAATTCAAACTTAATAAAGAGCTACGTTGAAATAATTAAGCACTTTATGAAAGATGTTAAACACTTGAGAGTTAAATCTTAAAATAATGTTTGAAATTTATGAAAATTAATGAAATTATGAAACTTTATGATAACCCGATGAAAAAAATTCCGATATAGGTATATACAGTAGGCCGGGTCGATTTGTATGTAGGCAAAAAAATCGCTCAACGTTCAAGGAAAATCGTATTCTAGGAATCAAAATAAGAAACTTTGCCGAAGGAACCATACCTCTAAAACGAATTCTGATGTTCCGACTTTTGACCCGTAGTTTAAAATTTTGAAAAATCCCACTTTGGCCCATTAGAGTGCCCCAATCGAATCCAACCCAGTCGAATTTAATTTATACATTAATCTGCTAGAGGGTCGTCCGGAGAAGAAATAGAGACCCTAATCTTGGAAAGACTCCTCCTACTTTCTGAAATATCTCTTTCCCGAGATTTGCACATTTTAGAAAGGCCCTCTTTCAACTTTAATTTTAACCCCTTAACGGTCACCTAGAATGATGTTCTTTGCATTAATTTGCTAGCGTGTCTCCCGGAGAAGAAGTAGCTCCCATAATCTTGGAGAGATTCCTCCTTCTTTCTGAAATATAAAAGTGGGCTTTTTCAAAATTTTACCCTACGGGTCAAAAGTCGGGACATCAGAATTCGTTTTAGAGGTATGCTTCCTTCGGCAAAGTTTCTTATTTTGATCCCTAGAATACGATTTTCCTTGAACGTTGAGCGATTTTTAAATCGACCCGCCCTAATATACAGTCATAAATCATCAATATATATAATTCCATATCACATTATATATCAGGTGATCCAAAAATCATTTGATATATTGTAATTTTATCTGAAAAATGGGTATATATAATTTAATAAAATTATATATAATTTGATACAATTTTATCTTCATAAAATTCTTTGGAAATTCGTGCTTCAATTTTATTTCACATTCCAAATAATAAAAAAAATTAAATATAAATCAATGAATTGGAAAATTAGACATGATTTAATTTTTACTTATACACTGAGTTTCATAGCTATAACGTCATTTTGCTTTCCAATTAGTTCTTAAACAACTGAACCGATCACTTAAGTGTCTTCTGAAGATGAACTCATCTCTGTCGTAGCTTATAAAGTTGTTGTTGTACGTTGTAGTTTTTAGTTTAATTATCAAGTCCTCAACTATTTGTAATTATAACATCATTTCAAGAAAATTTTAAAAATTTATTGAAAATTCTTCACAAATTTAACCATGTTTAAGTCGAGACTTGATTTTTTTTAACAATACTACTTATTAAATTGAAGACAAATTATTTTGATAGAAAAAAAAGTTAATAGAGATAAATATGTTTTTTCGGCCAAATCCGATTCGGTTATTTTTTGTTAAAAAGCTTTTTACCTTTGGGCTTCTAATGGCTTATTTTGAGATTTTCTGACTTTAAATGTTATTTTTACTTATGAAATATTATTTATCAGGGACCGTAATCATTATGAGTTTTATAATAAAAATTACACAATAATGATTATATTATGAGTTTTAAGGATTTTCTTCAATGGTAATGATTATTTTTGAGCAGTATTAATAAAAATCAGCCATAATCATTATTTTTGATCAAAAAAAAAAAAATAAAACTTAAAAATAATCATTATTTATGATTTTTATTTTTTTCGCTCAAAATAAAACTCACTTTCAAATGACTTTTTGTGAGGTTTTTTACCAACAAAAATTAACAAAATTATTAAGTACACATTATATTATGGGTATTCATGTAGGTGTAAATATATATACATATTTATAAAAATATGTAAGGACATCATATATAAAGTCGTAAATTGAAAGTGAGTTTTATTTTGAGCGAAAAAAATAAAAATCATAAATAATGATTATTTTTGAGTTTTATTTTTTTTGCTCAAAAATAATGATTATGGCTGATTTTTTTTATTATTACTCAAAAATAATCATTACCATTGAAGTAAACTTTAAAAATCAAAAATTTAAAAATCATGACGGATATGCAAAGATTGTCAAAAATAATAATAATGGTGCAATATTTTTTTTTTATGTCTGTCCTAATTGATTGATTTTTTGATTTAAAAAAAACGAACAATAATCGTTATTTACGGTCCCTGTTATTTATTTTACTAACTTTGAACTTTTTTTTTTAAAGTGTAGCTTTTCTAAGTTTTTACTTTTGCTTTTACACAATATTCTTTAGTTTAATAACATGGAAATTTGTTTTTTTGTCTTCTCTGATAATTATATTTAAAAGTTATAGATTTTGTTTTTAAATTTTTCCATAAACAAAAGTGATTGAATTTTGATTTTTAATTTTAACAGATATATTGATATAGAATTATATGTGATACCATATATAATAATAATATAAAAATTATAGAATTTGTTTGGTTTTACTGTTTTATATGAACTTATATATAAATATACCTGAAAGTATGATGATCTGATATATCAATTATATATGATGAGATAAAAAGATCAACTTATATATAATATATAATGATATATGATTATAGAAGCGCCATATTAGAAGAGTTCGTAAAATTAAGTATGAGATGTAAGTATATATTATAAAATACCACTATATCAAGCTATATACGACTGTATATAAATAAATAAAATAAAATATTAAGTCGTTAAAATAATTTCATAGCTCTAAAGAAACTTTTGATTAAATTTACGAAATGATAATTTATGGAATGATTTTTTTTTTGAAACTATGAAATTTTAATGAAAAAAAAAAATGTATGAAAAATTTCTTAATATTAATAAATCTTCTGGGATACAATAAAACTCTTCATTGAATCAACAGAAAAAATTCTATGAAATTGTTTCGTTAATGAAGGATAATTCTCTCAGTGTAGAGTTTTTAGTTCTCATACTTGTTAGGTAGAGTTTTAGTATGTGACATGTGTTTCAGTTTCCGTTTTTAGTTCAATGTTTTAGAATAAAAGTTTTTATATTAAACGAGCTTAAAAGCCCGTTACTTCGTTACTGGTAGTTTTATAGGATAAAATATTACGATAAAATATTACGAGAAAAAATTAATTATTTTTTTAAGGAATTAGTTTCAGTAAATTAGTTTAGTTTCTGTGATTTAAGGTTTTAGATTTCCAAATTAATGGAATTCCATAGTTCATTAAAGGTTGAATTTTTTACTTTTAAAACCAATTTATACCAAGATTTTATAAAAACCCAAAATATGTAAATTAACCCATGCTTAAAAAAATATATATTAAAAATTTCAGACTTTTCGTTTGTGCAGGACGTTAAGGGGCATACTTCCTCTTTTTATCCCTCACAGTAAACGTTTGTTAATACCAATTTTTAGGGGATGCCTGCAACAATTATAAGTTCATAGGTTAAATTGTTTATGCTGTGTGCATTGAAAAGTCAAATTTAAGATCATTACTTTAGCAGCTTTTAGAATCAGACATTTCCCCAAATAAACCCACATTTTACGCCGTTCTTTTCAAAAGTTTCAAATATAACCTATCAGTGAATTAGCCCATGCAACAGTGAAAAAATATTTCAAATTTAAGTTTCTTACTAATTGGGTATAGCCGTCAGTGGTATACTTTTCACACCCCTTTCAGGAATTTCCAAGAAAAAGGAAATTTCCGTCTAAGTGGATGGAAGAACAAAATTATCAAATTATATTTTTCAGCCTATGTACTAGAATTTTTATTACGTTCTTTGTGGAAGTTCTAAAAGAGCCTTAACAGTAATTCTAAAAGAGCCTTAACAGTAATTTAGGACATATTCCAAGCAACCTATGATTCGAATTTAAAACTTTTAGCCATTAAATACCCACACACTAAATTCCAAGTGCTACGCTTAAGCGGTTTTGCTAGACCGTCAAGGGGCAGGCTATACCCCCTTTTGGCTCTCCTCGTGGGAATTTACAAAAATCTCTTTTAAGCGCATGTCTACGCGGGACCAGGAACCCACATACCATATATCAAGATCCTCTCTAAAGCGTTTAAAGAAGGGATAGAATTATACACTTCAGCCCCTAATGATACCACGATCCTGAACATAAATTTAAATTCTAAATTTCATTTTCGCCCCTCCCAGTAAACATTTCAACAAATACGCTATATACGACACGTGTTAAGTATCCACAGAATTTATAACTAATAATATATAATAATAATCCGCTCTATGCAGAAGTCTACCCATAATTAAGCAAAAAAGTGATAAGGAACCTACTTAACAAAGATCCTCGATTTAATAGTTTGGCCTGTCCCATATATTTACCACGTTCCTGGCCTGAAATCCAAAAAGAATCATATACGTTAGCTAGTTCATATTCGAAGAACGAGCTTTTACTTGAGAAAGAGTAAAAACTAATTTTTTTTTATATAAATGGAACAATTTTAGGTTTTCAAAGTTTAGTAACGTCAGAACGGAGCAAAATTGATGATTAATAGGTTTTTTTTGTTAAAGCTCTGCTTTTCTAAAACTTCGGGTTCTGATGAGATCTATATCCAGATCGAAATACTAGTATCAACCTAGCTCTATACAGAAGTCTACTCCTGATTAGGAACTCACATACCCAATTTCAAATTCATAGCTTCAGCGGTTTGGCCAGGCCGCCAAGAGGTGATAAGGTACATGTATACCAAATTTCCTCGGTTTAGCGGATTGGCCAGGCCGCGGAGGGGTAGACTTTTAGCCCTACTACTCCTCCCCGTAAGAATTTACAAAAATGGGCTCTATATATATGCCTTATCCTGATTAGGAGCCAAAATACCAAATTCCAAGTTCCTAACTTCCGCGGTTTGACCAGGTCGCCAAGTGGGAGACTTTTTCTCCCTATTAGCCCCTATTTTACCACGTTTCTGTTAAAAATTCCAAAAAGGGACCATACCATGTAGTTGGGTCATATCCGAAAAACATATATTGAGAATTTTAGTTTTCTATCCCAAGGGGTTTTGTCAGGGCGCCGAATGGGAGATTTTCATTTCCAAAAATCCCATTTTACCAGACGTCTACGCTGGAGGATGTACCTCCATACCAAATTTCAAGTTTCTAGCTCCAGCGGTATAAGCTGGGCGATGTTGAGTCATTCAGTCAATCAGTGAGTGAGTGAGTAACGTACTTCTTCTTTAATATATATAGATGACACACAAACACACACACACTCTTTGACATAACTCACACTAACTTACACTCTACTCACACAAAACTTACTCTTCAACACAAATTGTATTTACTTCAAGTTTATATATTACATTAGAGCTCCTTGTATGACTTCAAAGATTGTGGCAACATGTATGAAGGTTGCAGGGTCTTTTCATTTTTTGTTTCCTTCAGTTCCTATCGTATAACAAGATGATATTTTATATATTAGAGGTCCATGTGTTATGACAAGTATATAAAAATAAAAATAAATATATTTTTATTTATTCTTTTTTAAATTTATTTTTTGTATTTTTTTCTTCTTTACTTCAAGTGCGTGTATGTTGTTTTTAAAAACAACATTTTACTTGGAACTACGATGTTACAATTTCTCTTTAGGCATTACTATGTAGTATGGAAATGTTACGATGTAAATATGTTTTGATTTAAATGCCATTTAAGGATATACAATTGTTTATATACTCATACGTATTGAAATAACCTATGCCAACTAAGTAAATGGACAAAATACAAATATACATTACTGCTAAGTATTTTTTTTTAAACTGCATGTCAATAAAATCTAAGCATTATTATTGTAAATATTCAAAACTGAAAAAATTCAAAATGAAAATGGTTGTACAAAACAGTTTAAGAAAAAATGTCTCTGACATGCTAGGACGGTATTCTAAAAAAGAAGTTTTGCATACTTTGCTTAAGGAACAAGTACCACGTAGCACAATATATTCCATATTCAAACGGTTTGAAAATGGAGTGGCATCAACCGGGATACAAAAGAAAAGACGTCCAAAAAAAATTACCGCAGCTGAGCTTGTTAAACTGAAAAAGTCGCCGGTTAATCAATTTGAGGCATCAAATCGTAAGTTGGCCAGAAAATTTCGCGTTTCCAAAGAAACAATTCGCAAAACTTTGTCCAAATGAAAGTGAAACACTAACCAGAGGAACACAGTACCCGAATATAGTAAAAAACAATTGGCAGAAATACCAACAAAATGCAGACAACTAAGAAAAGGCTTCATGAGAAAAAATGTTCAAAGAAAAATACTTCTCTTCTGCTTGGAACAATGGAAGTGTTAATTCTAGATTTTATTTTGGTGACTTGAAAAACATTCCCGACAAGGTACGGTATTTGGCCAAAGTACTAGTGTGGGCAGCCATTTCGGCAAAAGGTATATCACAACTCTACATTGAGGATTTAAAAGCTACACTCATAGAAATAAACCTGTTAAATAGCAGAAAATGATACTAAAAATTAGTTAAAAATTACCTTGCAGAAAAAACTGCTAAATTAGCAGATTTTTTTTTTTTGCTAAATATAAATGAAATAAGAACAGCAAAACTTAATCTGTTAACTTTACAAAATTTTAGTTACATTCGATGTGAAGTTTAGTTAATTGAATTGGATTGTAAAATTATCAAAAACTTTTACTAAATATTTGTAGACTCAAAATAACAAACAAAAACTGTAATTTTGACAAAATTTTTCTATATTTACCTGATATTTATTAGAATGCAAATAACAATTTATATGGTAAATTGCTTGTTTCATAAGGGCAGACTTTTATTCGCTTTAACAAAAAAAAAAACTAAAAACAAACTTGAAAAATGCCATATTTTATCTTTTGCTGATTTTAGCAGATTATTTTGGTTCTTTCAATTAACTAAAATTTAGCTCAAACAGAACTAAATATTTGTAAATTCAACAAATTTATTTTTGATATTCTTATATTACAAATATTTAGTAAAAACATCTGCTAACTGTAGAGGTTTTTTTCTTAAAGCTCATTTTCAACTAATTTTCAGTAGCTTTTACTTTGCTATTTTTTACAGGTTTATTTCTATGAGTGTATGGCTGTAAAAGCGGATATTTACATTAATAAATGTTTAGTAAAACACTATACAGATACTACAGATACACTAAGGATATTATGTAGGTAAAGACGACAGTAATTGTAGTCATAAGCAAATGAAATTTCACTTGAAGAATGGACGACTAACATTTCATTAAATTCAACTAACATTTATCTGTTTATACTATTCAAAAAATTATTAAAAATTGTTGTAAAAATTTACCACATATGTTAGTAAAAATTAAATAAACATTCATTTGTTTTAAAAATTATGTAAATTTGACGAGAAGACTAATTATTTAATAAAAAACGAATCCCTGAGGATGTAGGAAAATACCGACGAAACGTAGGAATACAAAAAATGAAATAAAAAAGTCTTTTATTTACGTTTAGAAAATTCATGACCTTGAAAGCCTGATTAGAATAACTCTAAAAATAACACAAAACTTAATTGAAAAAGGTCGAAATATATATAAAGGGTGGTTAAATTGTAAAGGCCGATGTTGAATGTGAACCACACCTAAACGCCAAGTTTTTTTCCGAATTTTATTTGACATTTCTCTATTTCAGACTTACTCAATTTGAACCATGGAGAGATACATAATCCAACAACGTGTTAAAGTTATCCAGACTTATTATGAAAATGGGCGTTCAAATCAAAATGCATATCGTGCACTTCGTGATTTTTTTGGTCAATTTGATCGTCCAAATGTGCGTACAATCGCAAAAATCGTGGAAAAATTCGAGCAAACCGGGTCTGTAGAAGATGTGAGAACACCAGTGCATGCTCGTACAGCTCGTACTGCAGAAAATATTGCTGCTGTTCGCGATAGTGTGGCTGAAGAGCCGTTCACCTCAACTTGTCGTCGTGCCCAACAATTGCACCTCTCACGCTCGTCGTTGATGAACATTATGCATAAAGACTTGCATTTACACGCTTACAAGGTGCAATTGGCTCAAGAACTAAAGCCTCTTGACCATTCCAAACGTCGTGAATGGGCAGAATGGTGGCAAGAAATGGCAACAGTGGATGATCAATTTTCGAAGAAAATCATCTTCAGTGATGAGGCACATTTTCACCTCAGTGGATTCGTCAATAAACAGAATTGCCGCATTTGGGCGAATGAGAATCCAAGAGTGATTGTCGAAAAAACCAATGCACCCACAAAGAGTGACTGTTTGGTGCGGTTTATGGGCTGGCGGCATCATCGGGCCGTATTTTTTCCAAAATGAGGCCGGTCAGGCAGTTACTGTGAATGGTGTTCGCTATCGTGAGATGATAACGAACTTTTTATGGCCCGAATTGGAAGATATGGATGTGGACGATATGTGGTTTCAGCAGGACGGTGCCACTTGCCACACAGCTAACGAAACAATGGCTCTTTTGCGCAACAAATTCAATGGCCGTGTTATCTCACGTAATGGCGATGTCAATTGGCCGCCAAGATCATGTGATTTGACACCGTTGGACTTTTTTCTTTGGGGTTATTTGAAAGAAAAGGTGTACGTCGATAAGCCAGCAACAATTCAAGAGCTAAAGGATGAGATAATTCGGCACATTAACGGCATAGAACCTCCATTATGCCTCAGCGTCATCGAAAATTTGGACCATCGGATGGAGGTGTGCCGCCGTGGTCGCGGCGCCCATTTAACCGAAATTTTGTTCCATACATAATTGAGTAATACCAATATATCATAATAAAATAAAATTACAATAATTTCCTAAATAGTTTGTGTTTTATTCAAAATCAACATCGGCCCTTGAAATTTAACCACCCTTTATAAAAATCATTATTTTTTTTATTTTTTTAAATAACAAAAAAAAAACGACTGTAAAAATTGATTGCAAAATCATAAAACAGTCTTTTGATGTGGTTTGTTTTTTTAAATGAATTACAAGGTTAGTAAAAAATTAAATTTATTCAACAAATGACTGACATTTATATTAAAAATAAAGAAGATGTATTACAACCCAAACAACTACAAAGTTTTTAAAGCAGAAGTTCTCTGATGTAGACACTCTAAAGACAACATACATCCTCCAAACGTCCCAAAAGCACGTCTAATTAAGGACTTTTAGGGTCTTTTATACGAAAAAATGTATGAAAATAGATGGGAAGACAAAAAAAAATTATATAAATGTCGTCCATAGCATGATAGGAGGTATCAAGCATAAAATATGCCAAATAGAAGATAGTGTTCCGTTGCCTCTCTACAAAAAGTGAATTAACAATTTATAGTCTACACTGTGTTATAAATAAAAATACTTTTTCAAAAAAATAATTAGTTTTTTAATTATAAGCGCTTTATAATTGTCCATTTACTTAATTGGCATAGGTTATACTTAAAGACACATTTCATTTTCAATTTTCGTTATAGGAAAATCAAACAATAAAATTGTAAATGTTGGTTTTTGGAAATTAATTATTTGAAAATATTATGTATTAAATTAGGCCACGCGTAAAATGATTTAAAATCTATTTACAAAAAAAAAAACATATGCTAAGATTTAAAGTACCTACTTAAAAAAACTTGAAATGATGATTTAAAAATGATGTTAGAGAATGTTCGCTAATGTGGGCCGCAGCATAGTTTTTGAACTATATAAAGTTTTTGGTTATACGGGGGGAGGCCACAAAATTAGCCGACCTAACAAAGAAAATACAACAAATTTGGGAAATTTTTTTTTTATTTTTATTTTAGAAATTATTGCAGAAATTATAAAGTTTAAATTAATTTTAATCATGTTTTTAAATAATAATTTAATAAAATTTTTAATTATTTTAAATATTAATGATAAAATCAGAAAGAAAAAATAGAAATATATTAATTTTTAATAGAAAATAACAAAATATAAGCAAAATAAAAGTGAAAAGTGAAATCAAAAGTTAATATGAAAATATTTCTTATATTTGTTTTCATTTTTGAACTGTCTTCGATGATGTAAGATAAAAAACAATGACTCAAAAAAAGAAATATTTGCATAAGAAGTAAGTTTTGAAGATTTCCTGTTAAGAAGTTATAAACATATCATATAAGTTTTCGGTATCGTTGGTGGTTTTTGGGAAAAAAAATCGCAAACATTTTTTATTTCATCAAGAATTTATTTAGGGAAATAACTAATAACTTAGAAAAGAAATTGTCCACGATTTCGTATCGCTATTCGAAAGAAAATGGACCTGAGGCGGAATAAATTTGGAATTTTACATTTTTAAAGGGGAATATCTCGGAAAATATTAGAGATAACGCATGTTTTTTGTTAGTCTCTAGCAGCAGACTACAAAAACAAAGTCAGTAAAGTCAGTAACATTTTTGCCACGAGGATCCTTGCAGAAAAATTGCTAATATCCGCAAAAAAGCAATCCAATTTTTTATAATTTTTTTTTGCTGATATTAGCAATGTTTCTGCAATTATCCACATAGCAAAAAGTTTGCTGACTTTATTGACTTTTTTTTTTAGTGCGGATATTATATTATTCACCAGAATTTATATTATTTACCAGTAAACCAATGGCAGTGTTTATAACTTAATTAAAATTAAATTAAAATTGAATCAAATCATCATTTAGTCAAATTCATACATCTCACCATTACTGCACAGGAAGAAAAATACAATCGTCACAGTGCTGGCAAAGCGGCGGCGACGGTGGGTTATGCGTTGGCAGAACGTGTGATTCACAATCTTGAAAGTATTATCCTGTTACACGATTGATAACAGTGGCCAACCGTTGGGACAACTTTTTAAATTAAAAAAATTTGGTGCTTTCCAAATACCTTAAATTCTATTAATTTTGTGAAATGTTTTCAAAAAAAAAAAACGAACATTGCAAAACCAGCGACCAAATTTGGTATAATTATTTTACATAAATAAATGATGTTTGAACGTGTATACATAATAATAAAATATTACAAAAGCTAATGCCACTGAATTGTTGTAATATTGTTAAAAAAAATAATAGCGGCAAAAATAATACTGGCAAAGCACTTGCTTTGCAAACAAAATAGTGTCTTTCTAGTACAATATTAGTAATAACTTTAATAATTTCTTAAACGGTTTGTTTTTCAACACTAATAGCGGTTTGCAAGTACTACTTTTTTTTTTGTACGGTTGGTAATTTCCACCAGGATGCCGCTAACAGCACACACGTTCGGTTATGCATTGGCAGAATGTAGGATTAACAATCTTGACAGTATTGTCCTGTCAAAAAATTTGGTGCTTTCAAAATACCTTAAATTTAATTAGTTTTGAGAAATATGTACAATAAAAATCATTTAAAAAGCACCAAAACAGTTCCGTCTTACTCATTTACATCAGATTTTAAATGTGTGAAGTATTATAATATATAGAAAAAAGATAATGCTTCTAATTGGTTGTCATATTGGTATTCGCGGAGAATTTTGCGGGTGGTACTGGCTTTGCAAACAAAATAGTGCTTTTCTAGTACAATGGTAGTTTTACCATTGGTAATTTTTAGCATGGTGCGTTTTACAAAAATGGCAGTGGTTTGCCAGTACTATTATTTTTATACGGTTGACAATTTCTACATGGAAAAGCTACACAAACAATGCACAATGGTTTCAAACATAACTTTTCTTAGACAAGATTAAATTTTTCTTACATTATCTTTAGGTTTCTTTGTTGTTCCAATCTATTAATAAACACTTAAAAACAACAGAAAACTATTTGTTAGTACTCATTAGGGTTGGTTGATTTAGCAATCGATATTGTGCTATCGTTTTTACGATAGCTTTTGGGTTGAGGAAAAAAAGTTCCACTACGACATATCAAATTTCCCAAATTTCAAGTTTTTGACTTTTTCTCAACTTTTATTTTTAATATTACCTTCCCTAGGTAACATACAATACATACATACCACACAATATAATATATGAGTGCGTGAAAATAGAATTACGACTGAGAGAACTCTTTCCTTGATGCGGTCCTTTATTTACAGTTCTCTCAGTCGTATTTCTATTGTGGCAATGTATATTTGTATGCATTGTATGTCACCTTGGAAAGGTAATATTTAAAAAAAAGATTAAATCAGCCGATTAGTTTTTATTACCTACTAAAAAAGCCTTAAAAATAAAAGTTAAGAAAAAGTAAAAAAAATTAATTTGGGAGCCTCGAAAATGATTTTTTTGATGTCGTAGTGGAAATTTTTTTTCCTCATGCCAAAAGCTATCGAAAATCGATGGCGCAATATCGACAAATTTTTGTCCTTACAAATTGGCCAACCCTAATACTCATACTCATTTACCGTTATAATACAACAAACTGAAGTTGAAGTTTATAATTAAATTTTAAAAAAAGAATAAAAAACCTTTTTTTTTATTTTTTATTTATTTTTAATGTAAAAAGTTTATAATAATATTTAATATGGCAAAAATCTTAATGTTTGTATAATGACAATTTTATATTAAAACAGTTGAAAAAATTGGAGTCATAAAAAAAGAATAAAAAATTCAGAAAAAAAAAAATTTTTATTACAAATGGGCCTACACAAAATTTATAGAAAGTGATTGCTATAAGAGCAATCACAAAATATAAATTGATATCTAGTTATCATTTTCAATTCGTAAAAACCTTTACTAAATATTAGTAGACAAAAAAAATCATTTAAAAATGTGAAATTTTTAGTTTTTTTTTTTTTCATGCGAATAAAAGTCTGCCCTTATGAAATCAGCAATCTACAATTTTTTAGCAAACATATCTGTTGCTTTTAGCAAAATAAATTATTATCTGCATGACACTAAATTTGAGGTGAATGTAGCAAAACTTTTGTTAATATTACATTTTGTGTTTGCTATTTTGAGTCTACAAATATTTAGTAAAAGTTTTTGCTAATTTTACAAAGTAAAAAGCTATTTTTAATTAACTAAAATTTACATCGAATATAACTTAAAAATTTTGTAAATTTAACAGATTTATTTTTGCTGTTCTTATTTTATTAATATTTGGCAAAAAAATCTGCTAAATGCAGTAGTTTTTCATTTTTAACTAATTTCTAGTAGCTTTTTTTTGCTATTTTTACAGGTTTATTTCTACCCAGTAAAATAGTAAAATCCAAATAACTGGTTGCAGAACAGCTTATACTGTATTATAAAAGGTTCTAATTTCTGTTCTGCAACTGGTTCTTTTTATATGGAGTTTGTCTTATTTGCAATAGGTTATTTACCTCCAAACAAGAACTGGATGCTTTATAACCGGTTTTAGAACCAGTTATAGAACTGGTTCTGGGAAAGTGACACCTTACATTTCGACTCCCAGGAGCCTGTTCTAGCAACGGTTCCATGTAATCGGTGGTAAAAGAAGTTGTTCTAGAACAGGTTCAGATGTAATCTGTTCTTAAAAATGTTGCTGGGTATGAGTGTATAATATTATTTAAAAAAATTTCGACCTACAAATCAATTAATATATCCTAAAAAATTTTTTTTTACAAAGCTGCATTAAATGGTTAATGCGACAAAAAAATGCGTGAAAGAATTACAATTTATATACAAATCCTATTTCAAACCAAAAAAGAAAATATTTGTCTCCATTTTGGTAATTTAGGCCAAGAAAAGATGTCTTTGAAACCATAATGCAATGCCACAAAGGTATGAAAAAAAAACTAAACTACCATGGGTTAATTTCCATGTTGTCCTTTAGTTTTTCACTTGTACTGTATTTTATTCATAGGACCTATTTTTTGCCGCTGCTCTATTACTACAGGCCATTCAGTGCATAAGATTCACACTATCCCTATTTTGAATACATTTCGTTTAGTATTTTTTTTCCTATTCCGTTTGACTGCATACCATTCAAAGTTTAAGAGTTGTGTAGAAGTAGTAAGTAGTGCTTAACCAAAGAGCTGAATGTGGTACTGGGTGTACTAAATGTGCACAAGAAAACACAAGTGAGTAATGGTTTGTAATTTTATAAATGCGCTTATGGCAAGCTTTCAGGGAATTTCACAACTGATTCCCTTATTTTTATTGTCGTACATTTCGAACAAGGGAGGTATCCCAACCCGAACTCGCAGATTTTAATGAACTTTAGATATGTTGTAAAGAAGCAAACAAAGAAGAGACACGTATTTATTTTAGATGCCCAATCTTATGTTTAAGGGTTAAAAGGCAGGGTTAAGCATTAATTTGTTTTTGTAGGAAAACTTGTCTTTAATTTACGAAAACTATATTTATTTTTGCACACGGTTAATTGACTAAAAAACAGGAACAAAAATTGTGATACCAATATAGTCTTTATAGTGGACCCAGAGTTTTCACATTTTTTAATTATTTGATACTAGCTGACCAGGCAAACGTTGTTTTGCCTTCAAATTTTAATTGTAATTAATTCTTTAAATCAAGAAATTTCTTTTACGCAAATAATAATATAATAATAATATATTTTTTATGTTAAGTGTATCTGTTAAACATGAATTGTTACTTAAAACCATATCATAAAATTTATTGTTTACTTCTTTACCTTTTTTATTTATTCTAGGACTATGAGGAACGCTAAAACAATTTTTGAACAACATTATTAAATAAGCTTGCAAAAAGTCTTGAATGTGATAATTTATTTTAATGCTTATTTGTTTTTTGCTTTTGGTACCACG
Source organism: Delia radicum (assembly GCA_021234595.1). Classification (NCBI taxonomy): domain Eukaryota; kingdom Metazoa; phylum Arthropoda; class Insecta; order Diptera; family Anthomyiidae; genus Delia; species Delia radicum. The sequence goes on from CM037851.1 coordinate 11,786,608, forward strand.
CCCATTTATCCCATTCCGCCCATTTTCAGTTCGACTACTAATATTTGTAATTGATGGACTCGTATAAAATTTGAAGGCTATATAGTTTATATAGAACCCTAGATATTTAATATTAATATTAATTTTGTATATGAGCTAAATAATCACTTTGTATGGGAGCTGCCACGCCCACTGGTATGATCCCGCCCAATTTTCCCATGACTATTCATAATATAATCAACGTGCACAAATTTCTAAGACTCTGGCTATTATAGAACTGTAGATATATGATATTAAATATTTACTTTGTATGGGAGCTGCCACTCCCATTGGTCCGATCCCGCCCATTTTTTTCCTGATTATTCACATTAACAAATAATCAACGTGCACAAATTTCTAAGACTATGGCTATTATAGTACTGTAGATATATGATATTAAATATTTACTTTGTATGGGAGCTGCCACTCCCACTGGTCCGATCCCACCCATTTTTTTCCTGATTATTCAAATCAGTAACATATGGGATACTGCAATGTTTAAAAACTCTTGCTATCACAATAGTCAAGATATATGATGTTATTCAATTTATGTGGGAGGTGCCACGCCCACTTGAAATATATATAGCCGAAAACCTAATTTGGACTATAACCTTTCAAATGAAACCGGTTTGGGCCAAATCGGTTGGATAGTTTTAGAGTCTATAGAGGACAAACATACAAACATTGTATTTTATATATATAGATTATTTTTATGTTTCCGCTCATAACTTAAAAAAAAAAAAATTTTGGAACGATATATAGCCTATGTCCATCCTGGAGGACCAAATTAAATATTGGTAAAAAAAATTTAGAAATCGTATGATTAGTTCCGGAGATTACTTTCTACAAACAAACAAACATACAAACATTACCTCTTTATAATATTATATTATTATTAGTATAGATATAGATATAGTATATCTTCGGGCAAAGTCACATAAAAAACAAACGGTTTGGACTATCGGAAAAAGGTCAGACACCCCTTCGTTTAAATTAAATAGGCATTGCTATGCCCTATTTTCAGCTTAATACAGCTAAAAATCCTTAACAAAATACGACGTTTAATTTTACTCAAACCACTTTTTTTTCAAGAACAAAAGTACTTAAAAGTCTTTGTGCGTTATTTGTACACCAGTGAATGTGTCTTCGAAAAATGTTCATTTGATATCAAATTTTATCTAAAGTTTCTTTTATTAGAACGAAATAAACCGAAAAAACCTAAACTGGTGAAATTTTTGACCCCACTTAGTATCGCCTAAACATGAGCTTGGGCAGATTAAAAAAACACGGGGCCCTTAAATTTTTATTATCTACACACACAAAAAAAAAAAAAAATTCATAATTTTTTATGAAAAAGTTCATATTTATTTACATTTAATTTACTTATTTATGAAATGTTCCTAGTTTCCCTAGCATTTATGAAAAGGTACATAAAATTACCAGTTTTATTGCAATTTATGCAAGTTTTTTATAAATATTATAATTTTGTACATTGTCAAATTTTTTAAGTACTTTTTCATAAATATTAAGTGTTTCTACATATATTTTAAGAACCTTGTCATAATTTACGAGACACAAACTTTTCCACTATTTTTTATGAACTGTTCATAAATGTTATGAAAAAGTGCCTAAATTAGTACATTGGGAAATTTTTCATAAAATATTCATAAATAGTATGATTTTTTTTTTTTTGTGTGCAACATATTCAAAGTTCATTACGATCTGCCGGTTCGGTGCGGAATACCTCCCTTATAAGTGACTTGAAGGCAAATTTCACAATGAGTTAGCTTAAAGATAAGTTAAATATTTTATTATTGTTTTCCAATTTCCTTTATTTATTAGTAAATTATAGTTTAACTATTTAATATAAAATTGGTTCCTAAGGTAAGTCTTGGTTGTTAAGTTTTTCTGTTCTACAGTTTAACTAAAATGTGCAAACGACTTGCAATTTGTAGTAATAAAACAATTGCACTTTATTACATTGAATAAAATTCATGTGTTAACTAAACACTAGTATCCCCCCCCAAAAAAAAAAAAGTGAGGAGAATTTTAAAAAACTATTTCATTTAATAAAGTATTTTGAAGAAAGAAGGAATAAAAACCACTTGAATTAATAGCACGAATCAGTAACTGAATAAGTGAATTATTTTTTTTTACCATTTTTTAAAGTATTAAAACCATTACTGTTAATCATATTTAACAACGCGAAGTTGTTTTTCCAAACAGTTTTTAGTTCGTGTTTGCTTTCATGCTTTTTCTTTGATTGTAAAGTATGAAGTAGCATGAGTGTAATGCTGTGCACACTGCAAAAAAAAAGTTTGTAGAAAATTTTGTTAATTTTGTTTTCAGAAAAATTTTTTATGCTGATATCGGGTTTTCTGCTAAAATTTTAGTTAAACGCTTTTACCAAAAAAAATTAATTTTGAACTAATGTTTGACTAATTTACTTTGCTACCAAAATTGTACTGATAAACACGTTAATGACATGGAGAACAGTAAAAAGACTAGATGTAGCAGCTTGTGGGGAAGGAGTAGAGAAAAAAGAAAAGATACAAACAACCACAACTATTATATGACTTGCACCAAATGCAAGCGAGACTGATTTCATTCATTTAATTTTTTCTTTTGTCTACTACACATCAAACAAAGGCACGCATGTGCACATAAAATTTGTGAATATTAAAAAAATTAAAAAAAAACAATAAATAAATTATATAAACTACACTCTAATTAATTTCTGTTGAAATTTACCCAACTTATAGTAGGAAACTATACTCCTACTATAAGTTGGGTAAATTTACTCTATGTGTGTAAATGAAAAAAAAAAATACACACATTACGTGTAAGTTGGTCAACAAAAAGTGTGTAAAAAAACATGATTTACTTGTAAATATGCGGATAAAATGCGTAAAAATTCATTTTTATATGCGTAAAAACCCCATAAAAATGCGTATATTTACCTTGCGGTAAGAAAGAAATACAGACAGAGTTTTATTAATGTGTTGTATAATAATAAATTTAATAATAAAATATAAATATAATAAAAATATTTGTATATAAGTGGTTGTACAAAGATTGAATTCTATTTTGAAAAAATCAAATCCGATTTTTTTAAATCCAATGATTTATTCCTTAATCAATTGCAGAGAATTCATTCTTTGCAATTCACTAGTTTAGAATTCAATCAATTAAGCTTATTCGATATTATCAATTATTGAATTCAATCATTGGGAATTCAATCGTTGGGTAGTCAATCGTTGGGAATTCGATCATTGCGAATTCAATAATTGGGAATTCTATATTTTTTACTCAATCGATTTACAATTTGGGAATTGCCGAAATCGGCGAAAATGAAAACCATCGCCAGAATTGAAAAAATTGCTAAAATTAAAAAAAAAATTAGTTAAAAAGAAAACAATCGACACAATTTCAAAAAATCTCCAAAATTAAATAAAAAAGTCACTAAAATTTGCCAAAATTAAAAAAATAGCCAAAAATAAAAAATATCGCCAAAACTGAAAAAAAATAAAAAAAAAAAAAATGGCTCAAATTGGAAAAAGCTGTCCGTGTCAGTTACTTGTCTCTGTTAGTGTTCGAAACATAGCCGATGTTTCAAATAAATACTCTTTTTTATCTGCGATGCTTACTTTTCGAAAAAAAAACGCGATTTACAAATCCAGCCAATCAAATCGAAATTTAGGATCGTTGTAGGGGTAATGGGGTTGAATTTTGAACAGCTCCATTAGTTTTCGAAATATATACCTTTCAAAAATCGACTAAATAATTACCGTCTATAACTCAAAAAATAAAAGAGCTACTGGAAAAAGGTTTTCACCGGTTTTCAAAACTCAACCCCAATACCGGTCCTAAATTTCGACCTGATTGGCTTGGTTCTTAGATCGCGTTGTTCTCGAAAACAAAGCATCGCAATGCAAAAAGAGAATTTATTTGGAACATCGCCTGTGTTTCGAAAACTAATAAAGATAAATGTACATTTACAACTATTTTAAGTTTCTCGTCAATATTTTACGTTTTTTAATTTTAGCTTTTTTTCCATTTTTGGCGATTTTCTTTAAATTTAAGCGTTTTTTTTAGTTTGAATATTTTTTTTTAACTTTAGCGATTTTTTTTTTTATTAATTTCAACGTTTTTTTTAATTTTTTTTTAAGATTTTTCAATTTTAACGATTCTTGGCGATTTTTTTTTTGCTTTTTTTTCAATATTGGCGATATTTTTAAATCGATTGAGTAAAAAGTAACTGATTAAATCGAATGAAGAATTTAATTTTTTAAAGCTCTGTACATATATCATATTTTGAAAATATTTTTCCACAAATAGGCTGCAAACACTTGGAAATAAACGTTTTTGGTACATTAGGAAGTTTTTTAATTCACTATCACAAATATTACATTTACAATTTAAAATTCTCAATAAATTTAATTTTTTAGATTTTTTTTAGCTTTTTTTAATTTGATTTCTTTTTTTTTCAATTTAAAAAGCTCAAAATAGTTATTACTATTATAAGTTAGTATATTTACAAACTTTGTGCATAAAAATTTTATTTAACAAAATAATACTACTTTAAGTCTTAATGTATTTAATTGTAAACACATAATTGGTAAAAATACTGTAAGTGTGTATTATTGTATATAAAAGTGTGCGCAAAATAGTTTTAGGCATTTTGATGTATAAATTCACTGAATTTGCGTAATAATACATGAAACTTTACTCGTTTTATAGTAGTAAATTTACAATAATTTTTTAGAGTGTAATTAAAAAAAATAAATGACTAAATGAATGATATTTTGATGAATTTGAAAACTGAATCCGTACGCAATAATAAAATACGCTTTGGTGCTGCTGTACAAAATAATATTTTGATAAATTGAGAATGCAGACAAAAATAAAATATAAACTACGCTTTGGTGTTGCAACTAATATTCAGTTGTTTTTACTAAATTTTGTTGTGAAGTCCAATATTCAAATGAATTTCGCCACCTTTTAGTTGAAAAATGGCTAAGTTTTTTCTAAATGTTTTCAGGAACGTATATATCGAGTAAAGTGAGGGATATGTGTACTAACTTTTGAGTTCTTTTAACTGACAAGATTTTTTTGGAAATTTCAATCTGGCAACTCTTACCTGTATGGATTTAGCATGCTTAAACATCGGCTAACACATACAGAAAATGTTATTCATGACATACAAAAACATTTTTGAAAATATTTTGCCTTAAAGTGTCGAAAGTTTTTGAGAAAATATAATTTTTTTCATATTCCTGCACGCCTAAATATTCATTTAAATTCGTTTAAATTAGCCACCATGACGTATACGTTATATTATTTTTAATTTGATATCACTCATACGTCTTTATAGGAAACTACAATGCAGCAGTACTGCAAACTTGGTACTTTTGGCACTATTTTTTGCTTTTTAAAGACACAAAACGAAAAATTTTTACTCATGGTGCCAAAATCATAAAAAATCAGTAAATTGGTACTTTTGTACATTATCGTTAGTAGTTCTGGTGCTTTTTAACCAATTTAATTTTAAAGACATACAATAACTGCAATAAAAACTATTGAATTACGCTTTTTTAAATTTTTGTTGCGCTTTTTGGTCTCAAAAGATTGGCAGCACTGCAATGTAGTTGTGATAATTAAAATAGTCACAAATATTCGATCACTCTTTGGTATTCGACATGATTTCGCTGCATTTGGCACGTTTTCGCTGTTCGACCAAATAAATATACGGCAGATTTATTCGGTTAATTGCAATTTGTTTTAAAGTCTGTAGCTTTTTATAACGAAATTTAGAACATATTTTTTTCTGAATATATTAATTTGGTGTCTTGACCTAACCTCAAATTGTTCATTCTCTTGTGTTTGCCATTTTTATATATGTTTTGTTCTTGTTTTAACAACGTTGTTAGCAATTTTGTTTTCACAACGATGTCTGCTATGTGTCTATCATAAAACATACAGCCAGATCTATTCTTTTTTTTTTGTTTAGTGGCATAACTAGCAAGTAAATAAAATAAAGAAAACAAGTAAAATTTTACAAAAACTTAAACTATTTTCATTATTAGTACATTTAAAGCAATTTGCCTTTAAATTTTTGCAAAAAAAATTGCAAAAAACATGAACTTACAATGAATTCGTTTGCGACTTACTACGGCAAAAAAAACAAATTATAATAAATGAAAATAATAAATACAATTGTCATCACGTTTACCCCAACTAGAACATATAACAAATTTATATTTTTTTAATTTCTGCCTTAAATCGCCAATAGTTTTTTTTAATAAAAATTTTCCAATAGTCGATATAAAATAATATTTTTTTATTTTATCAATTTTCTTATATATTAATTCTATTATACCACACATTACCAAATAATAGGTAAAGTAATGTATCGCCATAGGGCTCAATGCATTACATTACACCTTACTTCACTAATGAATTTTACAAGCGATGAGCCGAAAAGTAATGGGTGGAGTCATTACTTTGTAGGGGGTAAAGTAAGTGGTTACTTATATGGTTACATGGTGGGAAAAAATAATGTGTTTATAAATAGATTTTCATAAAAAAAAATTGATTAAAATTTTTTTTACAAATATTTTTATTTAATTAAATAAATAACAAGTTTGTTATAATTTTTATTAAAAATAAAAATTATGTTTTTTTTTCTTTCTTTTTTTTTTTTTTTTTGTGTCCAGTTAAGTACGACGACAGGGTCCTCAAACCCCCCCTTTCAAGCGACAAGAGTCGCCTCGACCCCCTACTGGAAAAAGAGATCAATCTCTTAGCCTGGCGCTGACCAGGAGAGTTTTCCAAGTAACTAGAGAATTCAGACTCTCTCCATGCCCTGAGCCTTTCCCTAACATACCCCGCAGGTATTCCACAGAATGGTTCAGGACCAATAAAGGGCCTTCGGACCCCGCTGTTGGCAAGACAATCTCTCGTTGCCCTCATGCCCCTCATGACCAGGAATCCACCCTAAGGTTAGAGAATTGCCCCTACCGAGCCTATTGAGAGTCTGAATGCATTCCTTGACCAACCCAGACGACACCATTAAGGCCCTCAGTGCAGCCTGACTGTCAGAAAGAATGTAGATGCGAGATCTGAGCGTTCCCCTTCGCAGGCATTCCCCTGCACAGACACAGATGGCCCAAATCTCCGCCTGAAAAATGGACGGATATTTTCCCATAGGTAAAGCCCGCTGGAAGCCTGGTCCGAAGATGCCCGCACCCGTGTTCCAATTCGACTGCTTAGAGCCATCAGTGGACCACACCTGACAACCATCTTCCGGTTCCCAGGATTGATTGGTCCACATGTCTCTGTCAAACAACAACAACAACGATCCAGGCCTCCCTAGTGAAAAGGTTGTTCACGTTCCTCAATTGTGAAAAGCTTTATTGTAGTAATGCTAAATAAATAACGAACCTGGGATCTCTGGTTTTTAACAATTAGTTAGGCGAGAACTCTACCAACTGAGCTATCGATACATATATCATTTGATTGCTTAAAATGAAAATGAATTGTGGTGCTTCATATTTTCGTTCGTGATATCAACAATATACATCTTACCATTATGCTTACAAAAAGTCACAAAGTAATGTGCCTATAAATAGATTTTCAAAAGGATATTTTAATAATTACTTTACGTTTATTAGTCATGAACTATGCAATTGATGATCATTATTGTATGTATTGAAGTAATGTAAAAGGTAAGGAGTAACTCATTTCTTTATATTTTAAAATATTGATGAATGTAAGGAGTATACATTCCAATGTAATGCATTGTGTAATCAACTATTGGTAACTGATTACTTTACATATCGAAATAAAGATGAAGGTAATGAGTATGCATTACAAACTTATGCATTATGTAACCCATTAATTTTTGTTGCAAAATAATGATACAGGCAAGGAGTTCTCATTACAAGGTAATACATTACTTTATCGCACCCATTACCAAAGTTTTACTGGAATGTTTACAGTTTCGTAAATAAAATGTAGTAAACTACATGACAAAATTATACTACACTCAAAATAGTTTGTAGTTTAAATTAGCTGAAAATGTAATTTATATTAAATGATAAATCACTTAAAACCGGTTTACTTACTTTTCATTTAAATCAAATATTTCTTGTTATTTATTTTGAAATATTGTTTAAACAGCTAACAAATCCATAAGATCAAATGAATATTAGGCTAAAAATATATATTAAAATTTTTACTACAGATCAGTAAAAATAAATGTTCGATTCAGTTATTTGAAATTATTTCAGTTCAAAATATTCTGAGTGTATATGCTATACATCCATATCCAATTCAACCACAAACCACGACCATACACTTAAACAAACACAGCATTAATCATACAACATTCAATGATAGCACAAAAGATAAAAAATTAAATAAATCAATTTGGAGTTGAACAAAAAGAAGTCGTAAAAACTACAAAACAGGAAAGTACAGGAGAAAAAACCAAAAGACCACAATAACTTTTGAAAAATTCACAATTCATAACATACAATTTGTAACGATTTTAGCAAATATTGCTTTCTAACCTTTATGGATTTCAAAGAAATCAATCAGGGCTGCCAGATGGTTTTGAAAAAAGTCCAAGAGGAAAATTTTAGATAATCTTTTCATTTTAGAAGAAAATTCATCCAAGCAAAAAATAACCTGGATTTTTTAAGCAGTAACTACATTTGTATGCTTCCAAAATAACGCTTCACCGCCTTGCATACTATAAAGCAATTAGGAAAGGCATTCTGTAGTGCTTCCCAGAATGCCTTCTTTGAAGCACTGAATAATGCTTACAATGAAGCAATAAAGTATGCATACCATAAAGCACTAATGTTGTCAACATACAAAAAAGCGCTTCTTAGTGCCTAAGAAGGCATGAATTTATTGCTTCTAAGAGCACATGAAAGAAGCGCTTTAAAAGAGACATACAAATTGGGATATCGCGAACAAAAATCATGCCTTCTTTATTCGCTTTGGAAGCGCTTCGTTATCAAATAATGCCTTCCGGAAGCGCTTCTGGGTAAGCAATGTCAATGTTTTTGCACAAACAGTTTTAATTTACAAGAGACTCCAATGTAGTAGCGAGTAGAAATGTGTTAATACGCGTTACATTGAACACTCAAAGGAAAAGTTTCATCATGTTTATGAAATGTTTCATAAATTTTCGTCCAATGTAACGTTTCATAGTATTTATGAAACATTCCATGAGTAATGAAACCAATTTAATCATATTTATGAAATGAAATAATACACACATAGAAAAATTTAGCTATTTGCCAACTTAATTTCGGTAACTACGACTCAAATTCAGTTATTAATTTTCATTACAACATTATTTTTTACAACAAAGTTCGGTTAAGTCAACTGAATTTTAGTTAATATCTTTGCACTAACTGAATTTATAAGTTGTTATCACTTAAATTCAACTTTTCAATTCGGTTGGAACTTTCTTTTTCTATGTAAATACATAAATGAAGGATATTTTTATTATTAGTTAGGATTTCATTAGTTTTTTGTAGAAAAAATTCATAGAGACCATGATATGGTCATCATAATTCTTGTTGTTTATGAAATGTTTTATAAATATTGAAGAAATTTTTACATTTGACGAAAACTTATGAAATTTATTCCTGTTTTTCAATGAGTGTATTAATGCATATTATATGTTGACGAACGAGTGATATGTCATTTTTAGCGACATTTCGGGGACATTACACGTCTTAGTTTTGCACTGGGTTGCCTTCTTGTTCCAGCAAGTACCAAAATATAGAATAGATTTTTGCACTTCAAATACCCGAGTTTTCCATAAGCCAATACAACCCGATCTTACAAGGAGAGTCCGTTCATGGGTTCCCGTCGATTGTAATTAAATTTGGGTATGTTATAAATAAGAAAAAATTAAGAGACCCATATTTTGTGTTTAGCTGCTTGATCATATGTTTAGGCGTTATTAAGTGGTTTCAAAAATGACACCATTTTATGGCTCTTTTTTTGTGTATATTTCGTTCTATTTAAAGAAAGGTTTATTGAAGACACATTCACTGGTGTACAAATTATGCCCAAAGACATTCAAGTATTTTTGTTATTAAAAAAAAAAATTGTTTTATGAGTAACATTAAGGAGCAAGGAATTTTAGATGTATTAAGCTAAATTTAATGCAAAGCAATGCCTTTTTAATTAAACCGAAGGGGTGTCTGAGTTTTTTTCAGATATTTGAAACCATTCGGTTTTTATTTGACTTTTTCCAATAGCCTTTTTCCCCTATTATTCAACTAATAATTCAAAAATGTGGCAACTTTGAGTCCACTATATAGACAATATGTATATCAAAATTTTTGTTTTATTGAGTACTTTAACGCTGCGTTAACAGATCCAGTTTTCGTAAATCAAGTTTTCATACAAAAACAAATTAATTTTTAAACCTACTTTTTAGCCCTTAAACGTGAGATGGGGCAGCTAAATCACATGGGTTTCTTAATTTTTGATTTGTCTCAAACATTTTTAAAACAGTTAAAATTCAAAAAATCTGGCATCTCTTGCATAATACACTCCATTCTCTCTAAATGCTTATTTTTCTGACGTGATATCTGATATTCTGGTGTTATAATAGGCTTCAAATCTTGTAGATGTTCCCATTTACTGGGCTAAATTGTAAGTTGACAACTATGTAACTATGTAACTATTTTATTTCAGTATGTCCTGTGTATTCTTTAATTCGGTTGGGTAAGTTATTATATTCTTCATCCCTTATTATCTCGACTCAAGAAGATGAATTTAATAATTGTTTAATGCAGAATCGTATAATTTTTAAATATTCTATATATTTGACCAAATTTTTTTAAAGAGGCTCCGTATATAGTTTATGATTCACGGAAAATAGTGCTTTTAGAGGCTTTTCAGAAACAGCTGATATTAGCAATTTTTCTGCAAGGATCCTCCCAGCAAAAATGTTGCTAACTTTACAGACTTTTATTTTTTTTGATTGCACCATTTATACATGTAAATTTGGTGTTACTAATGAGCAGTCAGTAATACCAACAGTTGCGAAGTAATGCAAGGGTAATGAGTTGAAATAATTACCAGATAACATATTTGGTAATGCCAACCTATTACCGAGGTTTTGCTGAGTATTTCGAATTGTTTTAGAGAAATTTTCTACAAATTTGGTACCAAAAGAACGACCATTTAGAGATGTTATTAAAAAAATGTGTTTTAAGTAATATTAAAACTGGAGTTTTGTTAAAGAATTACAGTTGGATTAAGTTAAAATATATGTTAACCAATAACTATTAAATTATATTTAAGGGCTGCCTGAGCTTTTTCTGACAATAGTAGCTGCCTTTTATGCGAGTTTTTTCAAAGAGTTTTTTATTCTATATTTTAAATAAATGGCAACCCTAACACAATATAAGGTAATTTAGTTATACAAATTTTTGTTTTCTCGAGTACACCAAAACTGCTTTCAAAAAATCTGAAGTTTAAGACATGTTTCCATACAAAAATCTATTGACTTTTTCCACACCTTTTAACAATTAATCGGAAGATTGGACCTTTTGGAAAAAAATCATGACCCTTATTTTTTTGTTTGTTTATCACATATCATTAAGATCAGGGCGAACGCAGCGGGAGACTCCCCTTGTCAGTGTATAACTTAATTTTAAAAATATTCAAAGCTGACACAAAATTTATTTTAATTTTTTTTTTTTTTTTTTATAAATTTAAACTTATCCTTGCCCTTTTGTTAAACTCTCACGTGTTTCTGTTAAGATTTTTTATTTTGGCAAACTAGCAAAAAAAAATTTTTTATTTTTTTCTCAAAAATTTTATTAAGTTTAACGTCACTTTCCGTTACATATTGCATGTGTAAGTTTATCTTCTACCACTCAACACTTGATGATGTTATTGTTCCTGTTGCTCTTATTACTGTTGTTTTGCTATGGTATCCTGCAGCGGCTCTCAATCTTTATCTTTCATTTATTCATTTTATTAATACTACGTTGACAGTTAAAGGCCTCAAGTTTGTTTCCTATTTCGTTCGTTGAGTTTGGTGAGCAATTTATACTGGCTTTTGTGATTCAGGATACACACATACATACAAATATGTACTGTATTACTACACCCAGCATAAACTGTTATTACCATATAAGTTGTTATATAATGGAAATTCATAACTTTGTGCAACTTGTTATTTGGCATCTAAACTGATTATTTTTGTTTGGCGAGGTTGTGTTTGTAAGTATTCGAGCTTATTAGCTCGCTTATAAAAAATTGAAATATAAGTAGTAATTCGCTTCTAAATAAGAAATGGTTACACACTTAATTACTTAAAGTTGAAACATAAGTACACTTAGGGAAATTTTGCTTTAAAAATATGTAGTTGTTTGGCTGGTAATACAGTTTCCTTATTTTTAATGTAAATGTCAGTCATTTGTAGAACAAATTAAAATTTTAACTTACCTTGTAGTTTATTTAAAAAAACAAACCCTATCAAATGACTGTTTTATGATTTTACATTCATTTTTTACAGTAGTTTTTGGTTATTTAAATAAATAAAAAAAAACAAAATTTTTGTTTGTTTATTTTTTACTAACATATGTGGTTCTTTTTTACTACAATTGTTAGTAATTTGTCGAACATTAAAAACAAATGACAATGTTAGTTAAATTTACTGAAATGTAAGTCGCCCTTTCTTTAAGTGAAATTTCGTTTGTTTTTAACTACATTTGCAGTGGTTTTTAACTACGTGTAAGTGTAGTTACAAAGTGACCACAACATAATAAGTACACTGATAGAATTAATAGTATTAATAAATCGATTTCATTAAAGCGGATTCATTTATTTAATGAATAATTTCATTAACTGAATGAAAATTCATTAATATTGTTAGTTTTTCCATTATATTTTATTATGATTTTTTCATAATTTCATTAAAAAATTTCATTATTTTGTCAATACAAATTTTAACTTGTATTATGCTAAAAATGTTTAAGCTAGGTTACTGAATGTCCAATTGGAATTTAACAAACAGCTAAATTGAATTGAATGCATGGGAAACAACAACAAATGTGTAAGTTAAAGTCTCAGTTAGTAGCGAACGTGACATTGTGAAAATGTGGCTTAGTGAATTAAAAATATAAAACCCTGAAGCTAAGCGCCCAATACCAACACTTTAAAATAAATTTATTTGTGGCAGTCTCATATCATTTAGTGTATAAAGTGTTGATGTGAAATGACTACAAAATTCTTAAAAAAATTCTTAAGTCTACATAAGAGCTTTTGTAAAAAGTCAGCTGTTTTTTTGAATTTCTTTTGTATTATTTAAAGAAAAACTAGTTTTGTGGGTAATATCTCAACCACTTTAAAACTTGTATTATAAATAAATAAATTTCTGTTTTGTAATAATAATTAATGAAAATAGTTCATACAAACTATGAATTTTATTCATTAAATACATGCAACTCTATATTATGTTAGAATTAATGAAAAATTGCATATACTTTATGAAATTTTTATTGTGTCAATGAAACCATTCATTAATATTCATTTAATCAGCCATGTTTCATTAATTCAATGAAACATTTATTTGGCGACTTTTTAATGAAAAAATTCATCGACTTAATGAAGGTCAAATTTTAAATATTTTTTTTTTTTGAGATTCAATGTGACCACAAATAACAAATCATTGTGATTAAATTGAAGACTTTTAATGGATTTCTTTTAGATGCCATGCCGACTTATTTAAAATTGAAAATTCCATATACACTCAAAAAAAAGTTTGTAAAGTCAGCAAAAAATTTTGCTGAGTCAGCAAAATTTTAGTCAGGAGGGTGCTTGCAAAAAAAATTGCTAATGTCAGCAAAATTAGTAGATTCAGCAAAAATTTTGCTAACACTTAGTGGACTAGAAATACAAAAGCCTTGCTAAAAATTAATAAATTGCTAAATTTTAGTAGACTGAAAAAAAAAAACGCAAACAATTTGTAGAAAAATTGTAATTTAGTTAATTTATTTGCGGAAAATCATAAAACATATTTTTGTGATTCTTTTAAAAATAACTTACAATAATTACGAAATATACAAATTTTCGTTTTCGTACATTGACGACATGAATTAATTTAATATTTGAAAATATATGGAAATAAATACATAACATAGCAAAATTTTTCTTTGAACTACTTACATCAATGGTTGTCTAAATGATGCATTTTTTTGCAATACGAAAAAGAAACCATTAAAATCTACCTAAGATGTGTGTCTTTGTCTTTCGCTTTACTCTGCTTATATGTCTGTATATGTTTGTTTGCAATTTGACCACACTAGATTATTAATCTATAAACATTTAGTTTAGAAATACATATTAAATTTAAATATTTTATTTTGTCTTTTATTTAATTAATAGACAATTATTTTCACAAGCCGGTAACAACACAAAATTTAGGTTGTTTTAATCCACAATTTTGTTTTATGTATGAAAAACAGATACAAAAATCATCCATGGTTGATTTTTTTATATGTCTTATTAGAGTTGTACTTTTTAGTGTCATTTTCCTCTTCTCTACTACATCTTGACTTGCCACGACATCTGCTTCATTTTGCGTATATCTTTCAATCTGGTTGTCGTCCATAATATTAATGTGCTTATCAGCACAATTTTTTTTAGCAAAATTAATTAGTAAAACATTAGTATAATATCAGTTAAGCATTAGTATAAAACAGTTAAGTGCTGAATAAGTATAACAAAAATTTTAGCTGAAAACACGATTTTAGCATAAAATTTGTTAAAAAATTGTGTACCTGATTTACAAAACGTTTTACTAACTTTTTTACTAACTTATTTTTTTGAGTGTACGGATAATTTTGTTATGCCTAAATGGATTGCCAATACTCTTAACTTTCATTTGAGGTATGACATTATTGTTAAGGGTCTAATTCGGACCAACTCCCTTTTTTGACTTATGGTTACTATATTTTAAAATTAACTATTCTTTAAGACGAACTGCTAGTTTTATTACTAATAATACAAAATTTAAAGTGTTTAAATTTTAAACACAAAACATTTACACACACTGAGAAATAAAGTACAAACTTGAAATTGAAAAGTGTATTTTAATAGAAACAATTTAGTACAAAGATATTTACATTCGATTTTCGAATAATTTGGGTTTTCGATTTCCGAATATTTTGGTTGGGTTTAATTGAATTATCCGAATTTTGTTGTGAAAACTAATGTTGAACCAAACGACTGAAATTCGTAATAAACGAATTTAAGCCGAAGTTACCAAATTTCAGTTGGCAAAAAGGTAAATTTTTATCTCTGTGCATATATTAAAATAAGTAAAATACATATACAATTTAAAGTGCTTATTTAACCCATTATGGGTAAGTCATTATTTTTTATTTTAAAATAATCACTACAATAGGCCGTTATTAAGAAGTTTTAAAATAATGCAGAAGGTAATGTTATATCATTATTGGTAATGCAAACAGTAATGAAATGCCATTACCAATATTTTGCTGGGCAGCTAAAGTTTTATTTAGTTTTACCATGTTTCAGTTTTCCCATCAGTGACAATATTAACCCTGTTTTTAAGGATAACAGCAACAGCAACAACAACAACAACAACAATTGTTTTTGACATGTCATCTTGTAAATCAAATATATATTCACACTGTTAAGGTGTTGTGTTGTTGGTTGTTAGCAACGAGCCATGACGGAATATATAGAAAAATACCGTCATAGTACTTTCAATTTAGTACTTGAACCTTATTAATATGCAAACAGATCTGTACATAACACCGTACACTGGGAGAATTATCTGCATGATATCAATTAATTTTGCATTAAGTCTGCGAAATGTCACAGGAATTCGTATACTGAAACTTTTCAATTTAATGAAAAATACTGTTTTTAATAAAATTTTATGAAAAATTTCAGACGCCTAATAAAACAGTTTTGTTAAAAATATATTCATTAAAATTATGCAGCTTTTCATAAAGTTCATTTGCATTTTTTATTCACTTTGTGAAAAAAAAATTAAAAAAATTATATTAAAGCTCGTCCAAGAAAATTCTTTCTGTGTATATGCTCATAATGGTACTGCATTATTGTTTGCTTCCTGAAATACTCATTGATATCAATTACGCTACATAGTAGATACATTTTGGCCTTGAGTTTATGAAACGAAAAGTAAAAGTATTATACTATTATGAAGCTATATAATAGTTTTAATGATTGATATGTGCACTCAAAAAAAAAAGTTAGTTAAATTTTTTTTTTTTTTTTTTTTATTGAATTCATTTATAATCAAAAGCCTTATGGCCTAAACGATTACATAGTATATTATGAGTAGGTTTAATATTACTTATAATTAACTTAAAAATAACCTTTCATTGTATAACCATCATTCATTATCTACAGCACGAATATGCGACACTAAAATCACCCCCAAAGTTAGCAATAGCTAAAAGTCCAGTAACCAGCTTTTATATTGAATGAAAATTAAGTTGTCTATTTCAAATATAGTTTATAAAACGATTCCTCAAGTCATTAAGTCCCAAAGAAAAATTATGTTCACTGTACGGTAGTACAGTGCTCCAAAGTCTGTAAGTTCGTACAACAAATGAACGTTGCATACAAAAGGTATGTATCGGCGGACAGTTCACATTTGCGGTTCGAACTGAATGGGAAAATTTAAACAAATCTAATAAGTATTGAGGTCTTCCAAACTTTATAGTCTTATAAAAAAGCATCATTACCCTTAAGCTAATAAAATCTTCAAAGCTCAATCCCAGAAAGTCTCTCACCTTAGCCGAAATATGTGCACAAAACCCTAAGCCATAAACATATATAATAACTCTGTTGAAACATTTTCTTAGACTAGCAATATTAGTGGCGGATGTAGATGTAAAAATTTCCATACCATAAAGAAATATTGGCATGAAAAAAGATTTCGCAATAAGCTTTCTAACATGAAGTGGAAAATTATATCCTAAATTAAAGGAAACTCTGGATCATCATCTAAATAAATGCCCAAAGACTTATGATGAGAGACATACTCTATGGCCATACCATTTAATCTTAAATGTGGAAAGTTTTCAGTATTATTCCCAAATTTCATAGCAAAAGTCTTCAAAGTCTTTTGTTAAAGGTCTTTTTAAAATATTTAATTAAATTAAAATATTAATTTATTCAATAAATTTTTTAATTAAAACCCGTTTTTAGTTTTTTCTGTGTATCAACACAATGCATTGGCCAGCGACTTTCATGTTTGTAGTCAGAATTTTGACCAAATACTTTTCAAATCAAATAGTTTGTTTAGTTTTACATTTTTTTGGAGTTTTTAATGGGAAAGTCACAATTTTTGCTACGTTTTTTGTCATATTAGTTTTTTTGCATATCAACAACCAAAGAGTGTTCTTTAAAGAGAAGCATAAATGTCTTGCAAGACATTCGAAAGACATTTTTTATACAACAACAATTTTTTTGCTCTGTTAGTATTTAATCTTGAAAACTAGAAAAATAAGAACAAAATTAAAGTATCCCATAGAAAAAAATTGTAATTTAAATAGTGTGTTTTTTGCTATTTGAAGTATAAAAATCGTCAAAACTGGAATCGCAACACACAAGAGAATATTTTGCAAAACATTCATACGCCCTTTTAAGTGTCCCTTAAAATAGATTTGTCATTACAACCCCCGTTTTATTCCAAATGAAAGAAATCGATTTTTTGGTTTTGCGTTAACGTTTTTCAAAATAACGTTAACCCGTAAAACGAAGTTCCGAATATCGACCGATAATGGCTCATTTTTTAAAAAGGTGTTATTAAAAGTTTTCAAAATTAGAAATTTTGAAAAATTTAATATTTTATTCAATTTATTCCTTCAATTTACTTAAGATTATTCAGATATGGAATTCTGACACCCCCACAATAAAAATACATAAACGTGTTTCTTTAGAATTCATTTTAAACGATTTTTAAATAAAAAATAAAAATGAAAAAAACGATAATTCTTTTGTGTGCGTTTAGCGAGTCCTCTCCAGGACATTTTACAAAAAAAAAATTATTTTGTTGAAAGTTTAACAAAATGTTAATGTTTTCATCAACGTTTTGCATAATTTGTGGAAAATATCACTTAAATGTGATAAGACTATACTTTTGTTAAAAAAAAATATTTAACCCTTAGTGGTCTGGGAACAAAAAAGAGACAAGAGAACCCTTAGTGGTCTGGGAACAAAAAAGAGCCAAGAGACAAAAAATTATTATAAATGCTTTTAAATTGTTAGAAAAAAAAAATTCCACTTTATACAAATAATTATTTTATGCAACTTGATCCATATAGGGTTAATGTTTTCACGTTTGACCAAAAAACACACACTAGGAAAGATTTTGATTAAGTTTGTACACACAGAGAAATAAAGTGCCAACCGATTTGAATAGTGTATTTTAATAGTAACAACTTATAAATTCAGTTAGTACAACGATATTTACATTTTATTTCAGAATATTTTGGGTGTTGCAACTAAAAAGTCTTAAAAAGGTGGGATCAAAAAAGGGTCCAGTTTCCATTATTCGTTTTTTTCACATTTATTTCAAATGAACTATACAAAAATGGGTATCAAATTTGAAGGTATTTCAATGATCTATCTAGCGATTTACCAAAAAAAATTTAAGAATTATATATTTATTTGTTTTCCCTGGTGCCATTTTGGGTCCCACTTTTTAAACCTTAAAAGTAAGATTGGTACTGTAAAAAATTGCATTTTTTGTATGTTAAGTACTCTCTATCTCATATCCAAATGTTAGAAAAATCTGAAAGAAATTTATTTGCATAGTTCCTAGTGGGTCAATTTTTAATCATTAGTGGAAGCATTAACCCTCTGCGAATCAAATTACATAAAACTGTTTTCAATCTTACAGTCATAATTAAAATTATGTTTCATGGGTCTTTGTTTGTCTGTTGTTGTTAAGTTTAAATCACAAAATTGTTCGCTTGGTAAGTTACAAATCAAAATTAAGCCAATGGCTTAAGTTTTGATCACCTATACGAAATTTCAGACAGATGGGTTAAATAGATCGCCTGGAAAATATAAATTTCAAATGCAACTTTAAAAAAATATAATTGGCAATATCATTTGCAAAAATTAAAATTTTGCAAAAATGTTCAAATTGTTTTATATTTTTTAACTCTTCTTTCCCGAAAAATTGTATTTTATCAAAAAAAATCTCGATTTTCGAATAATCATAGTCCCATTAGTTTTATTTTTACCCATTTTGTAAACATAAAAGAACATTTTTCATTAAAAAGTTTTTCGTTTAATATTTAATATTTTACATTATTTTAAAATGGGGCTTATTAAGTATAATATTTTTTTGTTAACTTTTTCTACAGCTTATTCTAAAGTTTTTCTTTTCCTTTTGCAAATCTCTTCTTTTTTTCTTCTTATTTTAGCATAAACTTTTTGTTGATACCAATGTCGTACATGCAGATATACATTGCATACAGACACAAATACTTGTTGCTTGATATGTGTATGAATTTTTGATATGATGTCATACAAAGTAGCAAAACTAAAATAAAATTCTTTTGAGTCTTACTTCTGATAATAGTCAACAGAGAATATACCAACAAAATTTAAAGCTGCATTAGAAATACCGCATATAATGCATTATGGTGTCTAGTAGCATTGCATTACAAAAATTCATTTATGCAATATTCGATATTCATTGTTATAACAACGATTTCAAAAATATTTTTTTATAGGAAAAAATAAGTTTTTTTTTCACTTTTTTTGTCATAACTTACAGGGACTCCTTATTTTTCACTAACAATATTTGACAAAATTGCAGGCAAGGTAAAACAGCATTTCCATATTATTTCAACGACTATTTTTCGATGGTTTCCGATTTTTATAATATTTGGTGAATAAGTTTGCCAGTGAACGCGAGTTTTTAAAATGTTTTTTTTATTTTGAAACTTGTGGCTACCTTGAAGCTTTAAAGTAAGGAAAAATTAGGGATTGGAGAAAAATATTGAAAAAATTATTTTTGCATAAGAATAGTAAAAATGTTGGGGCTTAGAAATTTTATAAAAAAATTTTTAATATTTTTAAAAAAATATTCTAAATTATTTTTTGAAAAAAATCCCATTGTAATTTTTTTTTTTGTATTTTTTTTGGCAAATAGCTAAGCACGTATTCTAAACACCCTGATAATTTAAAAGTGGAATCTCTATCACTTCTAAAAAGTCTTTCTTTTTACTTTTATTTTTTTTTTTATAGCAAAATCCGTTAAACTCACACATTTTTTCAGATATCTCAAAAAGTAGTAGAGAATCCACATTGAAATTTGCAGGGTGTTCAGCATATTAAAGCATATAAAAAAAAATAAATACAATTTGATTTATTTCACAAAAAAATATTTAATTTTCTTTATAAAAAAAAATATTTCCACAATTGTTGTGCAAAAAAAATTTCAATGTCTTTCACACAACAAAATTTATGTCCTTTTGCATGATGTCCCAACACCTAATTTTTTTGATATTTCATAGGTTCAGAGTTGCCACAGTTTTTAAAATATGAGTTGACTGGCAAACATACTCATCGAATTTTATCAAAACCGGATACTATCGAAAAATTAGTCGTTGGAAAAATGGAAATGCTCTATAGTCTAATCAAAATGGACAATTTTTAATGTAGAAAGTAGTATTTATTTGGTTTTTTTTTTAGTAGTATTTGTTAGTAGTATTTTTCAGTAGTATTTTTTAGTAGTAGTATTTTAGTAGAATGTTTTTAGTATTTATTTGGGGTGCCTAGACACATTCAGATTTTATTGATATGTTCACAAAAGTTGTTCAGCTTCACCGTGGCTACAATTTTACCAAATATTATTTGTGAAAAATTAGGAATCCATGTAAGTTATGCTGAAAAAGGTGAAAAAATAATAATTTTTTTCCATTTTTTTTTTTTTTTTAATTGCAAGAAATATTTATTTTTTCGCATAAAATATGTTCAACAGATTCTTAGTCGCTATATTTCTTAATATAGTTAAGCGGCATCACCAAGTCTGTATTAGCTGTTGGACAACAACTGATGACGTCTTTTTTGGTTTTTAGAATCTTTGGTAGGCAAACTCGCCAAACCGAGTATAGGGGTTTACTACCTTTTGACAGTACAATCGAGCCTATACTGCCAAGTCCATGTATTTTTTAAAAAGTGTTTATTGGCAGCACAGTGTTATTAGTACTTCCCGAGTAAAAAAATTATATATGGTCTTATGTTTTTCATATTGAAATATATTATAATATGTGATTATATATGGTGTCATGCCTGGCCATAGCTGATTATATGTTTCTTATGTGGTAACATATATAACGATATATTATTATATATTGACATATATAAAATAAGATATTAAGCATATATGCTATATATAATAATATATGACAGATATATTGTCACATATATATGGTGACATATAAGCAATATAATTAAGATATAATAATATATACTGTATTATAAAAAATATTTTTGTGTATCTTAAGCTTCAAAAAGCCCCACAAAAAGAAGTCTGGAGCGGTCAAATCAGGCGATCTTGCTGGCCAGTGCAAATCGCCAAAACGGGAGATTAGGCGCTCGGGAAATGCATCCTTCAGCATATCGGTTGTGGCACGTGCAGTGTGTGCCGTTGCACAGTCCTGTTGGAACCACATGTTTTCCAATCCCAATTCGTCAAGTTGCGGCAAAAAGAACTCGTTGATCATTGCTCTGTAGCGCTCACCATTCACAGTAACCGTTTGGCCCGCGACGTCTTCGAAGAAAAAAGGTCCGATGACTCCTCCAGCGAAAACAGCACACCATACAGTGACTTTGAGCGGGTGTAATGGCTCTTCGTGGGTTACACGCGGATTTTCAGTGCCCCAGAAGCGTAAATTTTGCTTATTTACGTACCCGCTAAGATGGAAATGGGCCTCATCACTCATGATTATTTTTGATGAAAAATCATCTTCCTCTTGGTGGTGATTAAGGATGGCTTGAGCGTATGTTACACGCGATTGGCGGTCAGCAGCTAACAGCTGATGCACCGTCTGGACTTTGTACGGAAACATCTTCAAATCTTGTACCAAAATTCGCTGTAAAGACCGTCGACTGATACCCATTTGCGTGGCACGTCGTCTGGTCGATGTCGACGGCGCTTCCATGACATCCTCGGCTACAGCAGCAATATTCTCTGCAAAACGGCTACTCCGGGGTCTGCCACGCCTGGCAGCATCTCGTGTTGTGCCAGTCTCTTCGAGGCGAGCAGCTAAACGTCGCAGTGTTTCACCAGTAGGCGTTGGACGGCCAGGAAATCTGCGACGAAATTCACGTTGTGCCAAAGTCACCGACCGATTATTGGTCAAATAAATATTTACCAATATTCCGCGTTCTGGAGCAGTGTAGCGTAACATTGTTTATTAACGTGTATTTCGCATGTGTTTACTACACAAATGTCAAAATAGAACTGACATTAGGGGCCAATCGCAAAATGTATAGCATTTTCTGATAGGAGGATTACTTTTGCGCCACCTTGTATATATGACATTAAGATTAAGAATTTAGTTTGGTCCAACATGGTCCAACATGGTCCAACATAATTAATGTTTTCTATGCATATAAGACATCATTATATATTGTTATATATAACTCCATACACAATTATATATTCGCAGGTGTCCAAATTATTTTTCTTTAACTTTTTTTATATTTCCGATTAAAAATAATTGTTATGATGCTTTATATAATCATACGTAATTTAATATGTGTCTTTATCCGAGAAATGGGACATATAATTATATAAGTTTGCATTAGTTTAGTTATAGTTTACTATCATATAATTTTATAATTTACTATCATATATAAATTAGTTATAATTTACAATCAGATTAACTTGCATACAAATAATGTCGCGATGCAAATTAATCAGATTTTATAAAATTGTATAAAATCATATCTGAACTGATACAAAAAACATTATTAATCCTTTCAGGCCTTGGTCACTTGAAAATTTCCAGGAAATTTTGTAAAAAATTCCTTTCCATTTTAAAATGTTATTTTATTCACAAAAATTTTCTTGAAATTACCTCAAAAAAAAGTTGTTTGAGAAAAGAAAATTTGAAAAATTAACAAAAATTTTAAGGGATTTTGTAACTCCCGACATTGAATAACAAACACTAAAAATTACAACTTAATGTAGCTTTTTACATTGAAAAATATCAGAAACTAAAATAAAAACTCCGAATGTTGCAAATTAAACAATTTAATTTTTAAAATAGAAATTAATAATTTTTCGAAATAATTTGATTTTAGGGAACCCACCATCTTGTTGTGTATAAGGTAGAAATTTAATAACCAGAAAGTATCAATATGCTTATTTAAAAAGACAAAAATCAGAGAAAGTTCCTTAAGTCGACTTTATTTGTTTCATCATAAGTCCACATAAATAATTATACACAAAATAAGATTAGAAATTGTGCAAGTGCTTTGATGTTATATATATTTATATCCAAATGAAGATTAACAAATTTTTTAGTGTGACACTTTAAGGGGTAGTTTACAATTTAATCCAAAACTAAATTGTGTTGTTTCAAATATCAAAATATATATATTATTTTGTATTTTTCAATGTCTAGGTATATATAACGTCATATTTAATTGGATAAATTTTATATAATTCTAAATGCAATATACAATTATATATTAATCGGCATGCGCTAAGACGCAACTATATATGACATCATAATAAAATTTTTCGAAAAAAGTAGTTTTATACATGAATTTATATAATTATGTCCGATTAAATACACTGGCACACAAAAACATATAAGTGTGTATAAAATAATGTATTATTATATACAAACGTTTTTATTTGGGTTTTTATTAAAACTAATATTTATCATGGGATATAAGTTAATCCCATTTAATCTCAAAATATCTCATTACATCCACCAAAAGTTACTTATCCAAGTATATTCAAATGTATCCCACGGATTATTTTTGCATCTATCAGTTTCTTAAATAAGATATTATTGGAACCCCCAAATTTTTAGATCAATTTTGATCTAACTTAATCCAGTAATATATTTGAAGGATCTAATCGGATATTACTAAATAAGCCAATTTTGTGGGCGTTGTGGTGAAATGGTTAGCGCGATGGACTTTTACACAGAAGGTCCCGGGTTCGATCCCCGGTGCCGGCAACATCATAACAACATAATATGTATGAGTTTTCTCTATCCCTCATACGTATCGCAATGTTCACCTTCGGTGTTCCCATAGCAATTAACCCCACCGAAGTAAAATAATGAATCAGGGCTATGAACCAAAAAGCTTCAATAAGTTAGCCAACTCTCCATCAGGTGGCGAGCAACAACTGTTCTAAGACTTATCATCTCGCGCAATTACAGTGTTGCCATGTCTGAAGCCCTTCATCTTTCCCCACCTTTCATCTCTATACTATCCCTTTCCAAAGAAAGCAACACGCTAAAAATATAGGAAGTATTTCCTGAGGGTTGCCTCTCTTTTTTTTAAAAAAAAAAAAAAAAAAAAACAAAAAGAAAATAATAAATAAATTTAAATAGTTAATAGTTTTATGTAAATAATAAACTACCAGGGGCCGTAAATAATGATTATTGTTCGTTTTTTTTTAAATCAAAAAATCAATCACTTAGAACAGACATAAAAAAAAATTTATTGCACCATTATTATTATTTTTTGTCAATCTTTGCATATCCGTAATGATTCTTAATTTTTTGATTTTTAAAGTTTACTTCAATGGTAATGATTATTTTTGAGTAATAATAAAAAAAAAAATCAGCCATAATCATTATTTTTGAGCATAAAAAATACAACTCAAAAATAATCATTATTTATGATTTTTATATTTTTCGCTCAAAATAAAACTCACTTTATGCATATGTATATATATTTACACCTACATGTGAAAGTGAGTTTTATTTTGAGCGAAAAAAATAAAAATCATAAATAATGATTATTTTTGAGTTGTATTTTTTTTTTTTGCTCAAAAAAAATGATTATTCCTGATTTTTATTAATACTTATCAAAAATAATCATTACCATTGAAGAAAATCCTTAAAACTCATAATATAATCATTATTGTGTAATTTTTATTATAAAGCTCATAATGATTACGGTCCCTGGAATTAACACTAGTTGCCTTTTAGCCTCTTTAATGCCAATATTGGTACTGAGGCTTATAACTATTTTTTGTAATATATATTTATTTGAAATAAACATAAATAAACAAAAAAACTTGTATATGAATAAATATCGATCTATATCAAATGAGATCTGATTTTGTATTTGAGTTGTAACTTTTTTTGATCTTGTTATCTTAGAAAATTAAAATTATCAAAAAAATCTTTTATCGGACTGATAATTTTAGAAAAATCGGCATCAAAAATGATTTAATTTGCCATCACAAAACATTTAACTTTTATAGTCTCCCCTGTAATTTTCTCTGTCAGTTTACTTAAGAACAACATTTAAATATATATAAACATTTTTCATTTGAAAAAAAAAAAATATATTTAATAGTTCACAATTTTTAATTAACTCGCTTCTAGTTAAATATTCATAGAAATCTATTCAAAAGCGAAAATATGCCAAAATGTCTTTGTGAAATATACAATGTGAAATATATTCCAGGAATACAAGCTCACAAAACTCATTCTTTAAATAGAAATATTATGAAAATAAACAAAATTAAAACAGCATGTGGTAGTCAGCATCGACTGCTGCAATAAAAGTAATAACAGGAGGAAAAAACTTTTCAACATTCAGAATTCGTATTTTAAATTATTCAATTTCCTGTGTGCCAATTCAACGACACTGTCATTCGACAAATATTCGTCGATGTTGACATTTTTAAAAGAGAAAATATGCATAAGTACCCAAGTAGAATTTGCCGACCGTACCAAACAAAAAGTACTGGCAAACCACTGCAATTTTTGTAATACCCACCATGTGCAACTAATATTGTACTAGGAAAACACAATTTTATTTGCAAAGCAAATATTTTGCCAGTACCACCTGCAAAATTCTTTGAGAGAAAAAGTAAAATAAAATAAAAAACCAACCATAGATAAAAAATAGTACTGGCAAAGCACTGCTATTTTTGTAAAACCTACCGCGCTTAAAATTACCGATAGTACAACTAATAAAATTTACTAGAAAGGCACTATTTTGTTAGCAAAGCATATATTTGCCAATTTTAACAATATGACAACAAATTAGAAACATTCTTTTTTTATATTTTATTATAAAGGGTCTTTTTTATAAGGGTATATAACTTTTAAATGGAATAAAACAAAGATGAATTTTTTAAATTTACTTGAAATTTACTTTATTCGAAAATTAATCTTCTGGCATTATAATTTAAATATGACTTCTGGCATATGACCGCCACGGCTGGCTCGGACGTAGTCTAATCTGGAGGTCCAATTTTCGATGACTTTTTCCAACATTTGTGGTCGTATATTGGCAATAACGCGGCGAATGTTGTCCTCCTAGTCGTCAATCGTTTCAGACTTATCGGCGTAGACTAGCGACTTCACATATCCCCACAGAAAATAGTCCAGCGGCGTTAAATCGCACGAACTTTGAGGCCAATTCACGGGTACGAAACGTGAAACTATGCGGTTACCAAACGTTTCCTTTAATAAATCAATTGTGGCACGAGCTGTGTGACATGTTGCGCCATCTTGTTGAAACCACAGCTTCTGCACATCATGTTTGTTGAATTGATGAACGAAAAAGTCAGTAATCATGGATCTATAGCGGTCACCATTGACGGATTGACTGACTGGGGTCTTCCTCTGCGCTATGCTCTACATCAGCAATAACTTCTTCCGTACGCATCATTTAGAGTAAACTTGGTGCGAAAACGTTCCATAGTTAATCGAATTAATTGCTCTGATGGACGATTATGTTGACCGTAAAATGGACGTAGTGCGCGATACGTATTTCGAACAGAACCATGATATTCAAAATAAATTTTGCACAATTTGGAAGCGTTGTTCATGCATCAGTGTATTCATGTTGAAATGCCAAACCAAACCAAACATAAATCACTTGTCAGCGGACAAAATGGCCGCCAGTTAAAAAAGTGTTGCCAACTTAAAGTTATATTCCTGTATAAAAAACACCCTTTGCTTCTTATATTTAAATATGACTAAGACGGAACTGTAATGCTGGCTGTTAAATGTGATTTATTATACATAATTCTCAAAACTAATTAAATTCGGGAAATTTTGAAAGCACCAAATTTGTTGAACATCCATCGTTATGTCATTGTTGGAAAGTTCGCTCAAACCAACGGTTGGCCACTGTTATCAATCGGGTAAGAGGACAATACTGTCAAAATTGTTAATCCCACGTTCTGGCAACGCATAAACGACCGTCGCCGATGCTTTGCCAACTGTTTGGGTAGTTTCTTAAAAAAAAATTACAATTTTCTATTTAATAGTGAATTATATCGTTGATCTATAAGTTTATGTGTGAGATTTTATTCGTTCGGTTTGAGATCATGCATTCCATTCATGCTAGTGTCTAATAACTTTTTCTGTGTTTTTTTTTTTTTTTTTTCTAATAGTCAAAGTAAATTATCATATAAAAATTATAATTTTTCTGTTAATTTAGAGAAAAATTTGTCATGATCTCAAACCGAACGAATAAAATCTCACATTTTCTATTTATTTAAAAAATTTTGAAATTGGAAAACAATTTCGAAAACGCATCTAAAAATTGCATTTGCATAAAAAATGCATTTTTTAAAAATTAAATATGTGTGAAAAAGGAATACATCAAAGAAATCCGATGACAACTTTCAACGACTGTGGGCTCCATGGAGCATGTGTATAAAAAAAAAAATGAATCAAATTTGAAGACCCTTGGTCCATTTCATTTGTGATGTATCATATTTCTCATGCTATGCAGAAAGCTTTATTCAAAATTTTATTCGATTTAGTTTTCCTCTTTTCCAATTTAATAAATAATTTTTTTTTTTAATTTATTTAACATATCGTTGAAGAGCAATTATAATTCGTTTTAACTTAAAGCTTCTTATTTCCTTATTTTTATATTGCTTTTACTTTTGTTTTCCAATTTTGGCCAACCTTTATTTTTAACTTTTAATTGCTATCAATTTACATTCGTAGAAACAAACTTTATTCTTAAACAATAAAATAATCCTTTTGTTTTTGATCTTTTAATTGTTGGTTGTTTTTACATCCGAAAGTAAGCCCTTAAGATAAAGTTATTGCCCAGAAAAATTTGTCTTCCAAAGAAGATTTTGTAACGTTTAACATAGAAAGAATTATTTAAATAATTTTAAAGCATAAAAGAGTAATTTTTCTAAATAAAAACATCTTTTGGAGAATTAAATATATTTTTGGGAATGGAAATTTTGCTGTGTTTTGTTGCTATGATGTGGTTTGCAATAGTATCAGAAAAGTTTTATTTATTCAACAAATAAGCGATCAATTGAAAGGTTATACAGTCACACACACACATTATTAATATAAATTTCTACTAAGACAAGTTAAATCATGCATAAATATATATGGAGTCAATATATACTTTAAATAATGTGTTAGTTTTTGATTTAGCTCATTAATGGCATGTCATTAGGGATTTTATTTTACCCGGATTTTTCATTTCCCGGGAAAGTGGGTATGGCTTTAGAATTTCCCAGGATCGCTCGAATTCCCTTTTTAATAAGAAAATTATTAAAGTTTCTTTTTAATTGACAAACTTTCCCTTAAAACGATTCATTCGTAGGAGCAAGCAAAATTACATAAAATTCTCTATATCCGATTTATTGGTAAATTTTTACAACGCTTTTAATCATAATTTTTTTAATAAATTTTAAATAAAAATTTCATATTACAAGAGTACACCCCTGCATTACTATATTTGTTAACACTATTATGAGTTTTTTTTTATGAAAAATCACTTATACACTGATAGAATTATGACATTAATAAAACATGTTCATAGAATTTTTCGTAAATTCAATGAAGAATCTTATTATATCCAAGAAGTTTTATTAATATTAAGAAATTTTTCACAATTTTTTTAATAAAATTTCATAGTTTCATAAACAACATTTTTTGAAATTATTTCAAAAACTTAATTTTTTATATTGTTTTTTGAAAGTTTCATAATTACATTAATTTTCATACATTTTAGTTTTAAGATTTAATTCTCAAGTGTTCAACATAAATATTTTATAAATAGTTTTAGTATTTCAATATAATCGTTTATTAGTTCTGAACTTCTAGCAAATTGTTTTAAAAATCATATGTTCATAGTTTCAATGCATTTTTCAAAACATTCATGAAGAATTTTATTAATAATTCAAGGAACTTCTTAATATTAAAAAAATGTATGAAACTGTTTCATAAATTTTGTAAACGTTTCATTGTAGGAATGATTCATTAGTTTTTTGAAGCTTTTCATTAATTCTACAAACATCCCAGCAAAACCACACATTACCAAATAATGGGTAAAGTAATGTATCGTCATAGGGCTCCACGCATTACATTACACATTACTTCACTGACGAATTTTACAGGCGATGAGCCTAAAAGTAATGGGTGGACTCACTATCTTGTAGGGGGTAAAGCAACTGGTTACTTATATGGTTACATGGTGGGAAAAAGTAAAGTGTCTACTATATATATAATAGATTTTCATAAAAAAAAAAATGCATAACAACTTTTTTTTTACAGATATTTTTTTTAAAAATGTTAAGTTTTCTTCGATCTTCTTTTATTTTATTCTTTTTAGTTTAAACGAGCTTAAGATCATTTATTTATTAATTATTTATTTCCAATATTTCGTCTCCAAATTGTAATATTTGTTCCCTGAAGAAGTCACCCAATGTGGAGACGAAATATTGGAAATAAATAATTAATAAATAAATGATCTTAAGCTCGTTTAAACTAAAAAGGATATTTTTTTAATTAAATAAATAACTTTTTTTTTTTATTAAATAAGTTACGTGGTCATGCTAGGATTCGAACCTGGGGTCTCTGGTATTTAACAATTAGTTAGGCGAGAACTCTACCAACTGAGCTATCGATACATATAATATTTTATTGCTTAAAATGTAGATGAGTTGTTGTGCTTCGTGTTTTCGTTCGTGATATCAAAAATATACACCTTACCCTCATGCTTACAAAAAATCACAAAGTATTGTGTTATTTCAAAAATATATATTAATAATTACTTTACGTTTATATTTCATGCATTATGTAATTGATAAACGGTAAGTCATTATTTTATGTTTTGAAGTAATGTAAAATGTAATGAGGTATCATTACAAGGTAATCTATGAGTGTTCAGTTATCGGTAACTCATTACTTCTTGTTGGAAAATAATGATACAGGTAAGGAGTACACATTACAAGGTAATGCATTACTTTATCGCACCCATTACCAAAGTTTTGCTAGGATTTCATAAACATTGACTTTAATGACATCTGTTTCATAGATTCTATGAAAAATTTTAATGGACGAGTTCCAGTGACAATTTTCATTAAAGCTATGAAGAAATTCATTTCTGAAATGGAAATAGTTCTCTCAGTTTTTACTCATCCATTTTGATTAGTACACTTAGAATACTATGTCGGTAAAGACCACTGTAAATGTAGTTAAAAACAAATGAAATTTTCACTTAAAGAAAGGACGACTTACATTTCAGTAAATTTAACTAACATTGTCATTTGTTTTTTAATGTTCAAAAATTAACCACATATGTTAGTAAAAAATAAACAAGCAGTTATTTTTTTAAATAACAAAAAACGACTGCAGAAAACGAATGTAAAATCATAAAACAACTATATGATGTGGTTTGTTTTTTTAAATGAACTACAATGTTAGTAAAAAATTTAAATTTTTCAAAAATGACTGATATTTACATTAAAATTAAGAAACTGTATTACAACCCAAACAACTACATATTCTTTAAGCAGAAGTTACTTGTGTGTAACCTTTATTCCACTAAGGAAAATTTTCAAGAAAATTTTCGCTACTTCTGCCTAAAGTTTTTAAATAAAATTTTGTACACCGGTACATGTTGACTATATTTATTGAATAGCAAAAAAAAAAAAAAAATTATCAGAACTCTATTTTTTTTTACAATTTAACACGTTTTTTACCTCTCCTGAACACTTTGGTTATTGAATTTTATACCCTTGTTAGAGCGAGGAATTCAATTATTAATTTCTGAAATGCAATTGTTAAATCTGAAATACAATTGACAGTTTCTGAAATACAATTGATAACTTCTAGAGTGATTTTGAAAATGGTGTAGACTGTATATATGTATTTCATTATTTGGGGTTTCCCCTGTTACCAATACCATTAAAATAAGTACCTAAATGAAAAACAACTAAATAAACATTTGCTCTTTGTGGGCCATACATAGCATATTAATATTACATTTACACATTTTGTTTAGTATTTCAGTTTTCTCTACCTGTGCTTACTAACAAAGTTACACATACAGATGTGTTAACGAACCACATTAATTTGAGTTTGTTTCAGGGTATCAATGCGGTAATTATACATTATATGCATCAGATTTACCGTGGCTTAGAGAATTACAGTTGTATTATTAATTTTAATTGTGAATTGGTTATTGAAGGATAAACAGTTACAAGAATTTAATTGAATTATGAATATATTATAGGTAATTTTTTTTTTGTCACGAAAAAAGCAGACAAAACAGTACGAAAAACCATTAAAAATGTTACAAGAAATGGTTAAATAAATTATAAATAAAAAGTTAAATATTAAAGTTTTATCATATATTATAATGTGAGCACGATTATTCAAGTTCAAGATCATTTTTTTTTTGTTAAATAAAAAACAGTCAGTAGATAAAGATTGCTTTAAATTAGCGGATGACGAAATTTTTTAATTAATAAATAACCATTGCACGGTTTTTTGTTTAACAAAAAACAAATGATCTTGAACTTGGACTTGCTCACATCATAATTTATGATAAAAGATCGAAAAAAAAACTTTTGTTTTTAATTTTTTTAAATCCAAAAGTAAAACGTTTTATCATATATTTAGTTAGAATATTGTTCTACTCCAAGTCCAAAAATCTAATATGACATTGTCATATACGATTTTATTTTTTGCTTTTCAAAAAGATTGATCATTTTCATGATAGACAATACAATTGTTTCATTGGAATCACCCAAATCTTCAGTTGTCTGCAATAGAAAAAAATAATTGTCTTAGCTCATACCGAGACATTACATACATTGGACAAATTAAACTCTATGAGCAACTTTTTGTCAGCCCAAGTCTATAAACTGCCTGATCTGGCAACCCTAATTATAAAATCAAACTATTTGAAAAACAACAATTTTACATATCGGTATACTTTGTATGTCAGTACATGCATGAGTGTTTGTTGTATTACAATTTGTAAAAACAACATATATCCCATCAAACTTTTTGAAAAGCAACAAATGAAATATAATATGAGAATATCATATTAGATATTCGGACTTGAGTTAGAACAATATTCTAACTAAGCATATGAAAATATAGAAAGTCCGAAAAAACAATTTTTGCATTTTTAATACAAAAATCAAAAAAATTTTTAAACAATTAGCATACCACGGCTCTTCTCAACAAACACAGTCAATATTTTTCCTTCAAAAAGTATAATTTGGATAAATCTTCTACATTGGTCCTCTGCAGATTTTCGGTGACGCGAAATGAAACATGTAAGGAGCTGTCAGAAGATAAAGTCTGCATTAAATTAGCGGATGAAGACATTTTTAATTAATAAAGAAACATTGTACGGGTTTTTGTTTAACAAAAAACAAATCGCACACATAGTTCAAAAGTGACTCAACTCAAAATTTTTAATTTTTCAGAAATCGAAGAAAAATATTTGCAACTTTATACCAATTGAAACACAAAGAAAGACATAACTGTTTTTTTTAGCTACAGTTAACAACAACAAAATACACTGATATTTATTTTATAGATAATCAAGTGGATTGTGAATAGTTTAAGCATATAAACCCGAAAAATTAAAATTTTGAGTTGAGTTACTTTTGTACTGGGTGTGCGAAATGATCTTTAACTTGAATAATCTTGATCATATCATTTTTAATTAAGTTAATTTATTTTGCTGAAATTTTAATCTATTTTTTGTGATTGTTTTAAGTATACATAAAAATGTCAGAACTTCCGCATCGTTAACATAATGCAGTTAAATAAAAATCTGTAAGTAAACGAAATATTTTACAAGTTTGATATTATTTTTATTAAAAATTAAAACTTCGACCTTTAATTTAATTTGCATGTGATTATTACTTCTTTCAAAACGTGTTCTGATGATGGGAACCTAGAAAATTTTCGAAATAGATCTATTAACACATTCCTAAAAGTGGTCAATTAAAAAATTTGTAAACAAAACAAAAACCTCTATAGATTATTTGTTAGGACAATATAATAATAAAGAAATATAGAGTATGGCCTCGAACTTGAATAGTTTTCATTTTCATTACAAAATATTTTATTAATAACATTATATGAAGAGATATAGGATTAATTGTTTAAGATAGAGAAATAACAAAATCCAAATAAAATTGCAAAAAAAATATGCATCCACTTTGATATTGATACAATACCATACACCCAAAAAAAAAAATGAACTAGAATTTAGAAAAATTAACTTAATTTGAGGAAAATTTGAACTTGAAACAGCGCCAAAGACATGATTTACCGAAATTTAATAAAATTTTCATTAAAACTGAGAAACAAATTTTACTTCAAATTTGGTAATATTTTTTTAATGCTAGTAAAATTGAACTATTTTAAAGTAAGATTTTTTTCGGAAACATGACACAATAAAACTTCCTAAAAATAAGTTAGGTATTTTCCAAAAATTAGAAAACCTTTACTTGTAAACTGAATATGTTATTACATTTTTATAAATTTATCTGAACTAAAAGCTATAAAAATTTTTCATAAAAATAGATAATCAGTTTCTAAAACCAAATAATTTTTATAACTACGTGGCAAAAATTTCTTACTTTTTTGTATTTATTCTGATTTTTTTTTTTTAGAAAGCAATTCTCGAATATCAGAAATGGGTTAACTTAAAAATAAAATTTTGAAAAGGCTTTCTTAATTTTAGTTAAACTTACTTCTAGTGAAAAAAAATTAAACTCACGTATTTACTTGTTTTAAGTTCAACCCTTTTCTTGAACTAAATAGGAGAAAAATACGGCCTACTTTTTGTTGTTGAACTAAACGTAGTTTTATTTTTTTTAAGATATAAATTCCTTTTAACTAAGATGTTTCTCCTAAAGATTAGAAAGATTTTATTTGGTAAATTTTTTTTTTTTCACTAAAATCAAGAAATATTATTTAGAAAAACTATGAACTATTTCTGAGTATATAAACTATTTAGGTTTAACTAAAATTTAGGAAATTTTAATTGTTTTAAGAAAAAATTTCTTTATTTTAGTAAAATTTAACTTAAATTAAGGAAAATTTATGAACTATTTTGAAGTAAACTGCTTTATAGTTTATGTCTTTTTTTGAGTGTAGATGAGGCATATTTTACTGAATGTTTTGCAATCAAAAATTTGTTCCTGTAGCTGTGCAGTTGGCTTCGAAAGCTTCAAATAAATAAAATAAAAAATATATAAAAGAATTGTTAGAGAAGTTAAATTATATACGAATATCGATGTCACGATAATCGATGTAAAGCATACAACAACCTAAATCAAATAAACACAAAACACTTTTGGATTCTCTAAGGTTTGTTAGTTTTTTTCCCATTAAAATGTTTTTTCTTTTCCTAATTGGCTTCAAAACAAACAAAATTGGTGAACGCCACTCATTAGTTTGAAAACCAACAATTTCCGTGTTATATATTACAATTGAGCCACTGTGCGTGTATATGGTAAATAATGGGAATAAAGTTTAGTTTATTTTTATTATGAGTTGGTTGGCCTAAATGCGTGTAAATTTTTGCATGTGTTGTGGCTCTTTAAAGTTAATTATTTGTATTTTATTCAAATAACACATATAAACTAACCAAATACCCCAGCACACATGCACACAGACACACACACACGCACGCATAAAAGTAAAGTGGTCAGTTGATTGGGATTTTGTATATTTGCACAGAAGTCCTTTATTTAACGCTTTACTAGTTTTCAAATACATATTTAGTTGTTACAAGTTAGTAAAATGTGGTTAAATTTGGTAATATGTAGTTTGAAACTATAATCAAATATTATGTTTGATGGTCATAAACTGAATACTCGTAAAGGGCAATTTAATTAAACTTTAACAAAGGAATGTAACATGATTTTTGGATGATGTAAAATCGCTTGGCAGGCTTATCCGTTATTGTAATTTTATTGTTAGTTACGAGGTGTCCACTTATTATCGTTAACATATAGTATTTGTCATATGTATAAAAACTGTGTAAAATACAGACAAAAAAGAAGTTGAAAGTTAAATTGAACAGAAAATTGTGTAAAATTTTTTTATAATTTGTCACACGTGTTGTTGTACAATACAAATATGTACTAAAATATTAACTAAAATCCACTGGGCCCAAAATGTAATATTAAATTTCATTTAAATATATGAGGTTTTCCAAGCCAACTGTTCTTCAAAAGAATAAGTACCCTATGGGGAATGAGAAGTCAATTGACCTAAAAGTGACTGATTAAAGAAGGACGTATCATATGACTGGTATAATTTAATACTGAAGTGGGTTAAGCAATGTAAATTGTCCTAAAATTACCAATCCTGTAACTGGTAAAGGGAGAACATACCACATAACCAGAATGCTTATTAACACGAAAAACCCAGTTGGCCAAAATGTTACGCATTGGAAGCTGTTTAGTTTTCGTTTATTTTATACGACATGGACCCTTTTTGCGACAGTATTGTGGTATGCCCATCTTTGGTTAGTCCTGTGGCATGCCACTATGTGGTTTAAAGCAGGACAAATGACCTCCTCCTATGACAAGCCAATGTTAAAGTTGCCAGTTGTTTACATAGGGTAGGGTTTAGCAGAGGACCGGTCTCTGGCACGAAGGGGACCGATCCTGTGACACACACAGAACCGGTCCCATTCCAAATAGGTTATATCATATCAAAGTCAAACTTAATAATTAAACAACTTTTACAATTTATCGTAAAAGAGGGTGAAATACGCTTGGACAAATTTATTTCAAGTATATTATTTGACGAACCTATGCCAACGAAGTAAACGGACAAAATTAAAATAAAAATGCTAAGTAAAATGCATGTCAAAGGTCTTAAAATTTGACCGCCTACAAAGCTGCCTTTGTGCGCGATGGCACGATGGGGTGTTGGTGCAATAGCACGATCAGGTCGCGCACAGTTTGTGCATCCTAGTTCTTCATCATCCTTGCATGGAATCACTAAATATACAAAATAGTCTCTGTTTTCTTTTCAACTTCTAATATATGACAAATGTTTTTGAGTCTATTTTTATATATATTTTGAAATGTGATAAATACAATGAGATCTATAAATTGATGTAGCTTTAATTACATCCACGCAAAAACTGTAATTTTAATATTTTGAATTTGCTGGAAACTTAAACCACCAAAATTTTTGCAACGCGAATGGATTCAGAATTCTTAAACTTCGGCTAACATATACTCAAAAATATATTCATGTTATGTGCGCCCCTGTAGGCTAGTTGGTAGCATGCTGGCTTATCAGTGCGGGGGTCGTGGGTTCGATTCCCACCAGAGGCACTGGTCTGTTTTCGCTACAACGAAAAGATCATATAGTTTGTAATTATATGATTATTAATATGATTATTAATTAATAAAAAAAAAAAAAAGTATTCATGTTATACAAAACAAAAGATTGAAAACAATTTACCTCTAGTTTCGAAATATTTTGAAATTCCTTACATGTTTTCTTTTTTTTACTATTTTTTAGTCATCTCAATTAAAAATGTCTAAGAATTTGTAATTATAGAAGAAAACATATATTACAAATTATTTATAGAATGATTTAAAAATTCGGTAAACCTGAGAAACCTAATAAGTATATTACACTGAGAAAATTAACTGCGTGATATCAATGAATTTTTGCATTAGGCCTATTAAGTGTCACTGGAATTTTTCCGTTGAAACTTGTCATTAAATTAAAGCAGTTTTTCGTAAAATTTTATGAACAATTTCAATTAATTTATTAATAATTTCACGCTCCTAATGAAAAAAGTTTCATTCAAAATAGTTTTATTAAAGTAATGCAGCTTTTTCATGAAGTTTTAAAAAATTGTTCATTCACTTTGTGAAGAAAACTTCATTAGTTTAGTAAAAAATTTCATTAATTTTTATCTTCTCGCTGTGTACCCTGTAAGCAATGATCGAGTTTTTTACAAATTCCCCAATGATGGAATTTTTTATATTTTTTTTTTGCAAATTCCCCACTGTTCATTGTAACTAAATTTCATTTGATCGACTTTAAGTGGAAAAATAGACGGATTAATCCTCTTAAAACTCATTATAAAAAAATTCTATATAAAAATGAATAGACCAAATGCAAGTTTATACAATTCTTTATATTTTTAACAATTATCTAGGACAACGATAAATGTACTCTCCTACTACACACATACACATGTATGTTTTGTTTTTAATGATTCGTTATATGGATGTTTGTTTTAGATTTTAATTCCCTAAATCTCATTGAATATTTGAAAAGATTTGAAAACATTTATACTAATTTCATTTGAAAAGTTAATACTGAAAAGCTTTAACTGAAGTTTTTTTTTTGTTAACAAGCTCTTACTATAAATATAAGTGTGATTTAAGCTTTCCGTAGTCTATATGCATACAAACATACAATGAAGCAATACATACAATAACAATTGTGTTGAAATTTTAATACAGTGGAGCACGGTTATAACAAACTCGTAGGGACTGAACAATATAAGCGTGGACTTAGAATACTATGCAGGCAAAGACCACTACAAATGTAGTTAAAAACAAATGAGATTTCACTTGAATAAAGGACGACTTACAGTTCAGTAAATTTAAATAACATTGTCATTTGTATTTTAATGTTCAAAAAATTAAACAAAGTTGTAGTAAAAATGAACCACATATGTTAGTAAAAAATAAACAAAAATTTTTTTGAATTTTTTTTTTAAATTAAAACAATCTACAGTAGAAAATGACTGTAAAATCGTAATACAGCAATTTTATGTGGTTTGTTTTTTAAAATGAACTACAATTGTAGTCAAAACTGAAATTTCTTCTACAAATGACTGTTTAGTCACTTAAAAATAATGATACTGTCTTACAATTCCAACAACTACAAATATTTACAGCACAATTTTCCTGAGTGTGGTAAACATTTTAAAAAAATTAATAAATTATCAGGCTTTTTTGTCTTAAGTTCTACTAATTTTTAAATTTTTGTTTGTAATACTGAAACAGTTCTTCCGTTAAATTACAGTTTCATACAGTTTTTAATTCTTTTCAGTGAAGTTTCAAGTAAAACGCTAAAGTTATTAAAATTTGCAGCACATTAAAAAAAAATTAAAAAAAATTGTGATTTTTTAATGAGTTTGTTATAAGCGTAAAAATTTGAATAAAAATTCTTCAATTCATAACATTTGTTCGTTACATCATAAGTTCGCTATAAACGGTGCTCGTTATAACCGCATTATTTTGTATGAAATATGTTAGTAAATGGGTGGACCAGACAAGTCGTTCGTTATAAAAAAATTTCGTTTTAACCGGTGTTCGTTATAAGCGTACTCCACTGTACTTGTAAAAACAATTTTATTCTCACTTCTGCATTTATAGTTATGGCTACACTCAAAGAAAAACTTCGTTGATTTTCGTCCATTGTAACTCTTCATAAATATGATGATGGTGTGTCATAAAAGAGCAAATTGATGACATGCTTTTTTATATTTATGAAATGTTTCATAAATATGATGATTGAGTTTCATAACTTCTTATGAACTACTTCATAATTATTATGAAACCTTTCACAAATACAAGGAAGCTGCTTCATAAGCTTTTATGAAATGTTTCATTAATATTAAGAAACGTTTCATAAATATTACGAAAATTTTCATAAATTATGCTTAAAGTGTTTCGCTGAGTTTCTTTACATAAATTACAAAGACGATGCGATCTATTTTTTTTAATCTTTTTATTTACATTAATAAATTTTATTTTATTTAAAACTAGAGATGTCACGAATATTCGGTCAATATTCGGTATTGGGAATGTTTAAGTTATTCGGCCGCATACCGAATATTAGTAATAAGAGGCCATATTATTCGGTTTATACAAATTTGTTAAAATCAGTGATTTTTTTATACCAAAAAAAAATATTTTTTAAAAATTTAAAAAATATTCGGAATTCGGTTTGAACCAATTACCGAATATTCGATAAATTCCCGAATGCACGATTCGTGGCATTTCTTTTTAAAATTAAAAAAAAAAAAAAAAAAAAGTACTAGAGTAAAATAAATACAATTTTGCATGTTTTACTTGTTTTATTAGCAACATAACTGCAAACCCTTAATTATTTTTAAAATTGATTTTTTACAAAAAATATCTTCTAAAGTTGGAAAATTGTAAACAATTTTTTAAATTCAATTTCTAACGTAAATGGTTAATCCTATTTAAATAATTATATATATGTCTTTATAACTTTTGATTTTTAACTTTAGATGTTTTGGTGGTTGATCTTTAATGGTGGAATTTTATATGACCTGGCAAACTTCTTCGTTTAATAAAACAAACAAAACTGAAATTTTCTTCCTTTACTTCAAAACTGGTTTACATTTTTAGTCAGATAAATATATAGCGTACCTAGAATATAAACACTATAAAGACTACTACATACAACTAATGGCGAAATTTATTGACAGTGACATTATACTGACAGTATAGCCATTTCACGTAAAGACTAACAATTCTAAATTTGCTCACGCAAGAAAAGAACAAATAATGTAATTTTGCAATGAAATTAAAAAAAATAATATATTTAAAATTAACACAATTTAAATAATATTCAATAGATGTTTTCAAAATGTTTTACTTTTAATTTTTAAAAAATTAAAACCAAAAGTTTATTTTGCGATCTTTTATCATAAATTATGATGTGAGCAAGATTATTCAAGTTCAACATCATTTGTTTTTTGTTAAACATCGGTAAAACAATACGGGTAAATCGTTGCTATTTTTCCTTTAAAATTTGGGTAAAAATATTCTAGCCCTTCTACATTGGTTCTCTGATGATTTTCGGTGACGCGAAATGAAACATGTAAGGACCTGTCAGTAGATAAAGTCTCCTCTAAGTTAGCGGACAGAAAACTTTTTTGATTAATAAATAAACATTGCACGGTTTTTTGTTTAACAGAAAAAAAAGATTTTGAACTTTAATAG
Source organism: Delia radicum (assembly GCA_021234595.1). NCBI lineage: Eukaryota > Metazoa > Arthropoda > Insecta > Diptera > Anthomyiidae > Delia > Delia radicum. The sequence continues at coordinate 11,827,175 of CM037851.1, forward strand.
TTTTGCTCACATCATAATGTTTCAGAATTTTAAAAATATTTTCTATATTTCAAAAAAATTAAATTTTTTTATTTCTAAATTTCACAATTTTTCGCTAGAAAGGAAAAATTTATTTTCACAAAGTTTATGAAACTTTTTATGAATTAATGAAGATCTATTAAACATTTTTCATAAATTTTTATCAAACTCATCATATCATCATATTTCTGAAAACTTCATTAATATGTTGAATAATTGATGACAAACAATTTATGAAACAATTTCATCATTATGATAAAACTTTTTTTTCGAAGTGCATAACTACAATCACATACACAAACATAATATGACAACATTGTTTTACTTTCTTGTGAATATTGTACCTTTTTGCACATTTACACGTATTCAATTGTAAATAGTTTAAGTATTTGTATGATTTTAAGTAGTTAGATTATGTTTATTGCTTGTATTTGTATGTAGACAAAAGCATTGACATATTAAATTCACTTTTATACAATCTCAAATGTATTGAATTTATTGAATGAGTACTACATACATAATTATTATATTCATGTGAAGAAATTAAAAAAAATTCGACATTGAGGAGAAATATTTTGAATTTTTTTTTTATGACATGAATAACTTTCTGTGTAATGTTAACCGATTCCAGCAAAAACACGGTAATGTATACTTATTATTTTATACATCACTTTGTAATAAGTACTTATTACCTTCTACATTATTTCAAGTAATAAAATAATGTGCTACCAATAAGAAACTAATAATGTATTATTCTCGTACAAAAAATAATTGGTGAACAATATAAGTATATTCATCTTATTACTGTTAGCAAAATACAATGATACATTTTTTGGAAATCTATTTTTAGAGTCATTATAATTCGTCTTTTTGTAAGCTTAAGGGTAATGTTATATGCCTCGGTAGTTTTGAGCATAGAGCATCAATTGTTAATCTGACGACCCGGGATCGATTCCCGGCTTGTTCATGTTTAAAAAAAAAATTCATAATGGTTTTTTAATTCGTATTTTTTCAAAATCTATTTATATGCCAACTATTTTCCTCCTTCTGATAATGACATATTATTCATACCATTGCATACATATAGGTAACCCATTATAATTCATATTTACGTAAGGTTGCCAGTAATGCATAACTCATTACTTTTGGGACATTTCATACAAAAAAGTGAGAATTATAATATAAAGGGCACTATGTCCAAACCTTCGAATTTAGATTACTACACTCATTATAAGACTCAGTAAGGTGTGTTTTTGCTGGGATTTTTAAGCATGATAAATCAATACGCATTAATAATTTTAAATTTATTTATAAATTACGGCGCTTTAAAGTTTAAAGCAAACTAAAAATATTATTTTTAATTTATAACGATCTTCCAACCTCCGCATATTTACAAAAAAAAACCAAATTAAACATATTAGCTAGGTTGGTACTAGTATATCGATCTGGCTTAAGATCTCATCAGAATCCGAAGTTTTAGAAAAGCTGGAGCCTTCAAAATAGGCAGAGCTTTAACAAAACAAAAACCCATTAATTATCAATTTTGCTCCATCCTTGCCTTCTTATTAGTCAAAGAACACAAGGATGTAGCCAAATTGATAATCAACCTAGCTAATATGTTTGATTTGCTTTATTTTTGTAAAAAAAAACGGATGTTGGAAGCTCGTTATAAGTTAAAAATAATATAAAAACAATATCGATGTAAAAAAGAAAAAAGCAATTATTTTGGAAAACAAGCACTTTTGCCGGTTTTATGATATTTAATTGGGTTTAGGGTTACTTATTTGTAAAAATCATATTGAATGCTTTTAAATTCGCAAAACGCCTAAATAATTACCTGTGAAGATGTTGGACCTGTAGATTATACCTACATGCAATAATACTTACCTATATTTTAAATCTATGCCTTTTGATTTTTGCTCTTTAATTTCCGAATATATAAACTTATTTAAAGCAGCAAAAATTTTATTTGATTTTAATAGAAAAATATCCGAATAACAAAAAAATTAAAGTTTTTAATATATTTTTTTTTTTTGAAAACCGAAATATGATATTAATATCTCATTCGCATTTTTTATATCGAATTTAATTTTTTTAAATTCAGTAAATACAGAGTGAATTTATATATTTTTAAAAAAAATTTTGCTTTTTCGAGATTAATATATCTGAATTTTTTTAAAAAAAAAAAAAAATCAAACTTTGTATAATGTTGAAATGAAAAGTTCTCATGATTTATCATTAATGAAGATGAAGTGCTAAATTAAGAGCATTGGTAGTAGGGAAGGTTAAGTATCATACGAAGCGACTGTATTTGGGATATTCGGTAAATTTTTGGCCCTTCATCGGGCACGTCATTTCGTTTTTTTTATTTTGCAATAGGAAGTTCGTGTTGTGATGTTTAGATGTTTTTTTTTGGTCTTCATACCTTAATTTTTTTGTTATTTTTAACTTTTTTAGTCTGGCATGACTTTTTTGTGGCTGTTAACTATAGCCAGAGGTTGCCAAGAAGCACCCCCAAAACCAGCGAGCTATAGCCGCGGGCATACCAGTACTGCCGACAATGTGGCCACCTACGTATTTCAATTTTGTATAACCCGCAGCTGACAGTACAATCATTTACATGTAAACTCAAAAAAAAAAAACAAGTTAGTACAAAAGTTAGTAAAACGTCTTGTAAATCAGCATTTTTTTTTTGCTGAAATTGTGTTTTCAGCTATAATATGAGTTATACTTATTTAGCACTTAACATATTTGAACTAATGTTTAACTAATGTTTTACTAATTTATTTTGCTAGAAAAAATTGCACTGATAAGCACATTAATAGTGTGGACGACAACCACATTGTAGGATATATACAAAATGAAGTAGATGTCACAGCATGTCAAGATGTAATACAGACGAGGAAAATGATACTGAAAAGTACAAC
>CM037851.1:11830219-12080171 GCA_021234595.1 Delia radicum
CGAATGAAGTAGATGTCGCGGCATGTCAAGACGTAATAGAGACGCGGAAAATGATACTAAAAAGTACACTCTTGTAAGACATAGAAAAAAATCAACCATGAAATATTTTTCCATAGTTTTTCATACAAAAGGACGCTAACAATGTTAATACGTATGGGAATTAAAAAACTTTAATTTTGTGTTTTCATCGGCTTGTCAAGGTAGACAGACTAAAGCGAAATACAATGACACAATCTTAGATAATTTCTTATGTTTCCTTTTCTTATTGCAAAAAGGGTTGTTCAATTTTAGAAACCATTGATGTAAGTAGTCAAATAATTGAAGGGCTTATTGTAAAAACATGATAAGCCATATTTATTTTTAGTTTGTTCCGCTTTTAAAGTTTAGAAACTTCGAAAAATATGAATTAGCAGGACGTTTATACTCCAAGTACTTGTATTAAGTGTTAAAGCTAGACTTCTATCAAATATAATCAATATAAGTCTAGAAAACAACGAAAAACCATAAAACAATAAATTTGGATTATCAAGTTTTTATAATATCTCGTTTTAATTTCAGATATTAAATTAATCATGTCGTCAATGTGGGAGTAGGAACATTTTTATATTTGTTACGTATTGTAAATATTTTACAAAAAATCATTACTATTTTTTTTTAAGATTTCATCAAATAAATTAACTAAAATATTGTTTTTCTACGCATTTTTTTGAATATTTTACAGTCTACTATTATTCAGCAATAATTTTATTAAACATTCAAAGGATTTTTAATTTTGAATCAACTAAGTAATAGCAAAACTTTTGCTGAGGGCCTACTAATTTTGTTGCTAAAAATCAGCTCGCTGACTTCAGCAAATGATATTGCTGGCATTAGAATTTTTTTTTTTGCCTGATTCAGCAACATATTTGCTGATCATGCAACATATTTTTTGCTAACTTTACTAACTTTTCTTTTGAGTGCAGACTTATAAGAAAAGACTTCTGTTCACTGTTAAGGCTCTCTAACATAAAATGCTTCAAAATATCAAATAATCAAAGCAAATAAATATATTTTGAAATTTATTTGTGTAATATAATGAAAAGATAGTGTTTGCCAACCATGAAATTATTTTAATTTTAGGTTTCGTTTATTTATTATCGTTTGAATTTCTTTTTAAATATTTTCTTTTCTTTGAAATGTAAACATTTTTTTTAACAAATACTTTGATGTTTTGTTTTTCTTTGAAATTCAGGGTACGTCAAAAAATAAATGATATATCAACCTCCATAATAAGTCTACACTCAAAATAAAAGTCAATAAATTTAGCAAAAAAGTTAGTGGAGTCCAGAAAATTTTTGCTGGGAGGATTTTGCAGAGAAAAAATTGCTAATATCTGTAAAAGCGTTTATTACCCAGCAAAGCTTTGGTAATGAGTGCGATAAAGTAATGCATTCACCTTGTAATGTGTACTCCTTACCTGTATCATTATTTTCCAACAAGAAGTAATGAGTACCGATATTGAACACTCATGATTACCTTGATTAAACTTAAAATAATGGACTTACCGATCATCATACATAATGCATGAATTATAAACGTGAAGTAATTATTAATATATATGTTCTGAAAATCTATTTATAGACACATTACTTTGTGATTTTTTGTAATCATAATGGTACGGCGTATATTTTTTTGATATCACGAACGAAAAACACGAAGCACAACAACTCAGCTACATGTTTAGCACATAAAATATTGTATGTATCGATAGCTCAGTGGTAGAGTTCTCGCCTAACTAATTGTTAAATACCAGAGACCCCCAGGTTCGACTCCCAGCATGACCAAGTTATTTATTTAATAAAAAAAAGTTATTTATTTAATTAAAAAAAATATCTGTAAAAAAAAATATTTATGCATTTTTTTTATGAAAATCTATTTATAGACACATTACTTTTTCCCACCATGTAACCATATAAGTAACCAGTTACTTTACCCACTACAAGGTAATGAGATACTGGAGGCTCATCGCCTGTAAAATTCATCAGGTGAAGTAACGTGTAAAGTAATGCATGAAGCCTTATGACGATACATTACTTCGCCCATGATTTGGTAATGTGTGGTTTTGCTGGGTAGTAAAATTAACTACATGTTAGTAAAAAATAAACAAACATTTTTTTTTTTTTTTTTTAATAACCAAAAACTACTGCAAAAAATGAATGTAAAATCATAAAACAGTCAGTTTATGTGGTGTGTTTTTTTATATAAACTACAAGGTTAGTAAAAATTTTAATTGCTCTACAAATGACTGACATTTACATTAAATATAAAGAAACTATTACAACCCAAACAACTACATATTTTTAAAGCAGAAGTTCTTAAAACCGCGTGTCGGAACCTAAATATATTCAGCTCTCTAATACTCATCGTTTGAGTGCTATTACTCAAGCCAATTTGCAAAAATGTTTTTTTTCGGGACACCCTAATGTACATCAAAATGGCATGGTGATTATCAAAAATTATAATATTATTGGAATCGCCCGCATGTTCTCCGTATCAAAACCTCATTGAGAATATTTGGCGAGTATTAACCCATCGAGTTTAACTACGTAAAAAACCGTTTTTCAGCTAAAAGAACAATTTCACATTTTTTAATGACTTTTTGTCTACTAATATTTAATAAATGCTTTTGCTGATATTAGCAGATTATATTTCTACTTTCAATTATCTAAAATTTATCTCAAATATAACTAAATATTTGTAAATTCAACAGATTTATTTTTGCTATTCTTATATTACAAATATTTAGTAAAAAAATCTACTAGTTTTAGAAATTTTTTCTGCAAGCTAATTTTTAACTAATTTTTTTTGCTATTTTTGCAGGTTTATTTTATATAAGTGTATAAGTCTACCTTGAAAAATAGGACGTATCTATAGTCACCCAAGTAGGAATTGCCAATAGTACCAAAAAAATATACTGGCAAACAACTGCTATTTTTGTAAAACCCACCGTGTTAAAAATTACCAAAGGTGCCACTAATATTGTACTCGTAAAACACTGTTTATGTGCAAAGCATGTGTTTTGCCTGTACCACCCACAAAATTCATTGAGAATATTGTTTTTATCCAATAATACAAACAATTAAATATAAGCATTTTTTAATATTTCACACATTTAAATGTGATCTAGACCAAATAATTATTATAAATATTTCTCAAAATTAATTTAACTTAAGCTATTTTAAAAGCACACAATATTTTGAATTACCAACGTTATGCCAACGGTGGCAAATTTGTTCAAACCAACAGTTGGCCACTGTTATCAATCGGGTAACAGGACAACACTTTCAATATTGTTAATTTCACGTTCGCCAACGCATAACCGACCATCGTCGACGATTTTGCAATACTGTGCCGATTGTATTTTTCTGCCTGGGCATGTGTAGAAAATTTTTGAAACTACTCGTATACACTATCTGAATCATAAAGTTTACTGAGTGAGTACTTCATAATTATATTCATATATTTAAAACATTATGATTGATATTGTCACGTTTATTTAGCATAAAACATGTTTCAATTAAAATTTTATTGATTTTCTTAATTAAAATTTCCATATTATTTGTGGTTGAACTATTTTAATAGTTCAATACAAATTCATACATTTAGAAATCATCATCATTAATTAATTTATTTTATTAATATGAAAAAGCACTTGATTAGGAACACTAAAATAAATAAATTTTTACTAACAAGGAACCTACACAGTGGTGTAACCCGCAGATTTTAATGAAACTTGTGTGTATTGTAAGGGATAAAAACTTTAGAATTAACAAAATTTTTTAGGTGAACAATCTAATGTTTAGGATATCAAATGTGCGTTCAAATCGAATTAATTTTTGGAAAGGAGATATACACAAATTGGGTATCAAACAATAGGCATTTCTGAGATCAATCCTATTGGATTAAAAATTATAAAAAGTTCTCAAACAAAAAAGTTTCGAACAAACTTCAAACTCATTTTTACCCCCTAAAAATTAGATTGCGCCGGTATGTTTCTTAGTAAATGTTTTTACTTTTTTGCCTTCTATCCCCTCTATACCCATATCTAAGTTGTATTAATAGTTGTGAGTTTCAACACTGTATAGTTTCCTTGAAAGCTATACATTCTTATATGCAACGTATTCAGGATTTTAAATATAAAGGCAAATGCAAATGTCATTTAAAATGTTGATATTTTTTGATGTATCTCAATTTATTATCGATGATTTTGAGAATCAACAAGTTTAAGCTTTTGAATATTCGAGTATATACCTCTTTCCCTACCGACTTTTTGTTTATGGATACATTTAGATTTTGACTTCAAATTCCTGTTAGGCATACTCAAATTAGAAAGAAAAAATGCTTGCATGTATACCGCTCCAGCTCCTACCCACCAATAAATGGGTCCGAAAATCGAATTTTGTAAACGTCTCAGCCCTGTTTTTAGCACTAAACCATTCGAATAACCCAAAATGCTATGTTTGGCTTCGCTTTGATTACTAAATAAAGCTACATGCCAAATTTCGTGATACTAGCTTTGATAGTTTAGGACGCCCCTTTTTTCAGAGATAACGGTTGATTAAAAAAATAGGACATTGCTAACAAAGAAGGTCATTGAGACATCTTCGAAGGTCCTTCACACATCCTTGAAGGTCATTGAAACATCCTGGAGGTATTCGATTTATCGTTGAAGTTCCCTGGCGTTATACTCGAAGGTCCTGGAAACATCTCTGGAGGTCCGTGTTCTTATTCTGAAAGTACGGTGACGATCCTTGGAGGCTCCGTAATGCAACGCAACAGATTAAGCGTGGTGCCCCTTAAGACCATACATAAACTCTCTCCCTTTCTCCCTTAAATAAATTAAGTTGTATAACGTTTTAAACCTTGCCTTTCACTCTAGGTCATGATGATCCCTACCCCCGCGAGCTTACTCCAGCAACTGGAGGAAACTTGTCGATACATGGGTTTGGTATCTGGCGATATTATTGCTATTTTATTTGTTAGCAACAACTTGTAAACAGTACAAATCTTTTGGAAACAATTCACAATTTCAAGAGTGAACTTATAATTATTTCGGCCACTGTAGGTGATAGTACGATACAAAAGTTGGACTTATGTTTAGTGTACTATGTTCAAGTGTACAAACAGAGTGAAAAACCAATCCAAATAATCCAAAATATTCAAATGTTCAAATTCAAAATAAAATATTACCATCTCTACAATACAACATGCGACATATACAACACTTAGTACAACACTGTGTACACTGTAGTGTACAAGAGTAGTGAAAGGGTTAAACATTTTTATTAATTCATAACTTAAGTCTTGACTCCTTCATTAAAATTAAAACATAAATTTCAAGAATTTTTACTACATCAAAGGACTTCATGCAATCAAGGCATTTGTTTTGAAATTAATTTTTTTTGTGACATTTATGGCCAAAATTATTTTTGTTAGTATTTTATAAACTATTCATTTAGTTTTATATAACTTGGCCTAAGGCATTAAATTCTTTTTTGTAAAGTTTGATAAACTTTTTGTTTTATGTGTTTTTATAATTAAAATTTAACTTAACTCTTGGGATTTGTAAACCCTCAACTGCTTTGTAGAAGATTAACATAGACATACAAACACACATATAACAATATAAAGGGAAATGTGTCCTAATGTGGCATGTGCTTTAAAGTGAAACTTTCCTGTTGTTGCATGAATATTTTAAAACTTGAATGTTCACGGTTTTCTTGGTTATATTGTGTCGTTGCAAAAAAGAAAAACCATATAAAGTGTAATTTTTCACAAATATAAAAAGTTAATAACAATCCAGTTTTAATGAATTATCCAAGTCGAATTTTTGCAAACGGTAAACATTTTATTCAAAATTTTAATAAAACTAATAGATTTTATAAAAAATATAATAAATAAGAAAAAGTGAAAAATTAAGTTTTCTAAATGTCCCCTTTGATGAATTTATTTATTTTGGATTTTTTCTTTAAAGTTTTTATTCAAAATGTTTCACAACAAAGAAAATATTGTCTGTTACCGTAATTAAAAAAGTTAGCAGCATTAAACGACACATAAAATGTTTTAATGAACAAAATTTAAATAAACTTTAATTAAATTTTTTTGTCGATTTTACTTCATTTTATAAAATTTCATATGCATTTAGAGAATTTTTTTATTTTATGTTCACATTAGAGTACATATTCTCTAATGTTTCACTTTTAAGCTGATTTTAGAATTGTATTACTATAAATCTTTTATATTAGTAACTACAATGAAATTGACTATTGCCAAAAACTGCCCAAAGGATTTTCCTATAAGATGATGTATTTGGATTTGGAATATTCTTCTTAGTTTTTGTATATATCGTAAAAACCAGATATAGGGCCATATTAGAGAACATTCCCTTATACATAAATATTCACCACCATTATTTTAACACTCACTCATACAATTAACACAAAAAAATAACAATAAAACAATCATGTCACATGCCAGTCCCAGTGTAGAAACGGAATGACAAGTCATTACTTTTCTCCCTAACATTAATGACACCAGCTTATTCTCTGCATTACTTAAACACAAATAATAAAGACTTGCTAATAACTAGTTAATTTTTCCGTTATTTCAATACAAAAATAAGGCGTTACCCAAAAGTACTTATTTGTATCATTATTTTAAATATAATGTAATGATCTACACATTTTTTGAAAATCTATTTTTGGACACATTATGTTTTTACTTCTAGTAGGTACATATATAAGTACTTATTTTTGATTTTTTGTAAGCTGGAAAGTAATAACATTTTGTGCAAGCAAGTCTTTTATGTTTTTATCTATCTAGTATAACATGCCGAGATAGCTCAGATAGTACAGCGGTTGACTGACAAACTGGAGGCCCGGGTACGAATCCCGTGTGGTAACATTTTATTAAAAAAAAAATTTTCAATAAAAAAATGCTTTTTTTTTTATTAAATTTAGTTCTTTTCAAATTAAAATTTTTTTATGTTTACCAGTATGGACAAAAATATTGAACCTAAAAATAAATTAAAAAAAAAAACTAAATTTTTCAAAAAAAATATTTTTTTATTAAACAAAATGTCATTACTTTCCTGCTTACAAATAAAAAAAATAAGTAGTTATATATGTACTTACGAGAAGTAAAAAAAATAATGAGTCTATAAGTAGATTTTCAAAATTTTTTTAGATCATTACTTTCTGATTTGAAAAAGTGATAAAAATAAGTACTTATGGGTAATGCATTTTTTTATATTGAAATAATGGGAAAATTCGGTATTAGTAAGTCCTTATTTTTGTGTTATAGTAATGCATAGAGTAAGCTGGTGTCATTGCTGGTAGTGAGAAAAGTAATGACATATCATTACCGTTTCTACACTGGGCTATAATTTACAAATACAAGTAACATATGTTGTACATTAAAATTTTTTAATTATTCTTAATTTTCCAGATTAACTTTTTAAACAATTTTTTTATGCAAAATAACAACAAAAGACAAAGAATTATATAAAACACATTCAAAATGATAAATATAGAAAAATAAATAAAGTTAACTCATTTTTGACACAGTGTTCCTTTTTCGACCCAGTACATTTAAACGGCTGTATTTTTCAACTTGAAATAGATAATTAAGAGAATTCAAACCCTACAACTACTCAACATCTTAACTACAATCATGAATCAAAAAGTTGTTAAAAATTGTAATGGCATTTTTACAAAATGGTCAAAAATGACAATCTTTTTCCAAACAATTTTAACCCTGGAAGGTCATTCTTCGTTGAATCGACTACGCAAGACGTATGATCTTTACACAACAAAAATAAGAATGACTTTCTAGGGTTAAAAATCGGCTAACTTAACAAAATACTTTTTGTATATATTTTTGAATAAACATTTGTTCAAAAAAATTATACAAAACTAAAATTTTTAAAATATCTTTCACCGTCTAAGTTTAGACTTTGCTTTAAGGCAAAAAAAAAAACTGAAATTTCTTAATGAAGCATGGTTTTATATATCTCTAAAGTTTGGTTCAAAAATGTCCATCGGATCTATGACGTGCCATTAATGAGTTAAACAAAAAATTTTAATGAATATTAGGGCGTCCTGAGTTTTTTAAACTGGAATTTGCAAATCAAAATTATACTCTTTTGGATTTTTGCAACTCTTAACGCGGAATATGAATGCTTATTGGCCAAACAACTTTTGATAATTGTTTCAGATTTTTTGTAGAGTGTATCGCTCAATAATTTTGTCTTTTGCGATTTCATCAGAATTTGCTACCTGCAGCTTTAAGGCGAGCATTGTAGCCAATTTTTTCGTTGGGCCTTTATATTATCACTAGTTCTAAACATGGCCCGATTCTAACCAATATTTAAATAATTTGTCCTTGTATCGACAAAAGTTTGTGGGCCAAATTTTATCGAAATATCTTAACATTGGGGACCTGCTGCGTGCGAACAAGCATAAAAGAGAAATATATGTGCACTAGGTACGAATTTGTACCAAATCTAACCAAAGTCAAAAGTCACTCACCTTGTATTAACACATGTTAGAGTGGCAAATTTCAGAGAAATATCTTAATATTTATGTACTGCAGTGTGCTTAAAAGCAAAAGAGAAAATTTTTTAAGGTAGGACCGTTATATGGACACTAGGTCTAAACATCTACAGATTTGACCGAAAATTTGTAGATTTTGTCCTTTGGCTATTATGAACTAAAACTTATCAAAATACCTTTATATTTGCTACATGTATCTTCAGAATAACAAATACATCGTATAAAAATATAGACAGTGTTAAATTTGGATACTTTTACATAAATGGTCATAACTTTCGTATTTATTAGCGTTGTCATTTATTCGGGTTTTTATTTTGATCGATTAAACGATAAAAAAAATTGTGATCGAAAAGATTAATTGAATTGTTGCAGCAATACGAATACTAAAAATATCAATACTTAAATGCAGTGATGGATCCAACCAAAGCTTTTTTGGGGGCGGGGAAAGGGGGATAATTTTCAAAATTTTCGTAAAATTTTCCGGAATCTGGAAACCAAATCGAATAACGGATTTATAAAAGATTTATTGTTTACTCCGGTTTTGGCACCGGTAACGGTATTTTATTCGGTATCGGAGTTCCCGAAACATCGACAGTTAAAAAAAAAAATGTATTTTCTTTTAGAAATGTAGAGGTTAAGAAGAAGAATAAACTTATTTTTATTTTCTGTTTGTTTGTTTGTTTTAGCCAATAATAGGTAGGAATGCTTTTTGTGACTTGAAATTATGCTCAAAAGTATTTAAGTTGAAATTTTAATTTTAGAGAAATCAACAATTTTGAAGACCCAATTTTTTTTTAACGAAACATAACGGAATTTTGAAAATTATCCAGAATAAATTTGGTGTTTCAAAAATGTACCCATTTTTTAATTTAAATTAAATAATATAAAAGAAAGCAATTTACTTTAAAAGTATTTCGTTATAAAATTGATATGGTTTTATGTGAAGCCTTATGTAATAAAGTCTTAACTTGCAGATAACTTAATTTGATATTGAACTTTGCCAAAATATGCATGGGATTATATATAATGCTATAATATATATATATATAAAATTATAAGAAAAATGTTTTCAGTATGACGTCACATATAGTTTAATAAGACTTACCATAATCATATCGATCACTTCATATATTTGGATTATTATTATACGGCTTATGTAGTTATATATGGAGTAAGATTTGGAGACATATAATAATATCAAGTAGCATATAAAAAATTCTCTTAATAAAAATGAGCAGATGGATTTGTATATAATGATATTAGCTGTAAGTGACTTAATCATATTATATATTACTAGATATAACTATTTTTACAAGGATACAATTGAAGGGTTTAGTGCAAAAACATGATAAGCCACACGTTTTCAAAAACTTAATAAGAATAAAAGAATTAAATCGATATTCCTGATCCAACGAAAGGGATTGAAACAACTTCAAATCTCTTTTTGCTTTTTTTTATTGAATATTTAAATTTCAATTTTCGACCAAATCGATCGAGAACAAAGTTGTGCAATACAAAATTACCCCAAAAGTATGCTCTATTTTGTTTAAAATAAAATTCCTTGAAACATTAATTTAACAACATTTATTTTACTGTCTTTTAGTTTCCCATCGATGGACATGAAATAGAAGACATATGTTTGCACTTAAAGCAAGTATATATATCATGAAAATCCTTCAAAGAAGTTACCTATTCTTTAAAATAAAAAAATTCCAAATAAAATTTGTGCAAAAACTTAATAAGCCACATTGACGTAATAAAATGTTTTTTACACTCTTCTAGACTTCCAACGACGGATATGTAAAAGAAGACACATACTGTCACTTATTACAAGCATTTAGAGTTCGAATATCTTACTTTACAGCTGCCTAGAAGACAGTGGAAAATATTTCTTTAAAATCAATGTGGCTTATCATGTTTTTGTAACAGAAACTTTATTGAAGATTTTTTTATTTTTAAGAAAAAGTCGATGTTTTGCTGGACTTCTATACTCTAGATACTTGTAATAAGTGCCAAGATGTGTCTTCCATTGCATGTCCTTCGCTTTAAGACTATAAGTCAGTGAAACCCATTTTTTCAAATCAACGTGGCTTATTAAGTTATTGCTGGAATTCTCTTTAAGACTTTTTTATTTTGAGGAAATATTTGCTGTTTTGCAGGATTTTCGAGCAACAGAAGTGCTAAAATATCTTGGCATTTATAACAGGTTCCTGCAGCACGAAATGCCTAAAATACAGAGATCATTTCTTCAAAATTAAAAAATTCTAAATAAAATTTCTGCAAAATGTTGATAAGCCACATTGACTTAATAAAATGGTTTTTACTGTCTTATAGTCTACCGAAGAAGGACATGTAATAGACACATTTTGGCATTTTTTACAAGTATCAAGAAAGAACATCTAATTTGCTACCATTTGCCACACTTATTTTTTTTTAAACAGCAGTTTCAGATTGTTTTCTATCATCCATGAACGGGTATGTGATGAAAGCCTTCCTTAAGCACCTTACTGTCTGGTTTAGTTAAAGCCTTATTTTCTACATTTTTTTTTTTTAACTTTGAAGGCGATTATTTCATTATTTTAATTTTGTGGCTTATCATGTTTTTGAACTAAGCCCTTCAATTGATAATGATGAAAAATTTTGATTTTTCTTTTTTTATACAATCTTATGGAAAATTGCATTTACTTAACGAAAAGTTTACATTTACGAATTCCTGTACAATTTCATAGGTTTTATGAAAAAATTCATTAATATCATGCAGATAATTCTCTCAGAGTAGGATCTCATTTTAATTACTCGACGAAACGACTCATTGCACCTTACTTAACTGATGAATTTTACAGGCGATAAGCCTAAAAGTGTGAACTCATTGTAGGGGTGAAGTAACTGGTTACTTACATGGTTACTTGGTAGGGAAAATTAATATGTCTATATAGATTTTTATAAAAAAATTTAATTAAAAAAAAATATTAGAAACATTTCGTTTAATTAAATAAATATCATGTCCACGCTGGAATTCGAACCTGGGGTCTCTGGTTATTAGGCGAGAACTCTACCAACTGAGCTATCATCACATATAATAATGGGTTGCTTGAAATGTAAATGAATTGATGTGCTTTGAGTTTTTGTTTGTGATGTTAAAAATATATGTAAGGTATATATGGGCTATTTCAAATTTTTTGAGCTCCTGCTGAAACCGACATACTATTGCTCTTATTTCATTAAGTTTTATGAATAAAAAAAAAACGTTTGTACAGGGTTTGGATGACTATACTTGAAGGATATGGCGTGCAAAGTTTTATATTAAAAAGTCTTCACCTTAAGAATTGGTGGTCATCTTAAATTCGAAAAATTAAAAAAACGACTTGAAACTTGCAAGAGTTTTTTCATTCATTCCGTTTTCTCTGTAATAGCTTTTAGCTTTGAGATCCAAACCAAGACAAAATATAGTCACTAGACTTGGAGGATATATCGACAAAAAAAAATTTTTTGATATCGCTGCTGGGTGAAAAGTTGCATGGTGGTTTACAAGTGAAACCAAAATTTTCCGAATTTTGAACTTTATGAAGATTTTAAATAGGGTTTTTGCGCCGTTTAATAAAATGAGTTTTAAACGCAGAATTATAAAAACGGCGTTATTTTATAAAGTTAGAGGTATATCAAGTTGGTGTCAGCGCACGAATAACGTATCACGGACATCACAAACTTAAAAGAAATTAGCGTAAATTTTTTGAAAATGTATCTTTTTTGCGTCTGACAATCTGAATTGTATTTTTAGTTGGCTTGTGTATTGCGTGATGGGAGTAACTTCGTAAAGTGCACCTTCGAGGCGAAAATGCACTTTAAAATTTTTAAACGCAAAAATTTTATGAACTTTTGAAAATTTTTGCAAAAAAACAATTTTTGTTTAAGCTTTTTTTTATATCAAAACATGGCATGGGAACATGTGTAGGTATCTAAATAGATTCTGCGCGACGGACTAAACTGATAAAGTGCAAAAAAAAAATATTTTTTTTTCAATCTTGGCGCGTGCAGCGGCAGATTTTTCCAAACACATTTCGCTTTGTGACAACTAAAGCGCTGTATCAATTCCGCTCAAACGTACATCGAATGGAAGACTTTACTGAGCTTAATACTAAAATCGAAAACGCACTAAAAAATTTTAAGGATTTAAAATTTTATGGAGGAAACAAAATGTTTCTAACCTCAAAAAGCATCCTTGTATGAAATATTTGATTTTGAAAATTTAAAAGAATTATTTTTGAATTCGGGTTAATAAGTAACCCAGAATCCCAACAAGTATTTTATAATCGGTCCAATATTAATATTTGCAAAAAAAAATGCGCTTTTTTTAACCCCTAGAAAGTGAGACTATATTTTTAAACAATATTCACGAGGATCACCTTAACAAATTTCAACAAAACAATTAAAACATACTACCGCGAAAACCGCCAAATTACCGCCGATGCACTGACATCTTAAAGAACTTGCTTTATTATAAAAACTCTATGATCATAGTAGCCTTTTCTGAATGCTTCTAAGAATAAATATTTGAGTTTCAATTCAGTTTATTTTATTTATGTGCGTGAACAGTCGTGAATAAAAATTAGTAAAATGGTTTCAGATTATACATTAAAAAACGAGAAATTCGTAAAAAGAAAACCGAGAAGCGAAACAAATTAACCGATAAAAGACGCGGATATCGCCAATCTGAAAAAATAAAAAGCAAAAAAACAAACAAATCGCAAATTGGTGTAAGAAAGTCAGTTAGGTATTCGGTTTTAAATAACAATAATAATGATAATAAAAACAATGCCATCAAAACAAAAAATTGCGGATTAAAAAAAATTGAAAACGGCTTAGAATTTATCAGTGTATTTTGAAAAGTATTGAAGCTTTTACAAATATTTTAGTGTGCTAAGAAATCCCTTAAGGGGTATTATCCACAAGCGTTACCCTTTTTCAATTTTAACAAAAACTGTAATTTTAATATTTTTTTTTTAATTATAAACTTGAAACCGCCGTAAAATTTGCGCCGTTTAATAAAAATAATTAACTCGAACGGATTTCACATGCTCAAATATCGGCTTATACACACACAAATCGACATTGATGTCAGACAAAAAAAAAAAACTTAAAAAAAAATGTCTAGGTGCCGTAAATTTTTGAAGTTGCCCATATGCTTTCAAAAAATCTCAAAATAATGTGTCTAAATATAGATTTCCAAAAAAAAAATGGAAAATTCAAATTATAAACCAACACTTTGTGCATATTTTGCAATATATCATTTTGGGCATGTTTTGTCAGTAAAACTCTTTTTGTTGCGTTTTCGTCAGTTTTTTCATTTTCATACAACAGCATGGAAATAACGAATCGCTCATTTTGGTGTACTATTTATGAACAAATCTCGATATGAAACTAAAATTTTTAATTTACCCGATTTTTTAAATTTTTGTAAATTTATTTTTATATTTTTACTGGGTATATTTTTATTCTGTGTTAATAAATCAATAAATATTTGTATCAATAAATAATTATTAAATTGTTAATTACAACAAACTATTTAAATGAAGAGCATAAAATAAACGTTTTTTTTTATCAGGATTATTATTAACAAAATCAATATTAGTATTTTACGATTATTAATTTTTATTAAACATTTTTTAACTACAATTTTTTTATGGCGATTGTTATAAAAAACCATTTATTGGAAATGTGGTTAAAGTGTTAATTAAAATGTAATTAAAATTTTATTAAATTTTTCACCAAATGGTGCAGAAATTAAAAAAAATTAAAATATTATAATAAAAACAAAACTTTTTCAGTGATAAATTGAATAAAAAAACTATTTTATAGGGTGGAGCAAATGTTTTTATTTAGTTTAATTTTATTGCTAAAGGATTAAAAATGGGATTTTTGTTTAGTTTTCTCTTATGATATTATTTTAAAACTTTTAGCTTCACGTTCTTATCTTTTTGTCTGTTTAACTTGTTGGTTTAGTTGCAGCAACCATGTTATTTGGTTGTCACAGTCAAATATATTAATGACACAACTAAAATATTATGTTCCAACCGAAATTCTGTTGCATAACCAGAATTTGTTAAGCAACAAACAGAAATATCGGTGACTGCGACAAGCCATTCAGTTGGTAAATAATCTATGTACTGTAGATACCCTGCGGGAAATGAAGGGTCGATTGATCCAAAGTAGTAATTCTGAGATATATGATTAGGGGGAATGTCACGAAACTGGTGAAACCAAAATTGTGGTGCACCAAAAAGTGTTAATTTGGGTGAAATTACCAATCACGTGACTATAGTTATGGTGACAAAATATTCACTTGTTGGTACCAGATCTATAATGCAACTGGAGAAAATGCAACATAACATCAAAGTGTACTGAAGTAACTATTGTCGTTGCAGTTTAAGTTGCTAGTGGTCATTGAAAACCGTTAGCAGTGTATGAAAACATGGCAATTAGTGCCAAAGGATGCAGTTCCTTGACTGCTACAAAGCGGACATAACACCAAACTAATTGTATCTGTACCGACTATGTGACAGCAGATATGAAGACGTAACACTACACTGGTTTAAAAGAACTGAATACGGAACTGTTTAGACAGTGACCAGGGTTACCAGATATGGCGATTTCTTGCCAAACGTCGCGAAATTAAAAGTAGTTTGGCAAGTTTATCGGACGCTAATTGCTAATTGCTTTTTGAAAGCCCTGCGACATGTACCCTAGGTTGTCCCAAAAAAAATAAAAATTTGGATTTTCTCGGAAGATCTTTCCTAATTTGGATACTCATAAGGTAAAGTATTTTTGAGAATTTTATCAGATTTTTCGGAAGTGATTTAGAGGTCGCGCAAACCGATTTTGTACCAAAAATCGAGCTGTTTGGGCTTTTATTGAATTATTCTTGAAAATTGCTAAAAAATCGGTAATTTTTCGGCTTCTGAGTAAATATTCTTAAAGAAAATTTTCCGATCTTTAATTTTATGTGCATAAGTAATAAGTTTCGTCAGGGATTTTGCACATTTTGATACATTATATAACAGTTTTTGTAAATTTTCAACAAATATGAAAAAGAATGCTTTATAACTTTTAAAATTTGTATGAAGACTAAAAAACTAATGATGCAGTTTAAAAGATTATGAAGTTTTAAATAAATTAGCAGAAAAAAAAATATAATTTTCTCTTACCGTTCTCGAGTTATACCCTTTTAAAGCTTTGCACCCCTTGTATGAAATTTTTAGTACTATAAGATTTGGTCATCCGATTTGTTGTAAACTTTAGATTATGAGATTTGAAAATTTATTTATTGTATGTCAAAGCTTAGTTTTAAGTGTTGTCAAGTTGTGGACAGCAAAAAAAGTAGCCAAAAAGCCGGTATCACTAGGTGGCACTGATATGGCTCGAACTAAAATTCATGATTTATTGGAAAAATCCCAGCTTTGTGCAAGCCTTGACAGAACCGGGATTAGTTGCCGTAAGGCTTCGCTCATTGTGAATTCCTACGCTGATTCCGGACAGAGCAACGCAAAAGCTGCATGCTCAAAGAGTTAAATTTGGAGGGAACGTAAAAAGCAGCGGCTGATTGTGGCAGACTCAATTAAAAAATCGTTTGTTGCCTCAAATTATAACACGGTACATTGGGATGGAAAAATAATGCTTGACTTAAAAAACAAAAGGAATAAAAATTATCGGCTATCCATTAGTGTAACTGGTAATTCAGACTCCAAGCTTCTGGAGTAGTACCACTTTCATCAGGAATAGGAGAGGCCCAAGCCGAGGCAGTATTTCAAACCTTAAAATCTTGGAATCTAACGGAATATGTCCAATTTATGTGTGCGGACACAACCAGCTAAAATACAGGACGGCGGATTGGGGCTTGCGTTTTACTTCGCCAAAAAGTAAAAAAAGACCTCATATTTTTGGCATGCCGCCATCATATGATGGAACTAGTTGCTGGAACAGCGTTTAAGGCCCTTAATATTGAGGATCAAATTACATCCCCACAAATTAAAATGCTCACTGGATGATGAAAATTATATACTCTCTAAAAATATGTATTTTTCGAAACCTTTCATTCAACCTTTCATTCAAAATTCAAAAATTGATGCTTTGCTGGAGTTTACCTCATTTATTTTAAGAGTATATATTAAAAATTGGTACCTATGCCAGTGTCCCCGATACGCTCCTCTCAATGACCTTAGACTTTTGAAACAATTGTATAATTACAAACGCTTTAATGAAAAAGTTGCACGCGAGACTCTGAAAACCTTTCTGGGTCATCAGTGGTACCTTTCCGAGAAGTTGGCTGCCTTATCGTTTTTTGATGAACGTATAGATACCAAAACTTTGCGTTTAATGCTTAGAAATCTACATGAACCAAGTAATAACAACGAATTAGTGAAAGGAAATTTAACAGAAGACATGATTGAAAATAAACAAATTCAGTGTTTTATTACAAAAGCCAGCCTAACTTTTTTTGAAGCCTGCAACAATTCTACTGATTTTTTACAAACGGATCCAGAAAAATGGGAAAGCAACAAATCATTTCAGGAAGCAAAACACAAAGTTCAACAATTGCAAGTTGTAAATGATGTCGCAGAACGTGGTTTGGCCTTGGCTAATAGTTATATCAATATCACAACTTCTGAAACAGACTTTCAGAGTTTACTGCAGGGGGTAGAGAGCATCGCAAGAACTCTAATAAATGATTTATAACAAATCTATTTTTCTTTGTTTTTAATATAATTGTTATGTATGAGTGGTAAGTAACTATTATTTTATTTGTAAAAACATTTTCTAAATCCAATTATTTAAAGTTTAAACCAATGTAAACCTAGTTCACACCTTATAGTATTATACATTTCATACAATGTGTACAAAGCTTTAAAAGGGTATAACTCGAGAACGGTGAGAGAAAATTTATTTTTTTTTCTGCTAATTAATTTAAAACTTAATAATCTATTAAACTGCATCATTAGTTTTTTTAGCCTTTATACAAATTTTAAAAGTTATAAAGCATTCTTTTTCCATATTTGTTGAAAATTTACGAAAAACAGTTATTAAATTGTCAAAATGTGCAAAATCATTGCCGAAACTTTTTATTTATGCACATAAAATTAAAGATCGGAAAATTTTCTTAAAGAATATTGACTGAGAAGCTGAAGAAATATCGATTTTTTACCAATTTTCAAGCTAAATTCCAAAAAAGCCCAAAAAGCTCGATTTTTGGTAAAAAATCGATTTGCGCGACCTCTAAACCACCTCCGAAAAATCTGAAAAAATTCTCAAAAATTCTTAGCCTTATGAGTATTCAAATTAAGAATGATCCCCAAAATTTTTTTTTGAATGGGACACCCTAATGTACCCCTTCGACCAGTGCAATGATACGTCGCCAAACTATTCCTGTCAAACCACCCCTATCACAGAACACATTGCGCTTAATATATGACTAGTTTTCCTACAAAATTTTTCTCTAGTTCTACGATACGTACACCTTCACCAGTCACGTGATAATTTGTTTCGCACTGGTTCTTTTGCATATCACATAAATCCAAAAATGGTCTTACTTTAACACTACCCTGCGGGAAATGAACCAGTCACTGGTATGGTCACGTGACTAGAGCTTTGTGTGTATGAACCTGTCCTAGTTTCGGTTCTGTTATATGAAAGAGACCGGTACTTTTAACATGGGTTTGTCATAGGAGGTGGCAATTGCTATCTTTGGAGCACCTTGTGACATGGCGAATAACTTGACGAAGGTTACCCATCACCGTACCGACTGAAATTAATAAGCGACTGGACAAGTTAGAAGTAGGCAGTGTTAAAGTAGGATAATTTTACGATTTATGTGATATGCAACAGGACCAGTGGGAAAATAATTATCACGTAACTGGTGAAGGTGTACGTATCGTAGAACTGGAGAACAGCTTTTGATGGAAAACTATTCACATATTAAGCGCAATGTGTGCTGCTACTGAGGTAGTTTGAATGGATTAGATTTGTGAAGTACAACTGCACTGGTCTAGGGAGTGCATGTCGCCGGGTATGCGAAAAGTAATTAGCAAATAACCTTTTACTTTTTATTCACCGTGTGTCATATTATATACGAGTTGCTAAATTGTCCGTCCGGAACCAGTCACTAAACTTCTCCAAAACAGTGTTCACAAAACCTTCAAAAAGGCACAACAAAAATCAATTTTAAAATAAGTTTATTTCAGTGTTATATCCGATTTGTTGCAGTCAAGGGACTGAATCCTTTGGTACTAATTGCTATGTTTTCATCAACTGCTAACGGCATTGAACCAGTTCAATGACCAGTAAGAACTCTAACTGCATCGGCCCTAGTTGCTTCAGTACACTATAATGTTATGTTACTTTTTCTCCAGTTAAATGATATACCTGATACCAACTTGTCAATGTTTTGTCACCATTACTATAGTTACGTGATTGGTCATTTCACACAAATTAACACTTTTTAGTATACCACAATTTCGGTTTCACCAGTTTCGTGACGTGCCACCCAATCATATATCACAAAATCGTCACTTTGGATCAATCGACCCTTCATTTCCCGCAGGGTACCTACTTCTGACTTGTCCCGTAGCATATTCATTTCAATCGTTATTCGCCACGTCACACAGTGCTCCACAGGTAGGAATGGTCACCTCCTATGACAAGCCCATGTTAAAAGTACCGGTCACTTTCATATAATAGAACCGAAACTAGGACAGGTTCATACACACATAGTTCTAGTCACGTGACCATACCAGTGACTGGTCCATTTCCAACAGGGTATATAATCGAATGGTTTGATCCCGTTAATCAGTGCAATTTGAAACATTTTTAATATTTCATTTCTAAGCCAACTGCCCCTATACATGAAAAAGTATATCGTACGCTGATAATAATCCATGAATAAGAATACGAAAAAAAAATATCAAAACAACAAATGCATCAATGTGATAGTTTAGTGTTTGTTGAACTATATTAGCCGACTTAAAAATGGAACTACTTTTTGAATTATTCCAAAAAGTGGGTTAAATGTTTACTTATTTTTCTTCAATTTTAAGAAAAGCATTACCATATAAGTGGTTATGTAAGTACATATTTGGTAATTGCAAGTACTTACAATTGTCATAACAAATCTAATTACTTTTATTTGGGGATGTCGCGCAAAATAATGACATATCATTACTAAACACATTACAAAAAAAATAGAAAAATATGTGGTTATTTATATGCTTACCAGTATGTCCAAAAATAATTTGTCTTAAAATAAATTAAAAAAAAAATAAATAAAACGTGTTCTGATGATGGGAACCTAGAAAATTCCCGAAATAGATCTATCAATACATTCCTGAACGGGTCAAATAATAAATTTGAAAACAAAAACTCTATAGATTATTTGTTAGGACAATATCCTGATAAAGAAATATAGAATATGGCCTCGAACTTGATTATTTTTCATTTTCTTTGAAAAATATTCTTTTATTGAAGTTTTTTTGTAATAAAACCCGTTCCTGCAGGTTGTCAGTCAAAAAAAAAAAAAAATTTTTTTTATTGAAAATTTTTTTTTAATAAAATCTGTCCTCACGGTATACGATACTAGCCGCCAGTACGTTAGTCAACCACTGTACCATCTGAGCTATCTCGAAATGTTATACTAGATAGATAATAACATAAATGATTTGCTAGCACAAAATGCAATTACTTTCCATTTTACAAAAAATCAAAAATAAGTTGTTTTATATGTACTTACTAGAAGTGAAAAAATAATGAGTCTTATAATAGATTTAAAATTTTTTTTAGATCATTATCTTATTTTAAAATAATGATAATAATAAGTACTTATGAGTAACGCATATTTTTTTTTTTTTGTATTGAAATAATGGGAAAATTAACTACTGATTAGTAACACCTTATTATTTGTGTTGAAGTAATGTAGATAGTAACCTTTTGTAATTATTGAAAATGAGAAAAGTAATACCATATCATTACCGTTTCTACTCTGGGTAATAACATAAATGACTGGCTTGGCCAAAATATAATTACATTACTATAGTAAGTAGTTATATATTAACTTACTAGAGCTTAAAAAATAATGAATCTAAAAATAAATTTTCAAAAAATGTTGAATTCATTATATTATAAAAAGAATAATGAAAAAAAAAATAAGTATTTATGGGCAATGAAGCATTTCTTGTATTAAAATAATGTGAACAAACTAGTTATGAGTTTATCCTTATTATTTGTGATAACGTAATGCAGAGAGTAACGTAATGTCATTACTGGCAGTAGGAAAATTAATAACATGCCATTACCGTTTCTACGCTGGGTGTAATGATTTTTATTATATGTATTATATGATTTATAACAAGCAGTGTGGTTTTAACTAGCAAATTTTAGAATATTTGAGATATACAATATTCATCCAAATATTTTCTCTAAAAACGTATTCGAGTTACACAGTCAAACTTTCTGGTTCTATGGAAAAGTAATGATATTATACTAAAAAAATGGTTCTGAAGTTTTTGAGATTACAATTTTTTCTTACTCTAGCTCCGACCTGTAGCTATTTATATCAGAAATATTAATGTAATTTTTTATTTTCATTTTGCGAATGCAATTAAAACTTTTTTAATACTAAAAAAAAACTACTAAACGAGAACGAAAAAGAAATATTTAGTGTATTAAATTATCTGAATAAATTATGTGTTTAAATATGTAAAAATAAACACAAAAAAAGGCTTATAAAGTTAAACTATAAAAAGTCAAAAAAAAAAAAAAAGTTTTCTTGTTTAAATATGAAAATTAAGAATTAACGAAAAAACCTTTAAACAGACCTTCTTTACAAATCTAGAAGTAAAAAATCAATTTCAGAGTTAACAGAACATAGAAGACGTGACAAAATCAATTAGTTTTTTTTTTTTCCATTTACCTAAATACCTTTTTGATAATACGAGTTTCTTTATTTTGTTTTCTTGGTATTTGCTAAACAATGTTTTCCCTTTATTTTTGTTATTCAAACTTTTTCAATATATTTTGTGCTTTTTAGTCACACCACAAGCCACCTGTGCGTATGATTAATTATTTTACATAGTAGATGACGGTATTGACTAAATAGAGACGTACACAAAATAAAAGGGATTGAGAGTATTTATTGGGTAGGGAGGGGTATTTAGGATTACTGTAGAGATAACAAAAAATATTCAACATCGGTTTAAGTGCTGTCAACATTAATGACGTTTATATGAATATATATTGGAATTTATTAAGGACATTTTTTGATGTCTCTTTTTTGTTTTTGTTTTGCCAAACGTTCATGTGTTGGTGTGTGTGGGTATGTGTGTGCGTAAAAAAGTAAATAAATAAACTACACGTACGGAATACATATTTATTATTATAAAGAACTGTCAAATTGTGGCAAATAAAAGTAAACATATTGAAAGTCATATAATGATTTACTTATTTGCTATTTATACCACAAATACCATTAATACACAATAACCGTATACAGTATACACCCAAATAAAAAAGTCTGTAAAAGTTACAAAAAAATCTGTAATTTAACAGAAAACTTAACTAATTTTAGGTCAGCAGACCGGTTAGCGAATTTAAGTAAAACTTGCATGTAAACTATACAAAAATTTAGTAAAACTTTAGTAAACCCTTAATGAAAATCTATTTTATAAAATCAGCCTAATTTTTTTTACTAAAAATGTGTATTTTTTTTCTGTTTTGAATTTTATTTAAATGTATACCCAAGTAGAAATAAACAACAGCACAAAAAAAAAAAAAAAAATAGTAGGGCAAAAGCGAAAGCATTCGCCATTTTTTTTTTTTAATTGCTGTCGTTACTAAACCAAAATTTTTTTGGGCAAATTATTTTTTATTTAAAATGTTACACATCTTAAATTCAATTTGAATGTTTAAAACATAAATTGTTAAAATAATCTCGATGTATATAAAAACAAAAAACTAATAAAACTGTAAAAAATATTACTTGAGCCAGAGTAAAAAATAAATTTTTTTTTTAGGCAAATAGCACATTTTGGTCTTCAAAGTATAGTAACGTCATGATGCTTGTTAGGAAAAGTCCCTAACCACGTGCTTGATTACTAAGAAGACAAGAATGGAACATAATTGATAATTAATAGGGTTTTTGTTAAAGCTCTGCCTATTATGTAGGCTCTAGCTTTTCTAAACCTTCGGGTTCAGATCGAAATACTAGTATCAACCTTGCTAATATGTTTGATTTGCATTATTTTTGTAAATATACATTTGAGATTGAAAGCTCATTATAAATTGAAAATAAATTATCTATATTGCTTATATTTATTTCTTTAGATTCCCAAGTAACTCAAATCGGATAAACTGCTCCACCCATGGGCAAATTCGCCAGGTTGATGTTGCACATTTGTAAGCTATAAATATTGCGGTTCTGGTGGAAAACTTATATTTTACCTTAAATACTCATAAATATGGATATCTATAGCAGCAATTTCAGCAAAAATATTTAAAAAAACGTATTTTTTCGAATTTGTTGAACGAAAACTACGTCTGACCCGTACAACACATACAACCTTGTAGCGAATTAATATTACTTATACGTCTTTTAAAGTGCTACCAATTGATCAGCCGCTCACATACCATGCTCACATAATTGTACATTTTTTTACAATTTTTGGAAATAACTTAAAAAAGATCGTGTTAATGTTAATGTCAACGGTTCGAAATCTTAAAGGATAGCTTATTTTAATACGCGAAATGAAAAAGTTTTTCCAAATATGCTAACCATACATGGGCACACTGCAGTATATTTTTACTGCACTACGATTGGCAGTAATCAGTAAAATGTTACTGATTACTGAAAGAGACAATACAGTAACCAGTAACGTTTTACTGATTACTGAAAAAAATTGCAGTACCAGTAATGTTTTACTGATTACTGAAATAAAATTGCAGTACCAGTAATGTTTTACTGATTACTGACATAAAATTTCAGTACCAGTAATGTTTTACTGATTACTGAAATAAAATTGCAGTACCAGTAATGTTTTTACTGATTACTGAAATAAAATTGCAGTACCAGTAATGTTTTACTGATTACTGAAATAAAATTGCAGTACCAGTAATGTTTTACTGATTACTGAAATAAAATTGCAGTACCAGTAATGTTTTACTGATTACTGAAATAAAATTGCAGTACCAGTAATGTTTTACTGATTACTGACATAAAATTTCAGTACCAGTAATGTTTTACTGATTACTGAAATAAAATTGCAGTACCAGTAATGTTTTACTGATTACTGAAATAAAATTGCAGTAACCAGTAATTTTTTACTGATTACTGAAAAAAATGCAGTAATCAGTAAAATGTTAACAAAACAAATTTATTAAATTGCATCACAATTTTTGTTAAAAAATTAAAGCGTACCATTACTTTTTTGTTAAAAAGTCAAAAATCTGACCTTGCGTTTTCAAATTTCAATCATAATTTTCTATTTATAGGTTTTGAACGCACTTAAAAATTAACGTTTTCAGTTTTTCAAATATCAAAGAATTGGTCGACATACTATTTTTGTTTTTATTGATACTATATATTATTAGCTTTTCTCAACACAAGCATTTCAAAATTTACATCGCTGAGCTTTTGTCTTCTGGAACGATTTACAATTCCAGCGAATGAAAACAATCGTTCTACAGGTGCAGATGAGGGTAATGCAGTATTGTATATGAGAAATTCGTTTTTAATGGCAACGTGATTATTTAGGCACTTTGTTGCCGTGTCTTGTTCGACAAGGTATAAAACTGTTTCCTTAAATGAATTCTGTTTTGTTGCAGGTATTACACGAGTTTCAGCTTCGGGTATTTTGCCATATTTAAGTATATAAGTGTTGAACATTTTCTTCACTTCATCTTTTGTTTGTGTTGGCGCTGTTTCCAACAAAGCTTTTAAAAATCTTAATTTTATTTCAGGAGCAGACATAGCCGCAATAATAGCATCCGAAGCTTCAGGCTTCATTAGGAAATATTTCTCAAATCTTTTGAGTAAAGATTCTTGCATTTTTTTGCTTACTTCAGCTAAACTCTTAAAGTTCGCACGCTCCAAACGACAAAGTTTTATTCTTAAAGACACTATAGTAGGAACAAAGTAACCAAAATACATAGTCTTTTCGCCCTGAAGAAAATAGGCTCCATAAGCTTTATGTATTCCACTAAGTACTCAACCTCATCACTTAGAATGGTGGGAATTCCCAGACGATAACACAATTCGGGTAAATTGGTTTTGTATCTTAGCAACTTCTAAACGGAATCATAAAGTGAGTTCCACCTTGTAACGCATGGAGTTATTAAATTGGCGCTTAAAACTTCAGTGACCACTTCTGCAGAAGTTGGTCTATTGCACTTGTTCTAGAGCTGTGTGCATCTATAAATGTAAATAATATAAATGAAAAGTGTACTTAAAATTAAGTAAATGTTTACCTGTCGAAAGACCTTTTATGAACATCTTTTAAATCCTGACTTGAAGAATTCATAATTTTGTTGAAATCGGTTGTAGCCAGAAGATTTAAAGTATGGCTCGCACATGGAAAATGTTTTGATAGTCGTGTAGTTATAGAACCAAATTGAGGGCCTGAAACATCGATCGAGTCATCCGAATCTAATTCAGAGTCAGATTCATCATCACTGTTATGTGCATTAATAGGGCTGGGATTATATCCTTTACTCAAATTAACTCCAAATTCTTTAAATGCCTTAATGAAGTTTGATCCATTGTCAGTGATCGTATAAACAATCAACTGGCAGTTTATATTGTTTGTTTATGTCGCATATCATCTTCGTTATATTGTCAAAAGAATGGGTTCCCTTAAATCTTCGACAAGCCAGTGCTAGAGACTTCATTTCGAAATTTTTAGCATCTAACGAATGGCAAGTGTAACCAAAAAACTATTTTTTTCCACCTGACCACACATCCGCAGTTACGCGCACATATTCAACTTCTTCAAGCTTAGAAGCAAGTTCTTTGATAAACCGATTTTGGCTCTCTAAAAGTAGCCTTGTAATTGAACTCCTGCTAGGAATTGTAAACAAACAAATTTAAAAATGATAACTACACACAAAAAATAAAAAGTGTATTATTATCGAATTACTTAGGTAAAATACAACTTAAAAAGTATTTTGTGAGAGTCAATAAAAAAATGAATATAGATTTATATATTTTTCGTTTTTGTTAACTCTCCGTAGTTTTTGTTGCATTCCATTCTGAAGCAATTAAAAATTTGTTAAGTTACCTAAGTTTTTTCTTTTGTAACTTATCTAAGTAAATTTAATTTTTTAATTTAGATAATGTGTAACTAACCAAACAACTATTCAAGTTGTATTTTACCTAAGTACTTAGATAATAATACACATTTTGTTTTTTGCGTGTAGGCATATATAACACTCATTTTTAGTTGGTATATTTAATTGCTATCAAGTGCCTAATTGATTTATTGGTACAAATTTACTGATTACTGCATTTTTTCAGTAATCAGTAAAAAAATACTGGTTACTGCAATTTTTTTTCAGTAATCAGTAAAACGTTACTGGTACTGCAATTTTATTTCAGTAATCAGTAAAACATTACTGGTACTGCAATTTTTTTCAGTAATCAGTAAAACGTTACTGGTACTGCAATTTTATTTCAGTAATCAGTAAAACGTTACTGGTTACTGTAATTTTATTTCAGTAATCAGTAACAGTTTACTGGTAATGAAAATTTCGTTGCAGTAACCAGTAAATTTTTTTTTTACTGAAATTTTACTGGTACTGCAATATGCCCATCTATGATGCTAACTCTATATTATTATTTTTTTTTGCAAACCAAAAAACATAAACACATGTCTATCCTCGACCATGTGTGAAGTAAAAGTGTAAAATTTTGCACAAATTATGGAACGGAACATTTTAATAATTCTATTAAATACAGCGAAAATCGGGGTGGCATAGGGGTCCCAGTGGCTAAACTTCCCCCTACCATACTGACAAGCCACTGATATTTTTGTTATACCCATCGTGTTAGAAATTACCAAAGTCACAACTAATAATAGCAAAACACAATACTCCTTGCAAGTATCATCCGATTATTTTTTTTACCAATATTACAACTATTCGAAAGTATTATATTTTAAAATATTTTATTATATTTTACTCGTTCAATCATTAGTTTTTTATTTATATGAAAGAATAAGATCGAACTGTGTTACTGGTTTTAAAAGGAACGCGTTTCATTAACATTTTACAAAATAAATTGATTTTAAGGTATTTGGAGGCGCTACGAAATAACCCCCAATGAAATAACCCCCAACGGCCAAAAATGAAATAACCCCCAAAAAAATTGTGTAAAATTCTTTGGGGGTTTTTTCATTTTTTTTGGGGATTATTTCATCTTACGGTTTGGAGATTATTTCATTATGAAGCAACCCCCAATGAAATAAAGCCCGAAATTTAAATTCTTTGAAGATTATTTCATATGCAATTATTTTGGGGGTTATTTCATATTTTTTGGGGGATATTTCATTTGGCTAAAAGTGAAATTTTTTTAATATTTGTTAGTTTTTCTGCGTGGCGGCCTGCGGCCGCTCTTAGGGGTTTTCTCCTCCATGGGACGCGGCAGGTGGCTTCGCTGAATAAAGATTCCCTGCGCGCGTCACACTAGTGAAGATAATGAGACGCGCGCAGGAAAACTGTATTCAGCGAAGCCACCTGCCGCATCCTATGGAGGAGAAAACCCCTAAGATCGGCCGCAGGCCGCCACGCAGAAAAACTGAACAGTGTAACAAAAGAATCAAAAATATGAAAACAAAAAATAAAAAAAATTTGGGACATATTTCATTTCTTTGGAGCTTATTTCATTGGGGGTTATTTCATTTCTTCCTTTGGGAGTTATTTCATTACGAAACAACCCCCAAATTTTGGGTGTTATTTCATTTTCACCTTTGGGGAATATTTCATTTCTTTTGGGTATTATTTCATTTTTTTTTGTTGGGACTTATTTCATTTTTTTTGGGATTTATTTCATTGGGGGTTATTTCATTTTGTCGTTTGGGTGTTATTTCATTGGGGGTTATTTCGTAGCGCCGTATTTGGATACCTTTTTTGAATTTTCTACGTTAAGCCAATGGTTAGCCTCTGTTGTCAATCGGGTAACAGGACAATAATCTATAGGTTGTGCCGATCGTATTTTTCTGCCTGGGTATGTATATAAAATTTATTTTGTGTTTGGTCGCTACACAAATTTAGCTTTTTAAGGGTATTGTTATTATATTTTGTAGTCCCGATCATTTTACTCCAAAGCTGCCATATACTTTTGTTTACCGGACACGCCCATTTTTTTTATATACAAATATGAATTTGTTATTTAATAATGAAATTTCTGTTTTCGCTCAAACTTGGTGCACTTATACCTCAGCCCATGTCATTTTGAACTTTTACGTCCACTTTTTTCCTATACATTATTTTACATAAAAAAAACATTTTTTTTTTTTTTCACTGGAACTTGCTCAAAACTGGCACACGTGATGCTTAAACTCCAGGCAGAATCATCACGTGCTTTTCATCGACAGCATCTATTTTTACGGCCACTTTTTTAAAAATTTTTAAGGCATTTTTCAGTTTTGATGAATTATTTTTATGTCACTGAATCTTGCTTAAAACTCGCACAATAATGTCTAAGTTTTCCCCAGGCAAGACGTCAAATACTTTTCATTACCCACCCCTACTTTAATGCTCACTTTTTTTGTAAAAATTTTTATTTTAAATTGCATGGTCTCACAAAATGTTTATTTTTTAACGGATTTCGCAGAAATTTACTGCACATGATTATAATTGTTAAGCCCGGTTTATAAATTATTCGATAAGCCGGTTTTTTCTATTTTTCCGGTTTTAGAAAAAGGGCTGGTTTCGAGTTATTCGAGAAGCCGATTTTGTTTCATGAAAGAATTTGACAAATATATTTCAATCTGAAAATTTCAGAGGACTTAACAAATTTCTTAATAGTTCCCAATTTCAAATTAATCTCAAGAAGACAAATCAGCTTTATTCCTTTTTATGTTTTTTTTTTTTACCCATTCGCGCTTTTCTTTTATATTTTAGCTTCAGAAGGGTTCTCTTAATATTTTGAGCGTTCAGTTGCTGTTTTTAAGATTTTTTTACTTAAAATACTTTTTTTATTTATGAAATATTGTGGATGCTATTAACTTTAAGCTGTTTTTATAAAAAAGGTTTTCTTTTTTACTTTTACTTTTGATTTTTTACCATATTTTTTTTGCTTTAAACACGTATAATATAGTTTTTTTTTTTGTTTTCTCTGTGAATCATTCGAGTTTTTTTTAATTTGTATGCACAATTTATTTTTTCTTTGACTTTTCTACATTTAATCCACATCCGTGGCCGTCCCGGTAGAAATCTCTACATGTTAGCCAAATTTACTACTGTAAATTTTGTTCAAAATTAGCTTAGTCGGAAATAATTTTAAATAAGTTCGATTTATAGTTCTAAACAAGGTTGCCAACTTTTGAGGTGAAAATGTTTTCCTAGTTTCTAAAATATTTTCAGTTTAATTTTACAAAAAAAAGTAATAATTTTAAATCGTTTGTAAAAACTAAGTTTGAAAATTATTTATCAAAATTTGAAAACTTTGTAACAAAATTTTTAAAATCGTAAAAATTGAAGCACAACTTTTTATAAAATTAACTGCAAAGCCTGAAGTAAAAAAACTATAATGGCTAAGTTTTCCGGCTAGACACAACCTATCACTTTTTTATGGCTGCATAATAAGAAAATTGTCTTATTTCTAAATAGAGAGCAAAAAAAAATTGTACTCAACATTGCTACAAAAACTGTAAATTCGAATATAAAATATTTTACTAACTTTTTTATTTGAGTGTATACTCTGTAACTTATTATTGTTGATAATTCTTTCATATTAAAAAAAAGATATAAAGTCAGAAGCTGGAGTTCTTTGTTAATACCAAACAAAATATGCATTTTTCTGACTTCTGAGGGAAGTATCCCAACCCGGACCGACAGATCTTAATGAACTTCGGACATGTTTTCATTACCCCATTTTATATAGTTATAGTAACTACATACACATTTTGTATCAAATGAAAGGACTTTTGATGACAAATTCACTGTTGTGCAACATATGTCCAAGGGTTTTCAAGTATATTTGTTATTCAAAATATTTGTTTTGAGTAATAACAAATCTGGGGTTTTATTAAAGAATTTTAATTATATTTAGCTAAAAAATAATGCCTATTTAATTTAATCGAAAAAGTGTCTGAGCTTTTTCCGATATTCGAAAAATTTTGGTTTTTATGCAACTTTTCCCGAAGAGCCTTTTTCCCCTATATATTAAATAGTTTAAAAATGTGGCAACTCTGGGTCCACTATGAAGGCAATATTAGTATCATTATTTTTGTATTCTTGAGTACTTTAACCTTGCTTACAAATAAATATTGTTTTTGTAAATTAAAGACAAGTTTTCGTGCAAAAACAAATGTATTTTTAACCCTACCTTTTAACAATTAGACGTGAGATTGGTCAGCTAAAACATATCCAAAGTTCATTAAAATCTGCGAGTACGGGTCTGGATGCCTCTGTTAGTTACTGTCTTATAAATAAACGATTTCGAAAGGAAGCTGTTGTGCTAGACTTAAGTTATTGCTACTAAACGAAATACAAACAGAAATTGAGTTAAACCAAACTAAAACTTAAAATGCGTTTTTTGAGTTAATATCTTTTTGCCTAACGTCAACGAATTTTGATATAAATTTAAGGTTCTTTAAAAAAAATACTAAAACTTATTTAAAAAATTATCAAAAAACCCAATATTTTTTAACACTGAAGCTTTGTGTACACTGAGAGAATTATGTGCATGATATCAATGAATTTTTGCATTAAATCTATAAATGTCACTTGAGTTCGTCCATTGAAACTTTCATTCAATTAATACAGTTCATAAAATTTAAGAACAATTTCATTTTACTTATTAAAAATTTCATATTAAAAAGTTTAATTAAAAATAATTTCATTGAGACTATGAGACTTTTGCATTAAGTTAAATAAATTTTTAATTCATATTGTGAAGAAAACTTCATTAGTTTTGTGAAAAAGTTCTATTAAAACTGGCCCAAGAAATTCTCTCTGTGTAAGTAAAACAAATAGATAAAGTGTGGAAAGAAATTATTCTTTTTTCCTATTTGTGTACACTTATGGTTATTTCCGTATCCTAATACGATCGCACGATCTCAAATGATACTTGAAGGACTTTCAAGGATACTCATAGGAAAGCAAAGAATGTTTTCATTATAATTTGCTGAACTTAATTTTTAATTCATTTCAAACATCTTTTGAGGTTTTGTAGGTCCTTTTTTGAACATCCTTCCATTTCCTCTATTAAATTCAGCTATGCATTTTTTTAAATGTATCCATGTGTTTGAACATTACATTATTTTTATTTAATTTACATTCCATTGATGTTATTATCCTTGTTAATAATACAAATATATTCAAATTTTATTGCAACAACAAAATGTTTCATCATATCATTGACACATAATTGAAAACATTGATTGAATATAAAAACTGAGAAATAGCAAATACAACAATTACTATCATATTACCACAAATGGCATATTAACAAACAACAATCAGTTATGGCAACATTTTTTTTTTATAGTCGATAATCATCAGTATCAGTTGTTGTTTGCTTCTATATGTTTTTTTTTTTTTTTGTTGTTGGTTGCTTAGAGGCAACATTATGCACATTTTTATTTAATTTGTCTTTTATACACACATGTTACTTGTAAACTTCTTTGTTTAACAACTGGCATTAGTTTAGGAACTAGTACTTAATGTACTGCTCCTGCTGTTGCTGCTATTCTTCGTGATGATACTCACAACATGTACAAATACGTTAATTTTATGGTATACATTTTGTTCACTTACTAGGGAGGTATACCGACCAAGACCGGCAGCTGAATTAATGAATTTCTGATATCATGTAAAGAATACAAATTTAAGAAATCCGTGTTTTTTTTAAGCTGCCCTATCACATGTTTAGGCTTTACTAAGTGGGGTCAAAAATTACCCCATATTATGTTTTTTTCGGTTTATTTCGTTCTATGTAAAGTAATTATGGACTGAAAACATATCAAAACAAACAACTCTATTTCCTCCACCAGTTCTGATTTAAACCAACTTGGTATAGGATATGTACAGCATATAACTATAACCTCGTCCAAATGTAGAACAGCTAACCCCAGCGTATCTTGAAATATCGCGTTTCAAAATATGAAAAATATTCGAAAATTTTAAAAAAATAGTGGTACTTAATAATCCATATCTTTTTCACGGCTTAAGCTACGAGAGTCATTGATTCCTCATTTTATAGCTACTTAAATTATGGTTTTACTAGAGCACAAATTATTCAGTTCTCCACGGCAAACTGTAATTTTTTTACGTATTTTTTTACGTTGACGTAGTTTTATCCGTAGTTTAGTTTTGTTAAATTTTCGTTTTTTTTTAAATTTTTTTCATATTTTAAAACGCGATATTTTCACAACCGTTAACGGTTCATATCAAATTTGGTTAAAATTGAAGAGGGTAGAGGTCGAAAATGGATATTTTTTGATGGTTTTAAATGCATGAGTCTATGGATAAAATTTGGTATTAAATGAAAGGTTTTTTGAAGACACATTTACTGGTGTACAAATTATGCCGAAAGACATTCAAGTATTTTTGTTATTAAAAAAAAGCGTTTTGAGTAACATTAAATCTGGCGTTTTATTAAAGAATTTTGTTTGTGTTAAGCTTAAAATGATGAATAACAATGCCTATTTAATTTAACCGAAGGTTAAACTTTCGACTTTTCCCGAATAGCCTTTTCGCCTATATTTCAAATAATTCAAAAATGTGGCAACTCTTGGTCCACTGTATAGGCAGTATGGGAATCAAAAGTTTTCTTTTCTTGAGTACTTTAACCATGCGAACATATAAATCTAGTTTTCGTGAATTAAAGACAAGTTTTCATACAAAAATAAATGAGTTTTTAACCCTAAAACAGCTAAAAAAAATCCTTGTCACTTTCTGTTATTCTGCGCTTTTCCAACATATCAAAAATTCATTGGAATCTGCGAGTTCGGGTCAGGATACCTCCCTTGTTTGTATCTGGTTAGATACTTAAGCAGTAAGGTGGGGCGTTTGAGAAAAAAAAAAATAGTGGGCTCCTGAAAATAAACGTTGGCATTTTTTTAAGAGTACACCCGAAATATTTCGTGTTTTGCAATAACCGCCACCAACTCCATTTTTTAAAAAAAAGTCTACTTTTTAGTTTTTTCAATTTTTTTTTTGTTCCAAGAAAATGTATACAAAAGGGGTATCAAGTGAAAGAAATTTGGAAAAAAAATTTAAAAAAAAATTAAAATATATTCATCTCACTAACGGTTGGTTTGGTTTTGGCATACTTATCACGAATTTTCTGAAATTTTTGAATATATTGATAAATGTTTTTGAGATATTCCTACTTGATTTTTACTAAAAATTGTGATTTTTTCCTCCATTCTACAATTTTTTTAAAAATGATCCTAAATTTTTTTTACTTTTGCACAAGCAAAGTACATAACACTATGTTTCATTTGTGCATAATTATGTCAACAAGCATAACTTGAAAATTTACCTACCAATATCTCGGAAAAACAGAAAATTTTAATAGTAAAATTTTAAAGTTTTTAAATTTTATTCACATGATTATTGAAGAAATGTTTACTTTAACTTTTGATTTTCATTTATTACAACAAGCAAAACTTGTTGTATAACTAAGTCCAATAGTTTTGTGATGCGAAATTTAAGAAAAGTCACTTTACTTAACCCTTCGCGGCCTGCGCACAAATCCTGAAGAAAAATTAAAAATTTATTTTAAAAAATATATTTTGTAATACATCATCTATGTTTTGTGTATTATTTGAGTGCAAAAACAAAAAAATTCTAAGATTAATTTTAAAATATTTCTAGAATAGTGGAAAAAGACGCAATTTTTAGTGAATCTGAAATCTGAAAAATTTCAAAACATTTGTGATAGCATGCCAAAATTTATAAAAAATTATGTATCGCAAGACATATTTTATTAAAGCAATTTAAGAAAAATTTTCAAAAATCTGAAACTTTGGTGGCTGGGCGGCTCGTGTTACTGATATCGGATTTTTCTCAAATTTGCTCCAAATAACTTTTAGACCTAATACTACAACAATCTGAACAATAAATTTAAATTTTTCAAAAAAAAGTTTTTCTTTGTACAAAAAAATGCCACTCTAATGAGCAGCCAACAAAGCAAGAAACATATAAGGTTTTGCATGGCAACTTACTATCAACACATTTCTAAAAGTGGTAAATTAATAAATTTGAAAACAAAAACTCTATATAATATTTGTTAGGACAATATAATAATAAAGAAATATGGAGTACGGCCTCAAACTTGAATAAATTTAATTTTCATTTAATTTTTTTTTCTTTAGTTACAACTTTCATATTATAATATTTAAAGAACGTTTGAAACAATTCGAAATAAACCGAAATAACAGAAAAATAGAGTAATTTTTGACCGCACTTGTTAACCCCTAAACATGAGACCGGGCCGCTAAAAAAATACGCCTGCCTTACTTTTTTATTCTTCAGTATCACATATGCGGCTTTCATTAAGATCGGAGAGAGCCCATCGGAAGATTGTCCTTGCAAGTTAACATTTTTAGTCTCCAAAATATTAAAAAAGTATTTTATTTTAACAACAACTTCATTTTTAAAGGGTGTATTAAAATGTCTGAAAATTGTAATGTGATCTACTCAACCGGATGTACAACACCCCCACTAGGATGCTTTTCAAATATAATAAATTTGGTTCATTTTGTAGCACCGTGTAATTCTTGCAATTATTAATACTCAGACGCGGGAGGGAAGTTGGAGTATTTTTGACAAACTTTTCTTATCTATTTTATATTTATGTATTCAACAATTTTATTTTGGAGAAGAAAATTTCCCATTTTACCTACCCCTGAATCCGCGCCTCTCAATACCATATGCTACTTTAAGCTCGTTACTATATATGGTTTTCATAGTGTTTCTATCAGTGGGTTTCTATGCTACTCAGTGTCGTTCAATCTGCTCTCTTTTTATTTGTTCGTAAACTCGCACCGAGCAAATCAGAACATGTTGCAGAAATTTAAAAGTTTAATTTAATTTGTATCAATAATAATTTAATGAAACTTTTAATTAATTCATTTTTAATGGAAAATAACAAACTATAAGCAAAATAAAAGTGAGTGTTTTAAGCAAAATTTTTTTTATCAACATGTTGCAGTCATTGTTTATTGTAAAAAAAAGTTCTCATTTGCTTGCTCGAGTTCGGTATTTTGTTGCTGAGAGGCGTGGGAAGTGTTGTCTCTCTATTTGTACATACTCTTTGTTTCTATTCACAATCTTCTATAGTTTTTGATGCTATTTTGTCTTGTTGCTGTTCTAATGTTGATCATTATCACCATATCAACATTAATTTCGTTGCCAACTTGAAGGGAGTTATTGTTACTGCGGCATAATTGAATCTTATGTTTCTGTTAAGTGTGGAATTAAAGGCAGTTAATTGAAAAGTTATATATGAATAAATAGGTTTCTATGTGTAGTTGCATTAAACACTGTGTAATGAAGTGCTACTTTGTGTAGAGAAATAATTTGAGCATATGTTTTCCCCAAAGGTGTTCTAGGAAAATAAATATTTTATAAGTATGAAATGGAAATCAACAAGGTTTAATTGGAATTACTTTTTATTAGTTTTTAATTAATTTCGGGTATATATTACAAAAATAGTTATTACCTTTAAATAATATTTTTCGCATCACTACCTTATTCATTTTTTTTGTATATACGAGGGCGGTCCCAAAATTATTTTTTTCTTTGTAATTGTGTAATAGTAACAATTTTAACAAATTCTATTAAAAATATTTTAATTACAAAAAATTAGTAAACCATACATTTTTTTTTAATTATTATGAGTAGATAAGAAAACATTTTGTTGTAGTTATATTACTAACGACAAGCTTAATATAATCAAAATTTAAATTAATTAGCAGAAAACTAAAAAAAAAAATCTCGAATGATGATACAAGTAAATATTTATAAAACACTTTTGGTCACGTGAATTCAATAGGTATTGACGCATGGGGTTATGTTGGAAAACGTTTTATTACTATTTTCTTATTTCTAAAAAATTCACCGGAAATGTTAAATTAATTGTGGTCTGTTAAAGCAGAAATGTGTACTACGAATCTGTCTCTAAAATAAATCACCCAAAGAAGATTAATAGAAGATTAACGTAAAAGCCACTTTTCCCCCTATTAACCTAAATCATTTCCAGAGAAGACGAATATGATTTTTTGAAATTTTTAAAAGTTCAACGTCTTTTAATTATTTTGTTGAAATTTAATCACAAATTTATATTTTTTTTAGATTTTAGAGCTGAGGGCGCAGCCGAGTTAAAATTGTCGGCGGCGGCTAAGCAATAAATAAATCAATATTAAAAAGCAAATTAAATCGTGTCGCAAAAACTCCTTAAATCAGTCACAATTCTAAACGAAAAAAATTATAATATTTTTTTTTTTTTTTTTTTAAATAGAAGCAACACTCATTAAATACTTCCTATTAATTACTGTGTTGCTTTCTTTGGAAAGGGGATAGTGGAGAGATGAAAGGCGGTGAAAGATGAATTGCTTCAAACATGGCAACAGTCTTAGAACAGTTGTTGGTCGCCACCTGATGTAGATTCATTATTTTACTTCGGTGGGATTCAGTGCTATGCGAACACCGAAGGTGGTCGCAGCGATATCTATAAGTGATAGAAAACTCATACATATTTTTTTTCTAAATTGATGTTGTCGTCACCAGAAATCGAACTAGGGACAATCTGTGTAACATTTCAACGCGCTAACTCTAGTGAAAGGTTGTTCGCGTTCCTCAATTGTGAAAAGTTTTATTGTAGTAATGATAATAAAATATGAATATTTTAAAGTAATTTGTTGGCCTGTCAACATTTTTTTATTCAAGTTTTAAAAAATTTTGAGAGTTGAAAACTTATTGTTCATTTCATTACTTTTTGGAAATCACAGCATCTTACTAAGCAGCAGGAGAAGCCAAAAGGGCGTAGTAAACGCTTATTAATGCTTCCAATTCTCAGCTGGGTTGTTAGTTCAAATTTTTGCTACCTTTTGTTTTTGGAGCTACTTTTTTCTATTTGTATGGAAACGGCTAACTCAGGTGTTTTATTTATGTTGCCCCAGTTATAACTTAGAATAAGTTAATAAATTTGTATTATGATATTTAATATGAAAGAGAGCTTTGTGTATTGGAATTATTTGATTATGTATATCTTGCTGTTATGTGGTTCTATTATATCTTTTATCTGGGAATGTCATCTATTAAATTGTTCATTCTTTGTTGATGCATCAAACATTTTAGTTTGTTGTTTCTACAACCAAAGAGTATATATAATTAGAGAGAATACTTTTCTCACGCCTCTCAGCAAGAAAATAACGAACTCATGCAAGCAAATTAAAACATTTTTTTTACAATAAAAAATAATTGCAACATCCCAGGAAAAAATTACACATTCCAAAAAGAAGGTGATGCCCACACTTGCTTACATATCTCATTGCCAAATTTAGTAACTGCAATACCAAACTCATTCCAACGATAGAGTCAAAAAAGAAAGTAGTATTGTAATCAATTCTTTAAATTTAATCCAGAAAGCATGAACTCAATAACAAAGTAATTATTTACTTAAAAGAAAATAACAATGTTATTAATTTATATGTATAACTTTTTGTACTCAAGAAGTAATCATATACTTTTTCTTAATAATAGGACCTTATTGGAAGTAGTTCCTAATTTTGAAAAAAGAAGTTATACAGTTTTAAAGAATTTATCTCATATATTTTTTCAAACAAATTTTTATTTGCAGGAAAATAATACTAAAAACAGAAATTGCATGTTGCCTAAATTTTGTTAAACTGTGGCAAGGTATAAATTAGGGAAGCGCACGTGAGCAGAAAATTGTGAGTGGAAGTTGAAATTACTGACGTTATCGTGAGTGTAAAAAAAAAAAATTCGAGGGTGATTGTGCGTGAATCATATTTTTGTTTTTCAATTTTGAATTGTTCTTTTTTTTTGAAAAATTTTCATTTTCGTGGTTTATAGCTCCAAAACTATGACAAACCCATGTTATCATAACTTTTAAGGATTTTATTTCCGCATGAGTTTAGATCGTTAAATTTAAGTGACCTAGGAGAATCACGTGTGAGTAAAAGTTGAATTAACTTATGGAACTACTTCTTTTTTTTTAAATGTAAGTATTTATTTTTTCTAGGGAACTATTTATTTATTTTTTTGTGTAAGTACTTCGCAGTTTTACAATGGAACTATTTCTTTATTAAAAAATGTATGTAGTTCTTAAAAATATAAAGTAAATGGTTCTTCGGTAAAAAAATAATCAATTCTAAAGAATCAATTATTTTAGTCTCACGCCCTGTTAAAAGAATCGAGTAGGTAATCTAGTAAGGAATGCATTCTGCCCAAAATGCTGGATTACAAACCCGCTTACCTTTTTGGTAATTTTTTGCTGGGATGTTGATAAAAATTTTTGCCTAAAACACTCACTTTTATTTTGCTTACATTTTATTTTATTTTCAATTAAAAATTAATATATTTTAATTTTATTTTGCCGATTTTATCATTAATATTTGAAATAATTTAAAATTTTATTAAATTATTATTTAAAATCATGATAAAAATTAATTTTAACTTTTAAGTTTCTGCAACATGTTTTCATTTGCTAGGTGCGAGTTTACGAACAAATAAAAATAGAGCATGTTGAGCGACACTGAGTAGTATGGAAACCCACTGCGACAACTGACACCTTTTTGCATGTGTTGACGTGCTATAAAGCTATAAATTTTACTTTGGTCTTTGGTTAGTCCCAGATATACTAAACTTTAATTGAATTTTATTTTCTTTTATTCACATTTTGAAGAATTAAAATATAAAACAATATGATTTTGTTTTTTGTGGTCTTGTGAGGAACGAGGATGCAGTATATAGTACTGGAGAAATTAAAATAGCATAGATTGTTAATATAAAGAAAAAACGAAAAATAAAAAATTTAAAACTGATTTTTAAATCCAGCTGATGAAAATACTACATAAATAACACCTACTAAGCGTATGAGTGATTTGAAATCTCAATATAACACTCATACGCCACACTGGTCAAGTTTTTATAGTCGAATATATATATATTTTGATTGGTTCTGGTTCGTTTAAAACAATTTTTGTTTTTTCTTTAAAGCTTTTTCTTTAAATATTTATGATTAAATCTGAGTTCGTATTTTAAAAACTTATATAATGTGAACGAAAACATTAAAGTTTTGCACAAAATATTGGTTTTTGAAAAACTTTGATTTTTTTTAGTAGTTAAGTAATTTGTTTTACCTACATATATTTTAATAATGTGTGTGACAGGCAGTGTTGTCATAACTGGGTTATCAAAAATGCCTAAAGGTGTGGAAAAAATGGCTTAAATAAAGCTGAAAAACAGCTGAACAACTTTATACAAAAATGTTGAGGGTTTTTAAAAACAAATAATGAATATAGTGAAGCCTGCCAATAGCGCACACTCCTATTAGCCGACAACTCACTTTAACGGACAATTTTTGAGCCTCGCACTGTCTGATATATCACAAAATGTTTGGAAATAATTCGGCTATTTCTTACTTAGTGGTCCGATTGTAATAGAACAGACATAAGTGACGTAATGTGGAGCATACGTTTTGGTTTTGAACCTTCGAAACACTCCCGGGGCGGTAATATGACCACCCAAACTAGAGCACTTTTTGCATATAAAATTTTGAGTGCTCTCCATTTCTTTTTGTTTCTAATCCGCTTTTCAAAAATTTAGCACATTTGTTAACTGCTAGTAAAGACTAATAAAAAATGTGCTCACATGTGTAGGTTATTTCAAATCGTTCCAAAAATATTAGCATTTAAAAATGAGAAATTCCAAATTTGAAATAATTTATTGAAAGTAACAAAATAATCTGCTAAAATAAGTAAAAATATTTACTAATTATTAGGAGACAAAAAATCATTAAAAATATGAAATTTTTAAAGGTTTTTTTGTAAAACTTTTTTAATGTGAATAGAAGTCTGCCCTTTCCCATCAAAAATACTGCTTCCGTAAAGCAGTTTTGTAAAGGAGATTTTAATCTGAATCGGTTCGGATAGCTGTGAAAAATTATATGATTTTTTTTTCGATATCTCTCGTCTGGCAGCACTAAGCAAACCGGTAAAAAAGCGGCATTAAACCCCCCAGGTAAAAATTACCAACCGTACAAAAAAAAAAAAAAAAAAATAGTCCTGCCAAAACCCCTGATAGTTTTGTAAAACCCAAAAATTATCAAAGGTACTAATAATATTGTATTCGAAAAACACTATTTGGTTTGCAAGGCATGTTTTTGCCAGTACCACCCGAAAAAATATATTGCTAATATTGTTTTTACCAATATTACAACCAATAAGAAGCATTTTTTTATGATATTTTTTTTTTTAATTTCACGCATTTAAATAATATGTAGGCTAAGACCGAACTGTATTGCTGCTTTTTAGATGCGTTTTATTGTACACATTTCTTAAAATTAATTTAATTTTAGCTATTTTAAAAGAACACAATTTTTTGAACTCAAACCAACGGCTGTCCAATCATGTAACAGGACAATACTTCCAAGATTGTTAATCCGAGCAATGCAATAAATGCTTTCTCAGGCATTCAACATTGTACTTACTTAGATCCCATATTATTCATAATTTTTATAAATGATTTGAAAATTGTTTAAAGTTTTGTATACCTTCAATGTTTGCAGCTGATTTAAAGTTATTTGCTGCTGTTTCAAATAATTCCCATTCTGTTTTTATTCAAAGAGATTTAAATGCTCTGAGTGTGTGGTGTAGGTTACATCAGTGGGTTTCTATTCACCT
The DNA here is from genome assembly GCA_021234595.1 of Delia radicum. Taxonomy (NCBI): domain Eukaryota; kingdom Metazoa; phylum Arthropoda; class Insecta; order Diptera; family Anthomyiidae; genus Delia; species Delia radicum. Next base: position 11,870,940 of record CM037851.1, read on the forward strand.
CAGTCTCTCTCAATCTGCCCTCTTTTTGTTTGTTGGTAAACTGGCACCGAGCAAATGAAAACATGTTGCAGATATTTAAAAGTTTAAATTAATTTGTATCATGGTTTTGAATAAAAAGTTAATAAAATGTTTATATATATAAAATTTTAACGATAAAATAAACAAGATACAATTAAATTACATTAAATTTTAATAGAAAATTAAAAAATATAAGCAAAATAAAAGTGAATGTTTTAAGCAACAAATGCTTATCAACATGTTGGAATTATTTTTTAATGTAAAACTATTGTTTTCATTTACTTGCCCGAGTTCGGTATTATGTTGCTGTGAGGCGTGGGACGTGTAGCCTTTCTATTTGTGTATACTCTAATTTATAATTATTCTATTGGTGATAATATTTTAAATAGAGTTGTTGAAGTCAAAGATCTTGGCGTTATTTATGTTGTTAAATTATATTTTTTTAATCATATTCATTTAATAACATCTCAATCATATTCATTGTTGGAATTAATTAGAAGAAACAGTGATGATTTTAAAGACCCACTAACTCTTAAGTCATGATATATATCATTTGTCGGAAGTCAATTTGGAACCCCATTGCTGCTACTCATTCGAAAAGAATTGAGAAAATTCACTAACTTTTACCCTTTTAATACTTTTCAATCAGATTAGATGTAAAGAGCTATCGGATCTGGCGAAACTATATGTTTCTGATAGATATTTGCGTCATGAACGTCTTTTTTATTACGATTTTCATAGAACTAATAATGGACATAATGAGCGAATTACCAGATGTCTGAAACTTTGTAATATTTTTTCTTAATTATTGCATTCTAAATTTGGCAGCGATAAATTTATATTTATTTATTTTAATTAATATAGTTTAATATTATGTTATTTAATTAATAAATTGTTTGTACAATAGTCTGTAAGATATAAATCAGTAGACTGAATAAATAAATAAAATCACGCCTTCTGACAACGCATAACCGATCGTCGCCGACGTTTTGCCAATACTGTGCCGATTGTATTTTCCTGCCTGGGCGGTTTAAACAAGATGACACATCTTTTTATTGGAATCGCTTTTTTAGAATTTGCCTTTCGGTCTTGATGTGACTGTGGTTGGTAACCCCAAATACCGTTATAATGAAAAGGCATTGAATGACAACCTTGTCTTTTATATATTCACCATCATTTTATGTTTTCCTTATTAATTCAAACTCTTTTTGTTCAGTAACACAATGTTGATAACAATGCGGCCAAAGATTGTTAAAAAATCCGTCATAGTTTCTTTTTGGCTTAACTCTCTACTTATATTACCACAATGAAATTTATAGTAGAATGAAGGTAAAAGTTGAAACCTTTTTTTTTGGTTTGTTTTGCTTTCAACCGCCTAATATGCATTTCAGTGACCCATTTATTGTAAGCTCAAACATGGTAGTACTAATTCTAAAATTGTTGTCTAAGGACATTATAAAAACAACTTTTATTATTGAGAGTGCACGTTGAAATATTAACTCCTGAAGCATACACTTTTATATCATATGCTTATGTTTAGCAGCAATGTTTAAAATCAGTGCTTAGCAACTTTGTTGCCACCATAACTAGGCAAAATATATTAAGGCTGTCATAACTTAATCTTAAAATTAGTTTTTCTGTTTGCGATTTAATCCGATTTCAAAATTCTTATTGATTTTTAATAACAGCTTCGATGAGTATATTTTATACACTAAGCATTTCAAGAAATCTACATTTTTTATGTAAAATAATTTTTACAGCAGAAATGCCAATGACAATTTAACAATTTAACAAGTTTAAGAGTTTTTCTTTTTAATCTTTAGTTAAGTTTCAAATTAACCCTATAGCGACGATTGGTTGATATGTGCCATTTTTACTTTTTGCTAGAAAAGCCTTCAGGACTATTTTGACAAAACTTGTTGTGATCGACACTAGAGAGATGTAGCTTTTAAGCGTTACCTATAGATTGTAGCCTGATAGTCTCAAAGCCTTACATGGTCAAGCCAAATCAAAAAATATTTTTTTTTTGGTTTTTATGATTTTTTAACATTTTTGTTTTTAGTTTTTCTACTGTTAAAAATTAAGTTTGTATAATTAAGTTTTATAATGATTAATATTTTTGGATTAGGCATAATTTAACGCAAACTACAAAATTAAAATTTAGTCAAAATCTTAACTCATTCAGGAGCGATAATCTATTAATAGAATTAAACAAATTAAAACATTTTTTTAACACTAAAAAATTAAGGCAACATGTTTATTCAAATTGTTGCTTAAAACACTCACCTTATTTTGCTTTTATTATGTAATATAATATTATAATATATTTTATCATTAACAACATTTATCATTAATATCTGCAATAATTGAAAATTTTAATAAATTATTATTTAAAAATATAATAAAAATTAATATGAACTTTCAAATTTCTGCAACATGTTTTCATTTACTCGGAGCTAGTTTACGAAGAATTAAAAGAGAGCAGATTGAGCGACACTGAGTAGTATTTAAACCAAAGAGTTTATACAAATAGAGAAACTACACTTCCCACGCCTTTCAGCAACAAAATATCGAACTCGGGCAAGCAAATGAAAACATTTTTTTTACAATAAAAATGATTGCAACATGCTGATTAAACATTGTTGCTTAAAACAATCAAATAAAAGTTATTTTGGTTATATTTTTGTTGTTGTTGTTCTTTTCTATTAAAAATTAATATATTTTAATTTTATCTGGCTGACTTTATCAGAAATATTTGAAATAATTAAAAGTTTTATTAAATTGTTATTTAAAAACATGACCACAATTAATTTAAACTTTTAAATATCTGCAACATGTTTTCATTTGCTCGGTGCGAGTTTACGACAAATAAAATGAGAGCAGATTGAGCGGCACTGAGTAAAATTAAAAAATTAGAGATTTTTTTTCATGATTAGTAATCTAACATATGGTTGTCCCATCAAAGATTTGACGTTATTAAGAAGCAGCCTAATGCTTAAGCATTGGCTAACATATAGGTTATTCATGTCATCAAAAAAATTCTTGAATATATTTTACCTTTAAGTTTCGATCATTATTGAAATTCATCATAAATACCAAGATCAATGAAATTTGAAAGACGTTAATCTAAAGCAGTGTTGAAAGCTTTTAAATCCTCCTTTTAATAGAACATTTAAAATTAACAAATGGTATTTTTAAAAACAATTTGTAATCAGTTTTTGGAGACTTGTTTAAACATTCTTTTAGTAGAACAAGTTTTCTTTTTTTAAGTTAGTTATCATGATTTTGTGAGATTCCCAGCAAAACCACACATTACCAAATAATGGGTAAAGTAATGTATCGCCAGAGGGCTTCATGCATTACATTACACCTTTTAGGTTGGGTTAGGTCGAAAAGAGGATTCGGAGAAGGGAAATACTTCCCTAATCCGACTCAAGTCCCTGAGGACTTACACTTAAGTCAGAATGTCGGCTTGTTGTGCGCTCTAAACAATCGGTTCTATGTCACCTTTCTACCCCAGGAACTCCGTCGCACTGAAGAAACTCCTCAACTTCTTCCACATTACACCTTACTTCACTGATGAATTTTACAGGAGTTATGTTTATCACATCAACCCCCACCGAAACCTCTAAGGCAACATTAAAACAACAACATTATTTCAACTATTATAACTATTATAACTATTATTATTATTACTATTATTAAATTGTTAATATTTTCTATTGAAGATTTCATTCAAACAGTTCTGACATATTAATGATTTCATATATTTAAAGTGCTGTCTTTTAAAATTCCAAATAATTTTGTTTTGTTTACGTTTTAAGTATATTGACACACTTGAAATTCTTATTAATTTTGTAACAAAGAACAATGCTCTTTTCTTAAAGCAATGTAGTTTAACAACTACAGAATTTTGCCTAAAATTGTTGTTTTAATCACAAAATCTAGACATTGTTGCAACATACAAGTTCTGCTTGTACAATGCTTTTCTTTGTTTAAATTTTATCGATCAGCAATATTGATTCTTAATCAATATTGAATATATAAGATCGATTTTAATAAGCTAAAAACACTTACAATTTAACCACAAAATGAAGAAGTTCGAATGAAAAGAAAGTTTAAAAAGTCAAAATCTAAAAAAAAAATTAACTTAAAGTTCCAATAAATAATATAAAAATAAAATTAAAATAAAATTACTTTTGTACAAAAACATAGAAATAAAAAGTGTTTCTCTTCACCCAACTTAACTCAGGCGATGAGCCTAAAAGTAATGAGTGGACTCATTGCCTTGTAGGGGGTAAAGTAACTGGTTACTTGTATGGTTACATGGTGGGAAAAAGTAATGTGTCTATAAATAGATTTTCATAACAAAAAAATACATAACAAATTTTTTTCACAGAATTTTTTTTTTTAATTAAATAAATTCCTTTTTTTATTAAATAAATAACGCGGTTATGCTGTGATTCGAGCCTATGGTCTCTGGAATTTAACAAGTAGTTAGGCGAGAACTCTACCAACTGAGCTTTCGATACATATAATATTTTATTGCTTAAATGTAAATGAGTTGTTGTGCTTCGTGTTTTCTTTAGTGATATCAAAAATATACACCTTACCCTCATTCTTGCAAAAATTCACAAAGTATTGTGTCTATAAATAGATTTTCAAAAATATATACTAATATTTACTTTACGTTTATAATTCATGCATTATGTAATTGATTATCGGTAAGTGGCCATTTGTTCCCAATAGGAACCATAGGACATAATATATATATATATATATATATATATATATATATATATATATATATATATCAGTCATTATTTTATGTTTTGAAGTAATGTAAAATGTAATGAGGTAACATTACAGGCTAATTCATGTGTGTTCAATTATCGGTAACTCATTACTTTATGTTTTAAAATAATGTTGAATGAACGGAGTATTCATTACAATATAATGCATTATGTAACCAACTATAAGTAACTCATTACTTCTTGGTGGAAAATAATGATACAGGTAAGGAGTACACATAACAAGGTAATGCATTACTTTATCGCACCCATTACCAAAGTTTTGCTGATTATTAGGCCAATTTCAGCTTACTTCTGTTCCACATAAAACAAACAATTTGATTATTTTCTTTTTTCTAAATTATTGTCATAAATAACGAATTCGCCCTCAAACCAATTTACTTTGTACAAACAAATTGCCATAAGAGGATATATCGAAAAATGTATTTCTATGTCAATTGAATTTTTATTGAACTAGCGATGATAATCTGGTATATTTAAAAAAAAAAAAATAATTTATATATAATAGATTGGTTTTGTTGGTTATGGCATTTTAATAGCAATTTACTAAAGTTGTTTTCTATAAATGTCTATACAAATAAATTATACAGGTCAATAAATTTAAAATAATGTTTGGTGTTAATTTACAATTTGTTATTAACACAATATAATTCAAAAAATTAAATTTAATTTATGAAAAAAATATTAATCTATTGAAATTTGCTTAGGAGAAATATGTAAGTATTTGTTGCACGTTGTTACGGAGTTTTTTCCCCATCTATTTAGCTTAAAGTCTATGTAAGAAACATAGATTCTTCTAATCTCTTAATAATCGTTTGGAAATTCAAATTGTTATACCCCGCTGTTCAATTTGTGTGCAAAAAGTTTATGAAAGTTTTCACTTGTACTGAGTTTTAGCAGTGGGCTTCCATACTACTCAGTGTCGCTCAGTCTGCTCTCTTTTTATTTGTTCTTATACTCGCACCGAGCAAATGACAACATGTTGCAGAAATTTAAAATTTTACATTAATTTTTATCGTACATGGTGTTTTCTTGCTGAAAGGAGTGGGAAGTGTAGTCTCTCTACTTGTATATACTCTTTGGTTAGTGTATTTACGCAATAAGACTCTTACGAAACGCACTTAAAAGTGTTCAAGCAGAAGTTTTGTTTTTTTTTAGGAGTGAGATCAGTCTGACTAGTGTACGCATTTTACCTTGTCAGTTCTTTTCTATACTTCAAACTAAATATTTTTTTTATCAAGTAAGCTTTGACAATATACCTAAATAGTGGGTAAAAATTATCAATCAAAAAGATTACTTAGGTCATCAAAAAGTGGATAATCAACAAAAAGTAAGAGAAAAAAATTTAAATTTACAGAAGAAAAACCAAATCGTACTTTTACCCAATTTGCTAAAAAAAGTATAAGCTTTTACGAAATACGGATTCAGGCATTGTTAAAAAATATAATGACATCCGTATTGTTAGTAGAAGTCCGCGAACCGATATTAAAAATGGTGTTTCTGATTCAAATACATCCACGAAAATAATGAGCCTTTTGGAGAAAAATCCTTGCATGTCAAACATAAAATCAGCCAACTGTTTAAAGTGTTTGATCAGAAAAGGTAAAAAAGTAAAGTGAGCCGAAATTCCAGCATAAATGAGGTGGCCAAAGAACGCGCCAAAAAAACTGTGCTATGATTTTGTAACAAAATATGATTGTGGATGCAGAAACCTGCTTGGTGACTATTTTCAACTTCCAGAGCAGTAATTTTATAGGGCGAATGCAAAAGGCGATGTTGGATTTGAATTTGGACATAAAAAAATAAAGTTTACAACCAAATTTATAGGTTGGCAAACAATTTGAGTACTTTTTCATAACAATTTGAGTACACAGAAAAAAAAAACTAAAAACCGGTTTCAATTAAAAAATTTATTGAATCAATTAATATTTAAATTGATTTTGAATCTATCACATCAACGATAATATTAATTAAAACCTTTGTTGAAAATTAAAATGGAAAGCTAAATAACTTCTACAAAAAAATAAAAATAATACTCACAAAAAAGTTTGTAAACGATACGTTGGTATGTATGTTTTTGTTTGTGTGTGCGCTTGTTTTGTATGTTTGTGTGTGTGCTTGCTTTTTTTGAAAACTTCAAATGCATTTGGCACTTTATCCTAAAAAATGTTCTATTTAAGCATACAGTGTACGAAAAAATAATTTGAGAATTACGTCTAAAATAAATTATGTATTTATATATTTAAAAGTCAATTAAAATATTAATTGATTCAATTAAATATTTGTTTAGAAACAAATTTAATTCAAATTAAATAGTTTATTAGATATTTTAGGTTGATATTTTTTTTTTTTATATATTTTAATTTTAAGTATATTAATTTGCGGCTCTGGCTAACGTTTTCCAAACAAAATCGATTTCTTCTATTTGGAACCATTTTGGGGGAAAAAAAATTGTCAAATAGTTATTTAAGAGACAATATGTTACCATTGTCTCCTTTTGTTATGAACTTTCCAGAAATTCTTTTTCCTTTACGCGTTGCTTAAGCGTTTCTTATAAAAATATGTATTTTTGTTTTTTGCTGCACAATGCATTTAACTTAAATGCAGTTTTTTATAATTGTTATTAATATATTTTTATTTAAATAGCAAACAAAAAGAAACAACAAGTTCTTTGCACTCTTTAATGAATGCTCATAATCTCATTAATGTTATCTTTTAACGCACATCGCTAAAAAAAAAACTTACAAGGAAACTACACAGTGGTGAATATGCAGATTTGAATGAAACTTTGATATGTTGTTAAGAGCAAAAAAAATATTAGACACTTATATTTTTCAGGTAATCTTAAGTTTAGATCTTAAAAAGTGGAGTCAAAAAATAAAATTTAGACAAAGTGAGTATTAAATAAAAGGTATTTTAAAGACGCATCCTCTGGTGTATAAAACATGTCCATGTATGCTCGAATATTATTGTTATTCAAAACAGATTTTTTCGTATACTGCATTTGTATAGAGAATTGTTGTTGGTTTAAGTTAAAATTAACATAGAGTAATGTCTATTTAAATTTATTGTAGGGGTGTCTTGGTTTTATTTTTTTTTAATTTTCGTAATCGTTCGGCTTTAACACAATTTTTTCCGTAACCCGTTTTTTAAATATTTCATAAAAGTGGCAAACCTGGGTCAACAGCATAGTGAATAATATCAAAATACTAGTTTTTTTCGATTACTTTAATACAGCGTACAAAACATTTTAATATCTTAAATTAAACAAAAATATTATAATTTTTAACCCCTAAATGTGCGATTGCGCACCTAAACAAAAAATACGAGTCTAAGATTTGTTTGTCATCCACAACATATCCAAGTTTCATTAACATCGGAGTATGCATCACTGTGTAGTTTCCTTGTTAGATTTTGTTGATCTACTTGCACAAAATGGTTTAAGAACTTGGCACTAATTAGCAAAGTTCATTTTTTTCAACACTAAGGGAAGTACTAAAGAAAAGATAAGGATTTTAATAAGGACCTTAAAGTACATAATCACATAGTAACATAAAATGATCCACTAATAAAAATCTTAGATTATGACTAAACAAAAAATATTTTTATTTATTTATAATGAGCTTTCAACCTCCGTATATTAACAAAAAATAAAGAAAATTAAATATATTAGCTAGGTTGATAAATGTATTTCGATATGGCTAATGGTCTCAGCAGAACCAGAAGTTTAAGAAAAGCTGTAACCTCCAGAAAAGGAGATTTAATAAAAAAACCTGTTAATCATAAATTTTGCTCCATTCTTGTCTTCCTGGCAATCAAACACGTTACAAAGGACTTTCCCTAACAAGCAGAATGACCTTACTAAACTTTGAAGACTAAAAATGTTCTATTTATATAAAAATATTTTAGTTTTACTCTCACTCAAGTAATATTTTTTAGAGTTTTCTTGGTTTTTTGTTTTTTTTATATATCGAGATTATTTTTATGATCCAAGCCGCGTGTTTGATTCCTAAAGGCTTCATTACTCGAGCGGATGTGTTTTGTAAACGGACTGTAACTTCATACAATGTGTAAAAACAGTAAAAACATACAATATGTTGTCTCTGTCTTACATACTAAACAAATGATGACGGATTTGCGGAATTTGCCATTTCAAACCACTTTATTGACCGCAATGTCCTACTGTAACTTCACTCTTACATTGTTATATTTCCACTAAGACAATAGCTTATATTTTTAAGCAGTTTAAGTTATTAAGTGAATAATGTAATTGATTTAAAATTAGTCTAAGGATTGAGTGGAATACATTATTATTAAGTCAATTTGAAACAGGGAATTATTAATTATCAATTTCATCATATGTACAAGTAATCCGAAATTTCTACGCTATATTGCTTATGCACTTTTGTAATTGCAGTGATGACCAAATAAAAACGACTAGAACAAGACAAATTTACTGCACTTCGATTTACCTATAGAGTAAGTTCAGGTAATGTGGAATGTCTATTTTATTTTTGTAGTTTTCCGCCAAAGTATTGACAATAAATTTACAAAGTCGATGTTAAAATATAACTTAATTTGTTGTTTAACTGGCCAGGCAGAAATTGCCAACCGTACCAAAGAAATAGTACTGGCGAACCACTGCTACACTGATAGAAAAACCGTCATAACCCTAATGTATTTTGACATCAGTTCTATGACAAGTGTCTTCGTTTTTGACCCTATGACACTTGTCATCACGGTGATGTCAGCCTTAACATCACTTAACCAAATTGTCATCAGGGTCGAAAACTTAAATTGTGTCATCAATGGGATGACACATCGGCATCACATAAATGACGAATCGGAGTCAATTTAATAAAAAAATGTCATCATTGCGATGGCTCAGTTACATCGAAGAAGGGACTTATTGTGCTCAATTTAATGACAAACTGTCATCAATGCAATGATACATTGACATTAAAGAAATGACTAATTGGAATCAATTTAATGAGAAAAATTCAATAATTTAATGACGCACTAACATCAGGGGAATGATTAATTGGCATCTATTTATTGACAACATATTATCAATACAAAGACAAAATAACATCTTATAAATAAAACTTAAATAACTCTTGCCATCTGCCTCACTTTGGACTTCTTTTCGTGTTTGGAAAAGTATGTAGTGTAGGCACCACAATATCTTTAAATAAGTATTTTTGGAATCTAGAAAGTAAATATATAATAAGTTAGATTTTGTTTTTTTATTGACTTTTTTCGATTAAAACATTACCATTATCAAGATCGTCTACATCGATCGATGCTTAAAAATGCTAATAAAGTTTTCTTTCCATGCCAATGTGTTATAATTTGTCTCAAACATTTTGTTGAAATCGATATCAATCTGAGAAAAAAGAAAAACAATAGGTACGTTAAGGGTAAATAAATTAAAATTTTATTGTTTCATATTTTTCTTTGATGAAGTCACTTACCGGGTGCTTATTACGCACGCGTGCCTTAAATTTCGATGAATTTTTATAGACTGTATTACAACATTTATAGTTGTCCATAGTCTTAAGAAAATGATGGGACTTTAAATGTTCAAAATAAAGCTCATTGGTTATAAAAAACTTTTCACAAATAAAACACTTTATTATTTTCTTACAAATTTCACACGACCGCAAAAAATACAACTGAACTACTCAATGGCTGACCTAGAACAAACGTAACAACACATTTATTTTTCATATGTATGTTAGACAATTTTTTTTTTTATTTCTTTGTTGTCAGGAGTACTTTACTTTGTTCGTTGTTGTTTATTTGACTCTTAACTCTCTTCGCTCTCATTTATTTTGATGCTAATGCAGCATATGATGTCAAAGTGTCATCAATTAGCATACGTTTACAATTATTTATGATTAAATGTCATCATATTGACGACAATTAATCATCACTTTTTTTGTAACTGTAATGATGACATATGAATGTTATATATTGTATAAAGTGCTTCTTGCTTTGACAACGAATGTACATCAATGTGATGTATCTTATGCAAGTTTTAGAAATGCGTCTAAAAACAAAAAAATAAGGAATAAAACATTAATATTTTTACTAAAACACACTTTACAAACATTTTAACGTTATTTAGTTTTGTTCTTTATTCATAATTTTCCTGTTATTAATGCACAAAATGTGGCATCGAATTGATGTCACTGTAGTCATAGCACGGATGACGCGTAAAATATGACAAAATTATATGATAACGTTCGTCATTAAATTGATGTCACTTATTGCATCATTGATGTCATTTGTAATAACATTGATGTCACAATTCTGATGTTAGGGCATCATCAATATGAAGATGCATTTTTCTATCAGTGTATTTTTGTAAAACCTACCGTGTTAAAAATTACCAAATTTACAACTAATTTTGTACTAGGAAAACACAATTTTGTTTGCAAAGCATGTGTTTTCCCAATGCCAACAGCAAAATTCTGTGTCAATATTGTTTTTAAAAATATTACAACCAATTAGAAGCATATTTACACTCAGGAAAAAATTGCGTGACTATTAGCGAAGTGCTTACTAATTAAAAAACTACATAAGTTTCAAGTTAGTTTTACAAATTTCATGTAAAATATATAAATTTTTTAAAAATTGTTACTAAGCTTGTATATATTTTACAAAAATTTGAAAATATTTTACTATAACTTTGTAAAACAAACCTGAAACTTATGTAGTTGTATAATAACTAAGCACTTCGATAATATTCCGCCAGTTTAAATATGATGCACACAATTTTAAATATGATGTATACGACTAAGACCGAACTGTATTGCTGCTTTTTAAATGTGATTTATTATACATATTTCTTAAAATTAATTTAATTTAAACTATTTTAAAAGCGCCAAATTTCTTGAATTACCAACATTATGCTAACGGTGGCAAGTTCGCTTAAACAAACGGTTGGCCACTGTTGTCAATCGGATAACTGGACAATGTCTATATTGTAAATCGCCGATGCTATGCCAACATTGCACAATGTAAACGAAAAATTTCTTAAAATTAATTAAATTAATGAAAATTATTCAAGTATTTATTAGGATATTGTCCTAACAAATAATCTGTAGAGTTTTTGTTTTCAAATTTATTAATTGTCCATTTTCAGGAATTAATAAAATAAATTAATAAATTTGAAAACAAAAACTCTATAGATTATTTGTTAGGACAATAACCTAATAAAGAAATATATATTATGGTCCCGAACTTGATTAATTTTTATTTTCATTGCCAATTAAATGTCGAACAAAACATAATTTTTATTTTTAATAAAAATTATATCAAACTTGTAGAAAAGACAAAGTACGGTCTTGTTTACTCCGCCTTTACATCATGTTTTTAAACAAAACAAAACAAGTGTGAAAATAAAAAGAAGAGAAAAAAACAAAAAAGGCGTTCATTGTATATCTTCCAAAGGTAGAGGGTGCAGATAACAAACAAGTTTTCAATTTAATTTTGATCAATAGTGATAATCTTTAACTTCGAGCTCATATATTAGTTCTCATTTAGTGAGAAAATTTGTTTATATGAATGTTTGATGTTTCGCATGGAATTGTCACTTCTTTCAAAACGTGTGTCAGCACATTCCTGAAAGTGGGCAATTTATAAATTTGAAAACAAAAAAGGACAATACCCTAATAAAGAGATATAGAGTATGGCCTCTAACTTACATAATTTTCATTTTCATTGCACAATTAATGGTCGAAACAACATAATTGATATTTTTAATAAAAATTAGGTATATCAAACTTTTATTAATTAAATTATTTTGAAACAAAAAAATTTCCAAAGCTAATTAGATTTTAAAGTTATTTATTAAGGCACAAATTCACGACCAATATCATTAATCAATCTATCAAAATTTTATTTTAAAATATTTTGTGTAAAATGTTTGGTTTTCAAAAATAAGAATATAGTTTCATAATAGTTAAAAATAGTTAAGAAAAGAAATCTACAAAATTGTAAAATTAAATTCTGTTTTACAAGGAAATATAAAATAGCGATATATATGCGGATCGGTTTAAATCGCACAAAAACGACAAATACCTTATTTCAGAATGGGCCAGAAGCCTATTGTACTTATATTGTATTAATGTCAAATAAATAAAAGTAGATAGTAACAGTTACAGCAATTAAAAATTTATATATTGGACTTTAAAAAATACTAAGAGGGTAATGTTGACCTTACCCGCCTTAAGATATTCCACATTAGCCGATCGGCAAAAAAATTATTCAATATTGATAAACGTAATATTAGCACACATTAATATTATTAAAAATAATTCCTTAATTCATATTATTTTATACAGAACTGCAAACTAGTAACATATTTAAAATTGTTTGTACCAATTAAATGTATGAACACATGTAAAAAATAAAGTCAAGCATACCAAGATTTACTTTGGAATGATTAAAAACTAACGGTTATAGTTGGTCTCAGAAATGTAAGCGTGACATGAATTTATAGGAATATGCAACGGTTTCACTAACAAACATTTCTCAAATAGTCCTTAATAAAGCGACGTTCCACATTAACTGCCTACTCCACATTACACGCATTTGCTCTATAATTTTATATTTTAATTTAAGATTTTAATTTAAAAAGTTTTCCTTCAAAATCTTTGATGTTTTAATTACAAGACAAACATTTAAATATTTATTTTAAGTCACTTTAGTTTAAAAAGTTGTTACCTTTTTAAATATCTTGGCGTTTTTGTTTCCCTAGCAGAAGAAAACTTTTAAGTTAATTAAAATAAAATAACTTTATTTGTTTGTTTGTTTGCAAATCTTTAGCTTCATTATTTTTTTTTTTTTGCAATTTCTTTTTAATTCTTCTTTTTTAACCCAGCAAAAAAAGTGAGGTACTGGTAAATATATCGCCTTTTTAATAACATACAACCAAACAACTTTCAAAGCAACACTTTCATAAAAATTCTAAAATATCATCCAACCGAATCGTTTCTGCATCCTCGTAAATTCAGTAGTCACAACCGAATTCAGTTGACACAACCGAATTCAGTTGTCACAACCGAATTCAATTGTTACAACCGAATTCAGTTGTCACAATCGAATTCAGTTGTCACAATCGAATTCCGTTGTGACAACCGAACTTACAAGGTTGCGGCAACCGAATCAATTCGGTTGGATGAAATTCTGTTGAGACAACCGAATTTGTTATGTGAGTGAACTAATTTCAGCACAACATAAAATGGTTCATGCATAAAACAATACTTTTTCTACTCCAATAAAGTTGTTTTAGAGTAGTTTAACTACTGACAACATGGGACATCCTGTGTAAAATAAATCAGTGTTTGCGCTAACTTGTAACTGCTTCAGTGGTCATAATATACTGTTTGGAGTAGTTTTAAAGTACTTTTTTTTACACTGACAATAATCCATGCGTAAAATTACAAAAAATGTCAAAATAACCAAATTTTTTGTAAAATACACGAAAATTTGTACATTTTACGAAATTTTTTGTAGTTTTGACAATAATTTCGTATTTTTATGCAAGGATTATTATGAGTGTAAATTGTTTTTTGTTTTTTTTTTTTTGCTGGGAAGTTCCGGGTTTCTGTAATAAAAAAAACCCATATAAATATAAGCTGCAACAAATTAAATTTTAGCGTTTATTAAATTAAACATCCGGTTAGAAAGATTAATATCCGTTAGCAAATTTAAAATCATACCATAATTAAATTTATTACAGAATTTAATTTATTACAGACAATTGGTTGTGTTTAAGAAAAAAATTGATTCTACCTAAAGACACAAGTAAAAAGGTTAGGGGTATCTACAAAAACAAATGCTGTTTACCCGGAAGCAGTAGTGGAAGGCATTTTTTTTATAAACTAACTTCAGAAGAAATATTTTAAGCTCACGATGTCGCACTTTGCATGTCTCATTTTTTTCCAGCTTCGAGATGCACTAAAATAATGTGTAATTAAGCCATTTTTTTATAATTAAAATGAACCCTGCGGGAAAGAGACCTATCACTGGATATATCATGTGACTGGTTCATTGTGACAGGGACCGATCACGCAGTAGGAACTTTGAGAACTGTTTTCTCCTACCACGGGACTAGTACTTTCAGACCCATCACGTGATATAGACTTTTATAACCGAAAGTTTTGGTTATTTTGATAAAACGAAAAATTTGTCTTGTACAAAAATGAAATTTCGTTGAAAATCGAAAAAACGTTATTTGCATATTTTACAAAATTTTGTAAAAACACGAAAAACTATTTGTAAATAAATAATTATTTGGTTGAAATACAAACTTATTTTGTACATCTTCTTATATTTTACAATTTTTTTTTTTGTATTACTTACGAAATTTTTTAATGTTACAATTTTGTTTTACTTTGTGTAAAAAATAATTTACGAAACTGTGTTTATATTATTTACAAAATTTTATACCAAAATTTTGTAATATTTACTAAATTTACGAAAATAATTTTGTATTCTAACCAAGGATTATTATGAGTGTAGTGCCCACCCCAGTGTAGAAAAGCATATATCCTATCCAGTAAAAAAAAAATTAAAAAAAAAAAATTAATATTTTTTCTATTGAAACATTTTTTTTTTTATAAAATGTGCCCATACGGGATTCGAACCCGGGCATCCAGGCTGTCATTCGACTGCTCTACCATCTTAGCTATTTCGACATGTTATAAGTGATAGATAAAAATATATGTGACTTGCTTGCACAAAATATCATTACTTTCCAGCTTACAAAAAATCAATAATAAGTAGTTATTAATGTACTTGCTATATGTGAAAAAAGTCTAAAATAGATTTTGAAACATTTTTTTGCGTTATTACTTTATATTTAAAATAATAATAAAAATAAATACTGATGTGTGACGTATAAAATTAATTAATTAATTAAGTAAGTCCTTACTATGTGTATTAAAGTCGTGCTGAGAGTAAGCAGTTGTCATTACTGGTTAGTGAGCAAAGTAATGACATGTCATTATCGTTTGTTAACCGAGTTTATGTAATTTAACTGACTAAAATATTATTTTAAGCACAACTCTTCGATTTTTGATAAAATTTAAAGAATTGCAAAGGGTCCGCCAAATAACTTTTTTTTTTGAACTCCTGAACCAATTGGACTTTGTATGGCGTCATACCAAGGTCTTTATGCAAAATTCGTCTCAATGATGTCTCGGTAATGTTTAATTGTTTGAGAACGACGGTGAATTGATGTTGATGGCGCTTCACGCACACTTTCTGCCACAGTAGCAATATTCTCGGGTGTACGCACTGTTTTTGGCTTTTCACGCTTTGGTTTATCGATGAGGATGCCAGTTTCTTCACTTTTTCACAAGATAACGAACATACGGACCATATTCGTTCAGCGGAAGGATAAACTAATTATCTGTCAACTCAGACATGAGCAAAGTTTTACCATTCACGAAATAAGCACTAGTTGAAAAAAAAAGTTAGATGGCGGACCCTTTACAATAAATGACCATTATTATTAAAATTTTATGAGTGCTGTTGACTATGTGTCTCGGTTTATATGTGCACATTGGGATATTTCACAAAATTTATGGAAATAATTTGGCCATTTCAACCCTAAGTTCAATGATGCATACAATTATCGTTATCTGAATTTCGTTAATTTCAGACATGTTCTTCAAAATGTAATAATTTTGTCCCCTCCTTTTAACTCTTAAAGGCGAGATTGTGCCGCTAAAGGAAATACGTGTCCCTTTTCTTTGTTTCTCCTCTGTCATATATCTGAACTTCATTTAGATCGAAGAGAAACCATCCGGAGACTCTACTGTTAAGTAATAAAGAACCGAATTATTTCCAAAACATTTTGTAAAATATCCCACTTCGATTTGAATTTCCATTTTATATCTGATGGTAAAACTATAGGAAAATCTATGTGAAATGTGTAAGAGAGTTATGTGTGATATAATGGTGATGCCATTTAGTTGGATTGTTGTTAGTCCAAATGCATACACACACACATGTATTGCAACCATAAAATATAGACACTCACTCTCAAAAGCAGTGACACATATAATATTCAGTCAAAAATTTTGTGGATTGATATGAATTTTGTTTGTAACGAAAACAATTTAGGAATTCATTTCATGTACCAAATGCTTAATACCCTCAAATTTTACACTCTGCTAACATACACGTAGAGAAAAAATATGATTCGTCATGTAATGATTGGAAATTTGAATATGACATAGTTAATATGATCCTCGTGATATTAAATATGTTCCTTACTGACTATACTAGGAGCGGCAGATATTGTGATAATTAAGAATTATTGTATTATAATTATTACCATTCCGAATCACATTATGATGCTTTTAAACTATATTTTTTCTCTGTGTATATAAAATGTATACATATATTCAAATGTCATACAGAATTTTCCATGACACTGGTAATTATGTTCTCGTTAGTGTTTATATATGGGTCATACTCTAAGTATATGGAATGTGCAATAGTTTTATTTTAACTGCTACCCGCACATTTTCCGGTTCATTGGTGTAAAAATAATTAAATGCTAAATTATTTCCTCTCGGATACAATCAGGCCAGTCACAATCGACTTTTACCCCTAAAAACGGACTAAAATTGGTTCAAATAGTTTTTGGGTACAACTTTTACAATACCCGGTCAGAAACTGCTAATGGTATGAAGTACTGATATACTACTGGCATTGTAAATAAACTACTGGCAGAACACTTGTTTATGACGCTTTACCAGCGTTTCCAAAAAGAGTTTTGCCAGTATTTGTTTTACAATAATTTCAGCGGTCTACAGAAAAAATCTTTGGCAAACAATTGGCTGTGATCACTATGCCAACATAGGGAAAAAGTGTTTGCTCAATGCTATCCAGTCAGAAATTACCGACCACAGGCAAAGCATTTATTTTATGAAAATAATAATGCTGGTTTAAAAAAGTTTAGTTTTTTTTAAAAGACGAAAGGTACCGAGTTCGATCCCTTTTTCAGGCAAACAGTTTTTTGGGAGTTTTTATACTTTTTAATATTTTTCTCGTATACAATTGATTTTTTGTTTCTGTTTCTAAAGATCCGCCAAATAACTTTTTTTTTGTGAAAATGCTATAAAAATAAAACTACTGAATATTTTCTCAAATTTCTTTTTTTATTTGAAAGTACAATCCTTCCGGTTAATAATGGAAAATAATTTCATTCAAATGGCTGCCTCGGCTGGCCATGCAGTATGAGCTTCATCTGAAAGATGATTTTTTTTTTTGGCAAAATCGGCATCGAAAAAAAAAACGGTAGATGGCGGCCCCTTTATATAAATGTGTTTTTGATCAAAATGCTCAGATTTTTTCACCTTCCTGAATGTATACTTTTCATAATACTTGTAACAGCGCCTGAACAAACAATCCTACTCTCTTTTCAATTTTTAATAAACTCGAATTTTTTAAAATTTTACACTGCGGGACTTTAAAGTTGCAGTTACAACCTCAATTTGCAATTTTTTTGTATGGAAATAAGATATCTTAGAAATTCAAAAAACTGGAAAATATGGTACGAGCAGTTTGTTCAGGTGCTGTTACAAGTATTATAAAAAATATATTTCCAGCAATGTGAAAAATCTGAGCTTTTTGATCAAAAATTACACTATTCCCGTAAATATATATAGCCAGAAAGCATTATGGCAGATAGTGATTCGGAGACCAGATTTGGATTCAGCGTACCTTCAGCTTAAAGAAAAATATACCTTAGAACTATCAAATACTTTTCGGAATGAATCTTTAGGTGTAAAAAGTACTTACATGTAGCCACAATTGCTACCCACTGTAAATGTAACAAATAAGTTAAAAGGAACAAATTGGGTAAAAAGAGCATATACAGATTAATTTTAAGTACACATAGAAAAAAGAGCATAATTTTATGATATGCAATGCGTAACAATCGCAATATGATAGTAGCAATCATATTATGATTCTTATTGACGATAAATTCTTCATCGGTAATAATAATATGGATCAGCCAGAATCATGTACAGGATAATTAGAATCATAATGATAAATGTTATAATAATATTTTTAAAACCATTTCGCTTAATGTAGTTTTAGTACACTGATAGAATTTTCCTTCATAGTATTAATGAAACGATTTCATTAAAATCGATTCATTGGTTTAATGAAAAATTTCATTACCTGAATGAAAAACCATTAATATTGGTATTTTTTTTCATTAACATGTTTTATGATTTTTTCATAATTTCATAAAAAAAAATCATAAAATCAATTAGAAATTTTCAAATTTTTTTCAATAAAAATTTTGACTTGTAATAAGAAAAAAAATTTTTTTGTACTACCATTTTGAAATAAAAAAACTCAAAAATTTCTTTTAAACAGAATTAACCAAAACTTTGATATAAATAAATTTTTTTAATAAGTTTGCCTAGAGCTAACACTTTTTGACGAATTTGAATAGTTGGTCACTTAATTCCAGGGAACATATTCTCTAAGAAAAACGATATAGTTTTGTTCAAAACGAGACCTAAATTGTTATTGTTTTGACGATGTTACACAAAAACGTTATGCTAAACGATAATACATTTATGTTTTTAACAACAATGTTAACTATATTTAACATTTTTATCTTATATGGTTGTAAATTAACTACAAAGAGTGGAATATAATCGTAGTTCTACGAATTCCAAGCCAGAAAAAAAAATACATATTTTGTACCGACATATAAGAAATATGTCATCTTTTAACACAAATTATAAAAATGTAAAGAAAGATTGAACAATTTTGTAAAAATAAAACAATAAAAACAGAAATACATTAAAATTGTTTTTTTTTAGTTCAGCTTTTAATATTTTAATGCCTGTTAATTATATTTAAACGATTTTTTCAATCATTAAAGTTCTTAATATAAAGGGTGGTTAAATTGTAAGGGCCGATGTTGAATGTGAACCACACCTAAACGCCAAGTTTTTTTCCGAATTTTATTTGACATTTCTCTATTTCAGAATTACTCAATTTGAACCATGGAGAGATACACAATCCAACAACGTGTTTAAAGTTATCCAGACTTATTATGAAAATGGGCGTTCAAATCAAAATGCATATCGTGCACTTCGTGATTTTTTTGGTCAATTTGATCGTCCAAATGTGCGTACAATCGAAAAAATCGTGGAAAAATTCGAGCAAACCGGGTCTGTAGAAGATGTGAGAACACCAGTGCATGCTCGTACAGCTCGTACTGCAGAAAATATTGCTGCTGTTCGCGATAGTGTGGCTGAAGAGCCGTCCACCTCAACTCGTCGTCGTGCCCAACAATTGCACCTCTCACGCTCGTCGTTGATCAACATTATGCATAAAGACTTGCATTTACACGCTTACAAGGTGCATTTGGCTCAAGATATAAAGCCTCTTGACCATTCCAAACGTCGTGAATGGGCAGAATGGTGGCAAGAAATGGCAACAGTGGATGATCAATTTTCGAAGAAAATCATCTTCAGTGATGAGGCACATTTTCACCTCAGTGGATTCGTCAATAAACAGAATTGCCGCATTTGGGCGAATGAGAATCCAAGAGTGATTGTCGAAAAACCAATGCACCCACAAAGAGTGACTGTTTGGTGCGGGTTTATGGGCTGGCGGCATCATCGGGCCGTATTTTTTTCCAAAATGAGGCCGGTCAGGCAGTTACTGTGAATGGTGTTCGCTATCGTGAGATGATAACGAACTTTTTATGGCCCGAATTGGAAGATATGGATGTGGACGATATGTGGTTTCAGCAGGACGGTGCCACTTGCCACACAGCTAACGAAACAATGGCTCTTTTGCGCAACAAATTCAATGGCCGTGTTATCTCACGTAATGGCGATGTCAATTGGCCGCCAAGATCATGTGATTTGACACCGTTGGACTTTTTTCTTTGGGGTTATTTGAAAGAAAAGGTGTACGTCGATAAGCCAGCAACAATTCAAGAGCTAAAGGATGAGATAATTCGGCACATTAACGGCATAGAACCTCCATTATGCCTCAGCGTCATCGAAAATTTGGACCATCGGATGGAGGTGTGCCGCCGTGGTCGCGGCGCCCATTTGGCCGATATTTTGTTCCATACATAATTGAGTAATACCAATATATCATAATAAAATAAAATTACAATAATTTCCTAAATAGTTTGTGTTTTATTCAAAATCAACATCGGCCCTTGAAATTTAACACCCTTTACATAATTTGAAAATAGTACAATAATTAAAATATTTATTTTTATGGATAAAACATTTTTGTTTTCAAAATTTCGGTCTGAAATCTAATCAGCTACTTTTCAAATTTTATATTTTTCGAATTCGTCAAAAATTATGAGCTTTAGCAAATTTGTTGAGAAACAATAGAATTTTCCCCACTGTGCTACATTGGTGGGTGGCCCGGGAAAACCTTTCTTGTTGGATTTCTTTTTTAGATGTCATCCTATTCCAAGTAACGAAAATTTGATGAATCCGGCTGAGTTTAATAAAAATCTGCCATCGCTTTTGCAGAACAGTCTGTGATGTTTACTTTATGAAATTTTCATTGGGTCAATGAAACCATTCATTAAATTGATTTTATGAAACACCTTCATTGACTCAATGAAATGTTTCTTTGGGGACTTTTTTATGAAAAAATTCATTGGATTAATGAAGGAATTCATTAATACTACGCACAGATTTCTATCAGTGTATTAGCATCCAAATGATTAAGAACAGAAAAAGAGATGAGAATTTTCAGGAAATAAGGGATCAACTTTCAGTGAATGTAAAAATGTAGCGTTACTCTTTGCTTAATGGGAAATAATAACACAGAGCAAAAAGTTTTCTAACTCTGAGACTTGAATATACTGTGCGCTGAATCCGAATATGAACTCAGAATTTCTCCATCAAGTTTATGAAGCTAAACACTGTTTTCACTATATTTGTGACGTTATAATATAACATAATTAATATATATTCACAAAATTGAGTATGCCATCTGAAAGTCCTTTCTATTGTTTTTTTAAATTCAGGTTTAACATTTCCAATATATTTCTCCGGCTTGAAAATATCCATTTTATGCCTTTATACGATTTTGTTACATAAATGAAACGAGTCGTTATCCTTAAAAATTAAAACACATAATAACGCTGAAATAGGTAAAATTTTTATTTTTCGGCTTTTCCTCCAAATATATGACTTTTTTAAGTCCCGAGTTTCATGTAGTAAAGGAGAATGTTTATACGAAGTTTTAAAATCAGAAGAGGTTAAGTTGAATATATCTTTTGTTTTTTGAGCTAATTATTTTTAAAATATCCATATATTTAGTTGACAAATTGGTTTTTTTTTACTTATTTTTGCAAAAAATTATCGCCAAGCTACGAAATTGGTGACTACCTGTAACCTTAATATAATGTTACCTTTCGATAGGTTTAAAAATTAATTTTTTTATTAAATTGCCAACAAATCATTCAAAGAAAAGCATATTTCTAATGGAATTCATTTGATAATTTGTATGTTTTGCATCGGTATTTTAGGGATAATGGTATTTCAGTTATTTGTGTAACGGTATTTTAAGTTTACGCCATTTTAAGAGCAACGGTAGCCAATTAAAGGTGTTTTTTATGTATAACAATATTTTAGTAGTATTTGCCTGCTAACCCTATTACCGACTTACGTTGAAAGTGCACTGTCGTACAATAATTAATAATTTTTGTCTATTAAAATATCGAAAAACAACATCATGACGCGTCATTGATATGTAAAAAATGTTTATGACATTTCATTTTGTATTAAAATGCTTTTATATAGCACTTTTCTCTAAAACCATTAGTTTAAGAGTACACACCAAAAAACACTTGAACTAATTTTAGTCCATTTTTAAGGGCAAAAGTCGATTTCGACTGGCCTGTTTGCATCCGAGAGAAACAGTTTTTCCATCGAAATTATTTGTATCCCAAATGTACCTGAAAATGAGCGGGGAGTGAAAAATAGAAAACTTTTGCACATCTTGGTGGTCAAATGTGCACCCAACTGCATGACAATTTTGGGTCTCAAGCAATGTTGGGAGGTTTCATAAAACTATAAGCAACAGCAACATAAAGTTATTAATCAACTATAATGGATTAAATTTCGTTTAAGTTTATAGGTGTACGTGCAATGCTCATTGTGAATTGTACATAGATTTTGGGTATGCGTCTATTGTTTGAAGAGATGTGGGTATGGATTGGAACTACATATAATTTGATAAGAAGTATGAATGAATTGAAAGATAGATAAATCGATGTTCATTCTTATAATTATGCTAGTTATGAAACACATTTAAAAACAGCTCGCTTACTTTTCCATTTTATAATAGAGTCATTTCAAAAGGCCTATTGATGAAAATATGAATTTTTCAATATGTCCTACAAAACCTGTAATGAATTCAGATTGGAGTCGATATTTTTAAATTTTTCTACTACTACTAATTAAAAATATTACAGAATTTTTAATGACTTCATAACCACTGTATTTTTAAATTTATTTAATGATTTTTTTTTTTCAAATTTAATATTTTTTTAAATTTTGGAAATTGGTGTTGTTTTGGATGTATTATAATTTATATGTAAGTTAAATCGGAGGAATACCCCTCCAAGTAGGAATGTCTCAAAATCCCTCCTTAGCGGACGTCTATGCTGGAGGATATATATTCGTGCCAAATTTCAAGTTTCTAACTTCAGCGGCATAGGCTGCGCGATGTTAAGTAGGTCAGTGATTCAGTCAGTAAAGTTGTTCTTTTATAAACATATTTTTTTACGCATGGATTATATTTCCCAAAAAAAAAAAATTAAAACAAACCCATATTTCATTCATATAAAATTGGTTGATTTTTTTACGCATGGATTATATTTCCCAAAAAAAAAAATTAAAACAAACCAATATTTCATTCATATAAAATTGGTTGATCGTTTTGGTTTTGTTAACATATGATGATAACATAGGCTGATGATGCTTTAAGAAAACTACAAATAAAGAAAAATATGATGTGTTGATTCAAAATTAATTGTATTGGACAGGATTAAAATTTATTATCTTTTTCTTTAGCTGGTCGATACAATAAATGCAACAACAATGTCGTCTTATGTATATAGTATACAACGTAAAAGAAAAACACAAACATACATATATAAATGATATCCTCCTGCATTTATTTAACAATACGTTTCAAAAACTATCACAACATCATTTTTATGCCACAAACTGCAAAAAGATTCGCTCAACATGCATACAAAAAAAAAAAAAAACACAAATGATCATCACTACAAGAGTATTATATATTGGACATAAATATAAACAAATGATAACATTTTAAATTCTTATTGTGAACATACAGCCACAATCAAATCCTTCCTGTATGTCATGTCAGCAGGCATATGCTGCCAAAAAAAAAATATATATTCTTTATTTCAAGTGAAGATATAACGTTGCCTATTGCTGTGTTCTTCAATATACAGAGAATTAAAAGATTTAACTATTTAAGTATAAGAAGATTTTAATAATAAATATATTTTTATTGCCACTATTGTCGGTGATTAAATATATCGGCACATCCATAGTCACATACAGTAGTACGGTTCAAGAGGTAACAAACAAGAAAAAACATAATTTTTTTTAATTCTTTATATTTTTGTGTAGAACTTAAAAAGCTCTATATTTAGTAAAAGTAAGAAAACAATCGAACTACATGGTCCTAAAATATAAGCAATTAAAGAGGGTGACGTGATGTGACAAAAAATAGTAGTTGTTTTCTTTTTTTTTTCAGAAAAACGCAAAACTTTGTGAATTGCGCCGGACATTTTATTGAAACTTTTTAATATGATTCGTAATATCTTAAGTTAATAAACTTTCTTTGACAACGTGGCTTTACGTAGCGTGATGTGACATAAATTTCTCCTTAGGTAAATGTTAGCAATTATTGAAAAAATAAAATGTGTTCTTATTGTTTGTAAAAACTTAAAAATATTACAATATTAATTTTATGTGGTGAATTCATTTTTAAGAAATACAAATTAATTGATAAAAATAAATAAAAATAAAAATAATTCAATTCTTTATATAACATTTTCAGGTGCATTCATTTAACAAATTTTCTTAAAGAGTTTAGGATACATATTCCTTTTCTGCTTAAATATAAATAACAATAATATATTATACCTTTGACTTTACATAAAATTTCTAAGTAAGGTGAAAATTCACAAAAAAACCTTTTTGAAAATTTGTTTTTTGGATTTTGTATAATTTAGATAAAAAGTTAAGGGACAAAAGGTAAAATTATGATGAAATAAGATGTGATTGTTTTCCGAGTTTCAACATCTGGAATTGAAGTTGAGGGTAAGCCGTTCTAACCTGTTATTTACAAGTTCAACGTTGGCTAAAATAATTCAATTACACAGTCCCACAAGTTTTGAAACCCTGATACTAGAGTATATTTTTCAAAAGGTTTAGGGCTTTCAGATAGGACTTTCAGATGACATAACAAGTTTAATGAGTAAAGCTTAATTCGCGATGTAATAACGTCCCAAATATAGCGGAAAACCCATTTTTTTTTAAAATCTATATTAAGATATTTCGAAAATCTGATATGATGGAGAAATTTTGAGGTCACATTCGAATTCAACGCATATTATAAATCATTAGAAAAGTATACTCTAGTCCCAGGATCGTGACTTTCTCAGATTTGATGATCTGTATTTTTAATAAAATATATGAAATTTAATTTGTGACTTAAGTGGTTATGTTTTAAATTTTTCTCTATACCATCGTTCGTTTTCCTTCCACTTATTAGCTAAGGATGCCATCTACATAAAAAATATATAATTTTAAATATCAATATTTTTACTATTCAAAAGTTTTGAAATTTTATAAAAAAAATTAACTCTGATGGATATATCCCAGAATTTATTCACAACAAACTTGACTTAAAATAAAAGTCTTAAACAACAAATAACACACACGCAGAATTAATGAGAATAAATGTTGTTTGCGGTGGCGAACGTGACATTAGAATGTCAATTGAAAGGAAATCAAAAATTTCTCGTTTGCTGATTTACTTCGTTTGGATTTTTTGGAGGTAGTTATTGTTGTAATAAATATTTGTAGATAGGAGTATACTAGCATCGTTTCTTTTAAAGAATTAAAATATTTAAGATAAAAAGTTGAGTAAAACATGAACGCAACTTTGTAGTCCGTTTTATCATCATGGCAGCTAAGGTATGCTGTAGACTTTTTTATATAATAAAAATTTAGTATTTTTCATTTAATAATACAAGACAGAACAAATTATTTGTCCACATTTAATATTTCGATCACGGCTGACCTTGCTATGGAAATGTCCATATCTGAATTTAACTATAACTCATATGATTTTTTGACCCAAATTTTTTTATTTTCAAATTATTTTCCTTAAAATATATTATAGCGTTAGACGGAGACAATGATAAATAATTTTTTATTCTGTTTTTTTAGAATTCTCTAGATCGGTCTTTTAAGGTCATTAAAAAGATCATATATTAAATTTTCCATCCGACGTTTCGTTGGAGATTCCCAACAGTTTCGAGGATGTTTTTATTAAATACTTAATCTTTCGTCAATTAATGCCCAAGCGCATTTAAGTTGAAACTACCATATAATTTTTTCGCCTGTATTTATTACACAAAGAAGACAGACCCATTGTGACAATTGAATTTTGCTTCAACTTCGAGATTTGTAAAAAAAAAAACGAATCGACTTCTATTTCAATCGATGCTCTATTTCAAGCTGGGAATCCTGTATGAAATTTGTTTGTTTTTTTAATACTTTTCATAAAATAAAATATCTTTTAAAATTATATTGACATTCGTGTTGAATACAGATTATATTGTTATAACTGTATTTTAACATCTTCAATATTTTTTTCTACGTTAGCATACAGTTTTGCCTGTATTTCAAAACGATTTTGTAATTATTTTTGTATTGGTTTGTAAACATTTATGCAATAAATAAACTTAATGACATACAGTGTCAGCTAAAACTAACTATACAAAAACGACAACATATTAATTTTAATTGTATTTTAAAAACTAAAGTTCGTATTAGTTAGTTTTAACCCTCAAACGGGACGAAATTTTTTTGCAATGAAATTTATACCACTTGTTCGGCTTGAAAAATTAACAATATATTCTTCTTGCGAAAAATTCTTCTTGCTATTCTTCTTACAACAAATATAACTACAGTCAAAAAACTACCCTTTTTGTGGTTTTATTTATGAAGATATGCCGATTTTCGTTTGTCGAGAAACGTGAAATTGAGCGAAAATGCACCTAAGCTTCAACTTAAGTTGATTAAACTTAAAAGTTTTGCTAATACTACTTAATATAATCTTTCTGTAAAATTTCATAAAAATCGGTATATACGTTTTCAAGTTAAGACGATGTCCTTTACAGGTATGCTTTTTGCAGCCTGTATGTCCTTAAACTAATAATTTGTTTTTTTTTTTTTTTGAAAAGTTTCATCTTAACTCTTACTTTGTGTTAAGTATCAACAAAAATATGTTTCTAAGATTTTTGAAAATTGTGCTCATTTCAAAATATTTATTTTTTTAAATTTTACGAAATTCTAACTTTATCGCTTCCTCGCTTCCGAACCGTGCCATGAACACAAAAAGCCAACTTTATACAACATTTGTAAATTTGGGTTTCTGTCAAAATAATTTAATTTATTATTATAAAACAGTCATTTGGAGGATTTATAATAATTTATAATACCCAAATGAGGTGCTTAATTATAAGAAATTTGATCAATTTTGAAACTATGCTTGAATTATGTCCTTTTTATCGAAATTTTTGATATCTAATTTTTTTTTTGCGCTAATACTGCTAAATTGCGGTCCTAATTGCAATTTTCCTAGAAAAAGACAATACAATAAGAAAGTTGTTGAAAGATTTTACAAACAAAATTTATATGGCTTGCAATACTCATTTAGTATTAAGCTCAGTGAAATCTTTTATTTGATGTACGTTTTAGCGAAATTTATAAGCGCTTTAGTTGTCACAAGCGATATGTGCTGGAAAAAAACTGCACCTCCGCTGTACCCGATATGAATGAAAAAATCCGTCCGTCATAAGTATTAACTTCAGCTATGAGCCATGTTTTAAAAACAAATGCGAAACAAAATAATTAAATTTCTTAAATTTTTTAAAACTTCATGAAAGTTTTGCGTTCAAAATTTTTAAAATGCCTTTTTGACTCGGAGCTGCTTTATACAAATGCAACTCAGTTCACGCAATCCGCTAAACCAATTTCAAATATAACTGTGAATAGCAGACGCAAAAAAAATATATCTTTTTGAAAAATTTACGTCAATTTCTCCACTCAAAAAAAAAAAAAGTACGTAAAGTTAGCTGAAAAGTTAGTTGACTCAGCCAAACTTTTGCTGGGTGGATCCTTGCAGAAAAATTGCTAATATCTGCAAATTTAAATTAGTAAATTTAGCAAAACGCTTAGCTGACATGGATTTTTTTTTAAATTGATTTTTTTTTAAATTGGGTATTCAATTAAAATGGAAAATATTTAAACTAAAAATTTGTAAATAAATTTTGTTTATAAGTTTTGGGTGGAAATATAAACATTTTGTAATAAAGAAAAATACGAACGGAAAAGCGTTGTCCTAGTGCTTTCAACGGTGGTACTAGCGTTGGCAGAACGTTTTATTTCTGACGCTTTCCTTTTTTGGCCTTTTGGGCCGTTCCTTTTTTACAGTGTTGGCAAAGCACTGGGTAAACGAAATTGCCAACGTTGTCGAAACACTGGCAAAACCATATAATATGTGGTCTTAGATTTGATTTTCCAAAATAAAATTTAAAAAAAGTTAATGAGTTGTTGGTTAGTTCGGTTCAAGATCATGAAAAATTTTTTTTTTTTTTTTTTAAATTAAAATTTCTTTGGTTCTACTGGGACTCGAACACTGCCGTCCAGTTTGGCAGCCGAGAGCTCTACCCCCTTAGCTAACGAGACACAAAATACTTGATAGCTAAAAACGTAAATAAGTGATAACAGCTGGCTTACCGTTGGTTGTGCTAGTTTGCCAGCACTGGTCTAACGTTTGTTAAAAGTAACTGATAAAAAAAAAATTTTTGGACAACATAAAAACAACCAAATTAAATTTTTTTTTAACAAAGTGTAGTCAATTTTTGAAATCAATGCTTTAAAAGCACTTTTACTAACGTTGGCTAAGCGTTCTAATCAGGAGACTTGTCCAGTGCTTTTATTTTATTACGGTTGTAAATTTTTTAAATCAAGCACTGGCAAAGCACATTTTGCCAACGTTGGGAAAGCGTTGTAAGTAAGTCTTTGCCAGTGCTTTAATTTGAATTTCTGCCAATGGTACTAAAAATAAAAGTGCTTTTACCAGTGCTTAATGTTTCTGACCATTTGCAATTTCTGGCTGGGTTATTACTTTTCTATTACAAACCCTATTATTTTAACAAGGGCATGTTCATCGAGGTAACTACTTATATATGATATACCTAATATACAGATAAAAAGTTGTCAAAAACTTTTATTTAAATCTTTAATTTTTTATAACGAATATTATTTTGAAATTGTCAAATTGTAGTAAAAATTTAATTATATTAAATTTTATAATTATACCATAAAAACTTCTGAACATGTAAATTTTGTATTGCTAATGAGCAATATACTTATGCCAATAGTGGCGCAGTAGTTCAAGGGAAAGGAGTTTAACTTATCAAGTTCCTAATACCAATTACCAAGGTTTTGCTGGGGAATATGTTTCTTTTTAACAGAAGTATTTATTTTGAAGATCTATAATTGCCAATTCAAAATTTGTTTTATTATTTTACCAAAAAATTGAATTTTTACAAAAAAAAAAAAAAAATTAATACCCGTTAAAATAGTTCAGTAAATTTTGTCACGTCAGTGTTTGGGACGACGATATTCATAAGTTTTCTAAATATTTTAAAATAATGGAATTTGAATAAACCAAAATATTTTATTAAAATAAGAACATCTTTTATCGGTATAATATGAATATAAGCTTTAGTTTTTGAAATACACACAAAATAAAAAGAATTGGGGTTTTATACAGTTCGTTTTGCCCGACACTGTACAGTGTACACACACACATAATGTTAATATAAGTTATTGTGGTTGTTTTAATCATAAGCTACAATTTAAATTACGTACTCTGCATATATATCCATTCGGTAGTTATTGTATGTATTGAGCTTTGTATTTGATTATCTACTTTGTTGTAATGCGTAGTTGTCAATACAAGATTAAAGCTTATGCGATTAGATTTGTAATGTATACAATTAAAATAAATCTTAGCAGGGTAACTTTGTGGTTTTACTATTAACAATATATGTATAATGCAAGATAAAATAAATTCTACGAATACAAAAATTTAAAAATGTTATACTTTATAAAGAAATTGTCGAAATTTCTGATCAGAACATAAAAATATTCACACTAAATATGTGCAAATGTAGAAAGTCCGAGAAAACATTTTTTGTATATCTAAAGCAAATACTAAAACAGTTTTGATATAACTAAGTCAAATAATTAAATAAAGGGTCCGCCAAATAACTTTTTTTTTTTGAAAATGCTAATAATGGAAAATAATTTCATTCATATGGCTGTCTCGGCTGGCATGCAGAATTGGACCTACACGATCGGTCCAATTTTTAAGCACATTATCGATTGTGTGCAGCTGTATTTCACCAATGGCTTCACGAATATTGTCCTTTAAAGCAATTGGCTTGTTGGCGTAACACTTATCTTTGACGGCACCCCACAAATAATAGTCCAACGGTGTCAAATCGCAGCTCCGAGGTGGCCAAACGACATCATTATTTATTTAAATGTTCAATTGTTGAGAACGACGGTGAATTGATGTTGATGGCGCTGCACGCACACTTTCTGCCATAGCAGCAATATTCTCGGGTGTACGCACTGTTTTTGGCTTTTCACGATGAGGATGCCAGTTTCTTTCACTTTTTTCACAAGATAACGAACATACTGAGCTGACGGTGCTTCTCTTCTTCCAAAATCCGTACGCAATTTTCGCACACATTCTGCAACATTACCATGATTTTCAAAGTAATGTCGCAATATTTCCCAGCGTTGTTCAAGCGTATACACAACCATATTCGTTCAGCGGAAGGATAAAACTAATTATCTGTCAAATCAGACATGAGCTAAGTGTTACCATTCACGAAATAAGCACTAGTTGAAAAAAAAAACATTAGATGGCGGTACCTTTATATATCAGTGGGTTTACATACTACTCAGTGTCGCTCAATCTGCTCACTTGTTTGTAAACTCGCACGGAGCAAATGAAAGCATGTTGCAGAAATTTAAAAGTTTAAATTAGTTTTTATCATGTTTTTAAATAATAATTTAATGAAATTTTTAATTATTTCAAATATTAATGATAAAATCAGCAGCATAAAATTAAAATATATTAATTATTAATAGAAATAACATAATATAAGCAAAATAGACGTGAGTGTTTTAAGCAACAATTTTTTATCAACATGTTTTCACTTGCTTGCAAAGTTCGGTATTTTGTTGCTGAGAGGCGTGGGAAGTATAGTCTCTCTATTTTATATACTCTTTGATTACATTGAGTTGTAAATAAGAAAAAAAACAATTTTTTTTTACAAAATTTTTGTTTTATTTTATTTTGTTTTTATGTGGACTTTAAAATTATTGTATGAAAAAACATATTTTATTTAGAAATGTTGAGGTTAAGAAGAAGAATAAACGGTTTTCTCTAAAAATTATAAAAACTATTCATTTTCAAATCCGACTAGACTGGTTCTGTCTTTTTAATGGACAGGCGTCATCAGTGATTTCCCATTTAAATTGTATTATTATTTGTGTCTTATAATTGTCAGATTGTCTCTATATGATAAATTTGTCAACAACCTGCCAGCCTTAAGAATCAAACGTAACAATACATTACAAACGTTACAATACCAAGTCATGACTCTTTAACGAAGAAGTTAAAATATAAGGAGACACAAAATTCATCAAACAAGACATCCTACAGGACATCAGACACAACATTTTTTCAGACAGGATATCTTTCCTCCGCGAAAACAGTGGAACGAAAAAACTCAAAGTGAAATAAATTTTTTATTTCATTTATTATTTACATTATTTTGTAATGTAAAGTAACGTGTTAATTTGGCAGGATCGCCATGTAATGTAATGTTATGTGTTAATTTGAGGTTCCCTATAGCCCAATTCTATATTTTAATAGCTGTGTGGGGGTCAGCTTATAAATAGGCGTTCAAAAGAACTGCCAAAATATTTGAGTCTTCAAAAAAGTAAAAACACAGTGACTTGTGTAGTTTTGGAACTCTAAAATTGAAGTCTATTTTATTTACAAATTTACATGTCTTATATACTATTCTTACAATCTAACTTATTGTCTAGTATTGAGTGATTTTAGGAATCACTCAATTTATTTTATTCTTAATTACTTTTATTCATTGTTTTCTTATCGTCAACATACGGTCATCAGATATTTGAGTGCAAGTAAAAGAATGCGGTCATAGGTGTCGCTAGACTGTTACTTGATGCCACTTGTATGGTATTCACTCTACAGTATTTGAGACGGTATGTTGGGAAATCAATATTAGTGGTTGGTATGCAGTGTACGCTTAAGGAGTACACTACACCCTTACCCTTAAGAGAAAAATTATAAAAGTATTTTATTTTTTTAATTTTTCTATATTTTTGGTTAGCTTATGAATAATTTTATAATGTATATTAATGTATTATATATATATTTGTTTTTAATATTAGTTCTTATATAACTTTGTTTTTATTAATGATAAGTTTTTCATTATTCATTAGTTCTTAATGCTATATAGGGTTTTAATTGATTATTATGTATTTCTTTTTCTTTTCCATTGTAATATATTATTGTATTTACAACCATTATTCCTAATTATTTTGTAAGGTCCTTTATATGGATTTTGGATCTTTTTCCTATTTCCTACTTTGACTAAAACTAAGTCTCCTATCTTTAAGTTTAATTTATTGTTGTATCTATTTTCTAATATTCTTTTCTCTTTTGTTCTAATTGTTAATTCTTTAGCTCTGTTTAAAGAATATTGTAATTTACGTTTTAGCTCTATGGCATAATCATCGTAATTATATATTTTAGTTTCTTTTGTGTCATATACTTCAGATGGTAAACATGGTAGTCTTCCATATACAAGTTCAAATGGCGTGTAGCCAGTGTCTATATGGGGTGCCGTGTTGTAGGCAAAAGTAAAATATGGAATCCATTTATCCCATTCATAATCAGTTGCTGATGTTAGCAAGAATTCATTTAAGACTCTATGATTTCTTTCTAATGACCCAATTGTCTCATGGTGGTAAGGTGTCGAAAAGGTCTGTTTAATTTCAAGTAGTGAACATATATTACGCAAAAGTTCGTTTGCAAATTCTGTACCGTTGTCTGATTTCAGTACTTTGCATTTACCAAATTTTAGAATTAGGTGTTCAACTATTGTTTTTTGCGGTTGTCAGTGCATCTTTCGTCGCCATGGGGTGTGCAATAACGAATTTTGTTAGTTCGCATTGTATGGTCAAAATATATCTGTATTCATTCGAAATTCGAAGAGGTCCTACTGTGTCAATTGATACTATTTCAAAACTGTTACTTGGAGTGTTTGTCAATGTAAGTGGTTCCTTAATGTGTTTAGTTGCTTGTTCTTGTTGCATTTGTCACAATATTTTACAAATTGCTTTACCATCTTATTCATGTTTTTCCAGATGTAGCGTTGTTTTAGTTTTATAATTGTCTTTCTTATTCCTAAGTGCCCTGCATGTGTGGCATTGTGGAATTCGTCGATTAGTTTGTATTTTAGAATTTCTTCTGTGATTCTTTTGGGCTTATTATATATTAATATTTTTAGTTGAGGATACTTGTTATTTATTTTTATCTTTGCATATGCTTCTATCAATTCTTTTTTTACTGTAATTTTCAAATATTTTATCTTCACTTGCAAGTGCTAATTCTTTTATATTCTCTTTATTCATTTTTGATATCAGTTTCTTCAGTATCGAATCTAGTTTCGCTGAATTTTCACCGTATCTTGCTAGCTTTGTATTATTTATAATTTGGGTACGTAATTTCTTCTTAGTCAAAACTGGTTTTGATGAATTATCGTTACGACCTATGTGCACTATATTATTTTCAATAAATATATCTTTCTCATTTATTTCTTCAATTGTATTAAACTGCAGTTTCTTCATATTTTTTATGTCATTAACGGATATGCATTCCCATATTTGAAGTTGATCAGACTTCTGAGAATCACATTTTTCCATGTCGTTCTTACGTCTTTTATTCTTGTTTTCCTCATTTTCTTTATTTTTTATTATGTTTTCCTCATTGCGTTTCTTATTGTTCATTGCCCTTGTTATAACTAATGTTCTTTTTTCTGTATCGACGTTTTCTAACGGTATCATTTGTTTTAGTATGTCTGAGTTTATTTCGATTCTGGACAATGCGTCCGCATTGGTATTTATTTTCCCTTTTTTATATATTATTGTAAAGTCGTAGTCGCTTAAATCTAGTCTGATTCTTGTCATTTTTGATGATGGATTTTTGTGTGAGAACAGAGAGATTAATGGTCTGTGGTCTGTTACTACTATGAATTTACGTCCGTACAAGTATGGTCTAAAAAAATTAATACTCCAATGGATTGCTAAAAGTTCTTTTTCGATTATTGGTTTATTTATATCATGTTTTTGTAAAGATTTACTTGCGTATGAAATAGGTAAATCTTGACCTATATCACCTTGTGATAATACAGCACCTAACGCGTAGTTTGAAGCGTCAGTTGTTAAAATGAATGGTTTTTCAAAATCAGGGTATTGTAAAATTGGAGGATTCATTAACTTGTTTTTTAGCTCTTCAAAAGCGTGTTGGCATTGTTCAGTCCATATGAATTTTGTTGATTTCTTTAGTAATGTATTTAGGTCTTTGGCTATATCTGCAAAATTGGGTATAAATTTTCTGTAATAGTTGCAGAATGCAACGAATCGTCTTACTTCGTCAGCGTTAGTTGGTATTGGATAATTTTTTATTATTTCATATTTAGATGGGTCTGTTTTTACACCATCTTTTGTAATCAAGTGTCCTAAGTAAACTACTTCTGGTCTTAGAAAACAACATTTCTTTGGATTAAGTTTTAAATTATATTTTTGTAGTCTGTCTAATACCTTTATTAAATTTTGGTTATGGTGATTTAAACTACATCCATAAACAATTATGTCGTCTACATAAAGAAATGCTTCTGATTCTAGTCCTGAGAGTGCTATTGTGAGCATTCTTTGAAAGCTGTTTGAAGAAATTTTTAGTCCGAAAGGGAGTCTTTTGAATTGGTAATGACCTTGTGAGGTCGAAAAGGCTGTAAGCGGTCTAGAGTTTTTGTTAAGCTCGATTTGATGGAATGAGCTAGTCATGTCAAGTGTAGAAAACCATTTGGCTCTACCAAGTTTGTCTAGAATATCCTCTAATCTAGTTAGGGGAAATTTGTCATTGACAATTTTATCGTTAAGTTTCCTAAAGTCTACTACAAGTCTCCATTTCTTTTTATCTTCCACATTTTTCTTTGGTACTAAAAGGAGTGGAGCATTGTATGGACTAACGGATGGTTCTATTATGTCGTCATCCAGCATATTCTGTACTTGTTCGTTTATTATGTTTGTATGTGAGTGCGGTAGTCTGTAGTTTTTTATATACACTGGTGTATTGTCTAACGTAGTGATTGTTTGATCATAAAAATTGTTTACTGTTAATTTTTCATTTTCAAGGTGAAAAATATTTTGATATTTACGAAAAATGTTTATTAATTCTGTTTTTGCATAGTCGTCATTATTATTTAATTGTAGTTCATTCAGTATTTGTTCAAAACGTTTGGGGTTATTGTCTTTATTGTAACCTAATATGTCATAGTTTTTAAGTGAGTCAGTTTGGAGTTTAATGCCTTTTAAGTTATTTCTTTATTTGTTGTGTTTAAAATTTTTATGTGGGTCATGCCGTTACTAGGTGCTATTGAATTACTTAAAAATACTCCTGGTTTAATTTCATTATTAAAAATTATGCTATCTTCGCTAAGGTTTAGTTTTAATGCT
Source organism: Delia radicum (assembly GCA_021234595.1). Lineage (NCBI taxonomy): Eukaryota > Metazoa > Arthropoda > Insecta > Diptera > Anthomyiidae > Delia > Delia radicum. Next base: position 11,907,001 of record CM037851.1, read on the forward strand.
TGTATTATTTCTGTTCTTGGTGGTATTTTTATTTGTAGTGACGTAAGAGCTTTTGTTTGCAATGGAATGGTTATGGTAGTATTGTTTATGAATAATGATATTGTGAAAGTTTCATAGTCTATCTTACAGAGATATTTTTTTAAAAAAGTCCCTTCCTATTATTCCGTCTGTTTCTATTGGAAAGTTGTCATCTACAAGATGAAATTTGTGTTTGCATTTCTGGTCTGTGAATGAAAGTTCCAGTCCAATTGTCCCTAGTGAGTGTATTTCTTCAGTAGTAATACCTGTTAATTTACATCTATTCTCTTTATTAATTGGTTCATCTTCAAAGTTTGTTCGAATACGACATAGTGATATGTCGGAACCTGTGTCGACAAGAAATGTTAATTGTTCATTTTTGTATTTAGCGATTATGAAATTTGTATTATTGTTGCAAACTTTATATACTTTTAATTTTGGCTGTCCGGAATATCTATATATTCCGAGCCTACCTCGTTTCCCTCATTATTTATTGTACGTATGTATCTTCTATTTGTGTTGTTTCTATTGGGAAAATTATTAGATCTGTCACTGTTAAAATTGTTGTTGTTTGAAAATTTATTGGTTCTTTTATTGGTAATGTGACTATTTCTATTTTGAAAGTTATTGGATCTGTTATTGTTAAAGTTACTGTTATTCCTATTTGAAAAACTATTGGATCTGTTATTGTTATGTTGTCTGTTAGGTTTTCGTGTTTGAATGTACCTTACGGAATTGTTGTTTATCTTATGTTCGTTTTCTATTTCTAGTGCAAGTTCTACTGCGTCTTGCAAAGTCTTAGGGCGAGCTGCAAATATGGCTGTTTTGAAATTGTCATTGATACCTCTTTTGAAAGAATCTAACGCTAATTTAGCATTTAATCTAATGATAACATTTTTCTCTGGTTCTGAGTCTAAGTTTAATTCCTCTATTCCTAATCTATTTAGATTATCTATAATGGTAATGATTCTGTCCTTATATGCACTTACTGATTGTTTGCCTTGGTATATGTTGTTTAGCTTTGACTGTAATTCTGGGATGGTTTTTGTATTCTTGTATCTTTGTTTTAAGAGTGTTTTTAATGTATTGAAATTGTCTGGTTTTGAGTAACTACCTATTGCTGTCCTTACACCTGAGGTCAATTTGGCGTGGTAGACGTATTGCAAGAAATCTGTTTTTGCTGCGTCAGTCAGAGTCTTTTCGATGAGTTCTGCTGTTACTAGGAAACTTTCTAGTTCTTCATAATTTCCAGCAAAAATTGGGAGTGCCTTAGAAGTTAATTCTAAACTAAATGCTGCCATTTTTGTGTCTAAACTTTTAGTATTTGGTATTAAATATTCTTTGATTTTTCTATAAATTGTATTAAATTCTAACTTTAATGCTACTATCTCTTTTTCTTCTCTTTCTTCATTTTGAGCTGTCAGAAATTCTTTTCTTATATTGTCTATAGATTCTAACTTTACTTGTACAGTTTTTTCTGAGTATGTCCTTCCTGGACTTTTCTTTAAATTTGCTAGTATGTCTTTTAATTTTGTTAGATATTCTTCCATTTATACTTCTGTTATTATAATTTTTGGTTTGTTTAAATATATATTTTTTAAAAATTTATATACTAGGTATAAGATCAAATTAATCAGTAATAAGGATATTATTTTTTGGAAAGCAATTAAAATATATATTTTTATAAAATTGTTAATTTCAAAAGATTTTTTTTTATATATTTTTCTTAACAAAAATATGAAGAGTAGAAATTAAGATGATGAAAATAATATTCATATTTAAAATTTTTGTAATTGATTTCTTAATTTATTTATTAAATCACTTTAAAGGCAATATATATAAATTTTTTTTTTTTTAGCAAGATTTAAGTAGTATTTTGTTTTAGTTTTCAACATATTTAGTTTATTATTAAAATTTTGGATTTATCCCTTTGAGAACCAAGCTGCATGCAAAAAGTTCTTAATTTTTTTAAGTTTAAGGTAAAATAATTTAAAAATTAATTCACTTTCTTTATAGTCTAATAAAAGTTGTTTACTGAAACATTCCGAATTTATTTGGTGTTCTGTGATCCACATATTTTCTTCCATTTTAATTGCAAATGATCTTGGATTAAAGTAATTGTTGTTGTTTTTTATTATTTAATCAAATAAAGAGGCCAAAATATCTTCGTTGTTAATGTTATTGCTAGAACCGGTTGAGGATGGAGTATTTAAATCAGGCTGAGGACCTAAATAAGATAAGATTTCCAAAGGATCAACATCCGAAAGGAGATTTAAATCATTGGCGGCATCTGTGCTTTTCATATTCATAGAAGGATCAAACTATTTAATTAAATCACCCTCATTGAGATTCACCAAATGTATTGGTTTGGCAGGATCGCCATGTAATGTAAAGTAACGTGTTAATTTGGCAGGATCGCCATGTAATGTAATGTTATGTGTTAATTTGAGGTTCCCTATAGCCCAATTCTATATTTTAATAGCTGTGTGGGGGTCAGCTTATAAATAGGCGTTCAAAAGAACTGCCAAAATATTTGAGTCTTCAAAAAAGTAAAAACACAGTGACTTGTGTAGTTTTGGAACTCTAAAATTGAAGTCTATTTTATTTACAAATTTACATGTCTTATATACTATTCTTACAATCTAACTTATTGTCTAGTATTGAGTGATTTTAGGAATCACTCAATTTATTTTATTCTTAATTACTTTTATTCATTGTTTTCTTATCGTCAACATACGGTCATCAGATATTTGAGTGCAAGTAAAAGAATGCGGTCATAGGTGTCGCTAGACTGTTACTTGATGCCACTTGTATGGTATTCACTCTACAGTATTTGAGACGGTATGTTGGGAAATCAATATTAGTGGTTGGTATGCAGTGTACGCTTAAGGAGTACACTACAATTTTCATTCATTACATTACATACTTTACATTATTTACCTTGCGTACTTTACATTGATTACATTATTTACATTACTTATTTTACATTGTTTACATTGTTTACATTATTTAAATTCTTTAAATTCTTTACATAATTCACATAGCTCACATACTTTCAATTTTAAAAACTTTAATTTGTGTTCATTACACAGTGAAAAAATGGATTCGAGCGAGGATACCTCCCTGTAGGATGTCGTGATTGATACATTCTATGGCTCCTCATATTTAAACTCCTATTGTTTTCGTATTCATTAGTAGGGACGAGGCATATTCGGTACTTTCCCAGTACGCCAAATGCAGCCCATACAATGAGAGATCCGCCAGCGTGGTTTTGCTTGTAGCACATTTGTCGAGGTTGGCATGGATCTCCCAACATTTGTGGTGGCCATCACGGCCGTCCAAATTAAAATTTTTCTCGTCACTAAATACTAAATTTGATTAGAAACATTTTAATATGTAATTCACTGATGGCCACCATAGATATTAGAGAGATTCAAGACATCCTCGTCCAATGTGCTACAAGCGAAATCACGGTAGCAGACCTCTCATGGTATGTGCTGAATTTGGAGCACTAGGAAAGTACCGAAAATATAATTTTTAAAACATAGCTATCATTAAATTGAACATTGTTTTATCTCTCCAAATTGTCATTCCTACCTGTTTTTAAATACACAAATGGTAACCCTAGCATTGACTTATGATATGATGATTAATATTTTCTAATCTGTTGTCAAAACATTATAACTGTATATAATTTTACTGTCTGTGACTGCTAATTAGTATGTCAATTTACCTGTCATATAAGTTTATTAATCCTTCTTGTCTAACTTCCGTTAAACTACTTAAATTTCAAATATGCTGAACTTAACAAAATAAGTGTTAAACATTCTCACGAAAATTCTTTGCACAAGCAATTCAAAAAGAATGTATATTAGACCGACTCACTTTGTACACACATAGAACAATTTTGCTATTTGCCAACTGAAATTCAGTAAATTTGACTCAAATTCTGTTAAAACGTATTCAGTCACTTAGTTTTGGCAACAAAGTTCGGTTAATTCAACTGAATTTTAGTTGCAACACCCAAACTATCGAATGTTAATATCGTTGTACCAACTGAATTTATAAGTTCATCCAATGAACATTTGTTTAGTGATTATTCCCAAAATAGTTCGTGTCTAGCATTGAGATCCCTTGCGCCGGACCGTTTTTAAAAAAGCTTTTGTTTTTTAGTTTTTCAAAGAGTTTGGTGTTTTAACACTTATAGTGAATGTCCATCATACCTTAAACCGGAATTCGGTGACAATCTTGTTATGAAACGTAATTTCAAACCCGATTTTCGTAGAAATTCATAACTATATTGTCCGACAATCTGGTTTAAAATTACGTTCAAAACTAGGTTATAGCGATACAACACTGTGTTTTCCCTTATTTTGGGAGAGAAATTTGTAAAATGTGGCATCACTTTTAACTTTTAACTTAGGAAAACTTACATTTTTTATTGAAAGAAAAATTGAATTCATCATCAAGTTACTTATTTTTGTTTAAAGCAGAGACAACTTGTGCAATATGATGACCAGTAGAACAAAAATAAGTATGGTGCTTCCAACAAGTCAAAAATTAAAATTCACTTAAAAAAATTAAGACTTACATTTCGTTAAAATCAAGTAACAGTGTCATTTGTTTTATACTGTTCAAAAAATGGTCCACAAATAAAAAAGTTAGTAAAGTCAGCAAAAAATTTTGCTGAGTCAGCAAAATTTTAGTCAGGAGGGTGCTTGCAAAAAAAATTGCTAATGTCAGCAAAATCTTTTGCTGAAAATCAGCGAGCTGATTTTTGACCTATTTTAATATTAAATCTATAATTAATGCGTGTTTCAGCTTTTTCGAAACTCACATTAGTTCGGATTTTAGCAAAAATTCAATAGGGTGGGAAAATTATTCATTATTATGCATCATTGGTGTGTGCAAATAATTAAAAATTTTGTAAATTCAATGCATTTTTCACGGTTATCTAAACCAAATTTTGGGAGAAATTTTGAATTAATTCCAAAAATTACATTACAAATAACATACTATTACCCCAACCGAGCACTAGCTACTATGTCCTTCGCTGCGTTGTAGCGAAAACAGACCTGTGACTCTGGTGGGAATCGAACCCACGACCCCCGCACAGATAAACCAGCACGCTACTAACTAGCTTACCGGGGAGCACAAATTCCAAAATATTTCCACACATACAAAATGTACTTGCCCAAAGTAAAATTTTAATACCGATATTGACATAATTAAAGTGCATATGCATATTTGGTAAAACGCGCAACAGTTCGAATTTCAAAAAATGTTGAAATATGTACAGTGGGGAGCACTCGTGAGTACATGTATGTAAGTACTTTTTACACCTAAATTTTAGGCCGAAAAATATTTGACACTAGAACTAAAGTATACTTTTCCAAAGGTATAAGGTACGCTGAATCGAAATCTAGTCTCTGACTCACTCTCCGATATCACGCGTTCGAGCTTTATTACCGCGAAAAGTGTCGGTTTTGATAAAAATGCTCCTATTATTCAGCTTCCTGGAAATAATACTTGTAACGGCACCTGAAGACACTACACTTACACTTTTTTCGGTTTTTGAATTTTTGCACATTACAAAAAAGCAACTAAGCGCTTTTTCCCAATTTTAATTAGAGTTTTCGTGGTATCTACCAAAAATTTGTTTGAAATTAAAAACAAGATTAAATGCAATTTTTAACAAATATGATTAAAATTTCAATTGAATCTAAATCAATTAAATAAACGGTCCGCCAAATAACTTTTTTTTTTTGAAAATGCTATAAAAAAAACTACTGAATATTTTCTCAAATTTCTTTTTTTATTTGAAAGTATAATCCTTCCGGTTAATAAAGAAAAATAATTTCATTCAAATGGCTGCCTCGGCTGGCCATGCAGTAGCCTATACGATCGGTCCAATTTTTAAGCACATTATCGATTTTGTGCAGCTGTATTTCACCAATGGCTTCACGAATATTGTCCTTTAAAGCGTCAATTGTCTTTGGCTTGTTGGCGTAACACTTATCTTTGACGGCACCCCACAAATAATAGTTGTATGGCGTTATACCAAGGTCTTTATGCAAAATTCGTCTCAATGATGTTTCCGAAATGTTCAATTGTTGAGAACGACGGTGAATTGATGTTGATGGCGCTTTACGCACACTTTCTACCACAGTAGCAATATTCTCGGGTGTACGCACTGTTTTTGGCTTTTCACGCTTTGGTTTATCGATGAGGATGCCAGTTTCTTTCACTTTTTTCACAAAATAACGAACATACGGAGCTGGCGGTGCTTCTCTTCTTCCAAAATCCGTACGCAATTTTCGCACACATTCTGCAACATTACCATGATTTTCAAAGTAATGTCGCAATATTTCCCAGCGTTGTTCAAGCGTATACACAACAACCATATTCGTTCAGCGGAAAGATAAAACTAATTATCTGTCAAATCAGACATGAGCTAAGTGTTACCATTCACGAAATAAGCACTAGTTGAAAAAAAAAAACGTTAGATGGCGGACCCTTTATTTACAAACTATTTTAATTCATACTACAATTTATTTAATTGGACCAAATTCAATTAAACTTTAAATTGTATTTATTCATTTTTGAAATAATGCTATTTATTAGTATTTTTTAGTTACCAGCTAAACCAGATTTTCTGAACCACAAAATATGAGTTTTTGTATAGAATTTGAAAGTCGAATATCGTATGAACGTAGAATTAATGATTTTTTCTACTTATATATTTTTTGTTAAAGAATTGTTCATTAAATTATGTAAAAAAAATAAAATACATCACAAGTGCAGCAACAAATAGTACAAAAGTAACTCATATGAGTTGTTTCTTTATTATATAAAACAAAACTTTTTTGCATCTTTTTATTATGCAGCATCTTTAACCCTTGAAAGTTTATATAGGTCTTCAAGACTTATATGTTTTAAATTTTTAAATTTGTCAGCTAAATCCTTAAGTTTTTACTTCGGAATATGAAAGCTCATAATATTTTCAGTTTGAACAAAAAGCTATAAGTCAAAAAGATCCAGATTAACTTTTGTGTAACTTTAAAAAAAAAAATAAAATGTTGTTTTTATCTTTAAAGGACCAAAACTATATGTAAAAACTATAACAGAAAGTTGAGCTTTGTGCCTCTTGTGCAAAATAAGTAAAACTTTTATTTTTTCATTTCTTTGAACAATAATTTGAAGTGTATATTTCAATGTTTTATCGATTTTATATTTAATATATCAAATAAAACCTTCTTTTTTTGGCTTATATTTTAGCTCCATTTAAAAAGTATATTCCAAGGTAGTGACTTTTTGTTTGTTAAAATTTTTATTATTTAAAAAAAAAAATATATAATAAATTATAAGTTACGTGCATTTTTACTGACAAAATGTTATTATTTTCGGTACAGAAGTAGTTTAAGACCTAGATTAACTTTCACGTGCAAAAAACAAGATTAGCTTTATAGGGTTAAATCCGAAATTGTCATATTTATTCCCTATGGAAAGTGGGACCGGATCTGCGTGTACCACAGGATCGGTCCGTTCTTGCCAGAGACGGGTCCTCTGCTAAACCCTACCCTATGTAAACAACTGGCAACTTTAACATTGGCTTTTCATAGGAGGAGGTCATTTGTACTGCTTTAAACCACATAGTGGCATGCCCAAGGACTAACCAAAGATGGGCATACCACAAGACTGTCGTAAAAGGCCCATGTCGTATAAACTAAACGAAAATTAAACAGCTTCCAATGTGTAAAATTCTGGCCAACTGGCTTTTTCTAGTTAATAAGCATTCTGGTTAAGTGGTATGTCCTCCCTTTACCAGTCACAGGATTGGTAATTTTAGGACAATTGACACTGCTTAACCCACTTCAATATTAAATTATACCAGTCCTGTGATAAGTCCTTCTTTAACCAGTCACTTTTAGGTCCATTGACTCCTCATTCCCCATAGGGTTAATTCTTTAATTCATAATTTCTATTGTGTCATATACGCTGGCTAAAACAGAAAATTTGATGTTCTTTGTGTATTATGTTCCATTCATATTTGCTGTAAAGCATTTTGAAGCAAACGTTTTTTTTTGTAATTATGGTCGAATATGTCAGACGGCTAAGCCGACAGCTGATTCAACAGTGCCGGCGGCGACGTCTAACCGGCTGACGACCGGCGGCTTGCATCACTGTTCACGGTGCGCCTTAACTAAAATTAAATAAAAAGGTCTTACACCTAGAAAATTAGTAGAGATTCTGAATTTACAATGTTCATAGATGAGAAAAATCAAAAAACTAAAATAATCTGTGGAGAGATCTTTAAATAAATCCACTTTGAACATTTTTGCGCATGAAGTACGATATTTTGGAAAATATGGCATTGTTTTATATGAATAGAAAGGAAAAAATTACATAATAATAATTTTTAAGTGTTAAATCTATTAAACTTTTATTATTTCAACATTTTAGTACTAATAAAATATAAAAATGTAACATAATTTAATTATAATTACATCAATTTAAACATGTGAAGCATTATATCTACAAACAAAATCCGCCTCCTCCATCAATACCCATTTTTAAGTGAACATCCAGTGCATCTCGTTTATTTTTCACATACTGAACAAAAGCAGGAACATCTTTGCAGTAAACTCCAAACACAGGAGCATCCGAGACTTCATCGCCTTTTACACAAACAAAAGGAAATTCCTTAAAATCAAAATAATCGTCGACAGAATGAGCTGTGTTATTAAGTTTTAATTTTAATCCTGGTTCAATGGCTTTTCTACTTCTTGTACACACACGAATGGAAGCTGCCATTTTTAAAGTTGCACGATCACTTAAATTCAAATTGCTTTTCATTTTCAACATATCATCTGCAGATAATGTAGATGAGTTTGTTGTGGAAAGGTTGTTTTTATTATTGCCTACTGCAATTTGAAGTGGTTTGCCTTGAATTTGTGACAACCGCAAAACTGAAGGCTCTCGACCACCCTTAGAATCTTCTTTTACTTTTTCTTTAATCACACGGGACATGATTTGATCATTCGCTTTTAAAGATCCATCTGATATATGATTTGAAACATTTATTACTCGAGATTTCAACCCACATTTATGTGGTTTGCATTTTCCAATCTCACTGAAGCACACGTCGCACCGTTTTGTCGCAGACATTTGTTTAGACTTGCCTAAAATAACAAATAAAAACAATAAAATCTGAAACATAAGAACAAACTAACAAAAAAAATATATTTTTTTGCTTTTAAAACTTACCTGGAACTTTTTTTGCAACTTTGCCACAAATTTTAACGGGTATTTCGCGTGCAATTTCACAAATTTTGCATTCACATCTTGATCGCGTAGCCTGCACAGGCTTAAAAATAGACAAATCTGGAGATGCTAATTTCTTTTTTTCAGACTTCGCTTGAAATACCTTTCTCCAGCACGTACAACACACAGCAGCCGGCAATCTGCGCTCGTCATCATAGTTGTCAACGTGGGTTTTCATGTCAATTTTTAACTGATTCTCTATAATATACATTTGTTTTTGTTTTCGAAAACACAGGAAACACACTTTTCCCCGATTTTGATCGTGAGTCAAAGCTTTAGACGACATCATTCACCGAAAAATTCTTAGACGCGTTTTAATAGTTTTTAGATACCAAACAATTGATAAATAATTCAATCTGCGACGCAACGTTATCGCTAACAACAATATACAATTGATTCAAACCAAAAGAATATTTTGATAACAGACTTTTTGCCAATTCATACCCAATTAAAAAATGCAAGGTAACTTGATTAGTTTTAAGTTTATAGAGCTCTAAAGCATAATTTAATACATGCGTTATAAAAATGAAACGGACCTTATATTGAATAAAGAAATACATTTTATTTGTAATACTTTTTTTGTCAATTATTAGGTAAAAAATAAGTATACGCATTGGCCTACTGGGTCTAAAAAAACTCAGTCTGTATCTTAACCATAAGAGATAAAAAAAGCTGTTGCACAATTTTCTTAATGGAGTCAAAACTAGTCATTCGTTATTAAAATCGCAAAAATGTTCAAAGTGGATTTATTTAAAAATCTCTCCACAGATTATTTTAGTTTTTTGATTTTTCTCATCTATGAACATTGTAAATTCAGAATCTCTACTAATTTTCTAGGTGTAAGACCTTTTTATTTAATTTTAGTTAAGGCGCACCGTGTGTTGTCTATACGTTGTCTTTAATTAAAGTATGAAAAAACGAAAAAAAATATATTTTTTGAAAACGTCCCAGCTCACGGGATCTCACTACTGGGCACGAAATATATTGGGAATCATTATAAAACAAACCAAAGTTCATTTTAAGGAGTGGACAAAAGAAACTTTTCTTCGTGAGTCGGTCTAATGTATATAAAACGAAAACTTGTTTAAATGTTTAATTAAAAATCTAGCATGAAACGTTTCGTTGTAGGTTTTTTTTTATATTGTCTAACTAGTTTTTCTCCTTTTAATTAAGCATTTTTCAAAAAAAGTCCTCTTAATTGGTTGCAGGTAGTTTTTAGTTACTTTTGTATTTTAGTTATATAATTGTTGTGTTATGTCCTCTATTTCTTTGCATTTTCTTCCGTTGATTTAAAACAAAAATCTACTAAAATAAAGGTCGACATAAAATTGAAATACAAAAATTAAACAATTATTACGTTTCATATGTATTTGGCTGATAATTGTCACATGTCATGTTTAACAAATAATATACCGAGTATAACTATTAGTTGTAGTACATAAAATGTAATTGTTTTAAAATTCAAATGGTCATGTTTTATTTTTTTTACAGTTGCTATTTTTACACCGTCAATTTACCACGACTACAAGCAGCGACTGCTGCTGATTTCATGTTAAAAAAATATATTGTGATTCGTTCAGTAAACACAGCGGTTATAAAAATCTCACCGGGGTGGGGTCACAAATATTGTCATTTATAAAAAAAAACTACAGCATATACACTTAAATAAATGAATATGGAAATTTATATTTACTACACTAATAGAAAAAAATAGAAAAATATTTTGCTAAGACTACAAAAACTTTGTTCAAAGTGAAGTTGCTAGAAAACTGCTATAATTAGCTGATATTTCTAGCTAAATATTAGTAAAATGAGAACATCAAAATTAAATCTGTTGAATCGGCAAAAATGTTGTTATATTTAAACTAAATTTTAGTTAACTAAAAAATTAATCTGCTAAAATCAGCAAAAAAATAGCTAAACATTAGTAGACAAAAAAAAAAAACAATAATAATGAGCAATCTGAAATTTTCTAGGTTTTGTTTCAGATTTTTCTACAATTTTTTGCATTCAACTAAATTTAGCAATATTACATTTTTTGTTTAAAGTTTTTTGTCTACATATATTTAGCAAAATTTTTTGCTGATTTCAGCTGCTATTTAAATTCAACTAGAGTATAATTTAAATTTTGAAAATTTTACAGTGCACAGTGGTAAATTACGGTCATGCCCAGGAAAACCTCACATTACCAAATAATGGGTTAGGTAATGTATCGACATAGTCTGAAGACATTACATTACAGCAAACACTGATAAATTTTACCGGCGATGAGCCTAAAAGTAAAGGCTGGACTTATTACCGTGTAGGGGGTACAGTAAGTGGTTACTTGGTAGGGAAAAGTAATTTATTTATAAATAGATTTCTATTAAAAAGAATTTGATTGAAAAAAAAAAAATTATGACAAACATTTGTTACAATTAAATAAAAATCGTGGTCACGCTGGGATTCAAACCTGGGTCTCTGAGGCGAGAACTCTACCAACTGAGCTATCGTCACATGTAAAATTGCGTTGCTTAAAATGTAAGTGAATTGTTGTCCTTCGAGGTTGGTGATGTTTAAAATATATACCTTATCCTCATGGTTACAAAAAATCACAAAGTAATGTGTCTAAGTATAGATTTTCAAAAAAATATTTTAAATAATACTTTATATTTATATTTTGAAATAATGTGAAAATTTCCGTTTATTGGTAAATCATTACTTTATGTTTCATATTAATGTTGAAGGTAAGAAGTACACATTACAATATAATGCATTATGTTACCAATTATTGGTAACGCATTACTCTATGTTTCGAAAAAATGCTGAAGGTAAAGAGTATTCATAGAGTAATGTATTATGTAACTTTTACTAATATTAGTAACTTTTACTAATTTGTTTATTACTTTTACTTTACTAAACAATTGCAGTCACGTTTTGCTGGCCTACTATTGCCAAATTTTCTGTAACATTTACAGTTTTTTCTGCAACCTTTTCAGACTTATTATATTGAGTATATATTTGAGTATATATTAACACGGGTTTTATAAAGTGGACTTCCACTTTATAAAACCAGTCTTTATTTAAACCTCCATTAAGTTTAGGCATCCAAAATATACATACACTCATGGAAATAAACCTGTTAAATTAGCGCAAAAAAGCTACTAAGAATTAGTTAAAATAAGCAGATTTTTTTTACTAAATATTAGTAATATAAGAGTAGCAAAAATAAATCTGTGGCATAACCAATTACTTGGTTATACTTGAGCTAAATTTTAGTTAATTGAAAGTAGCAAAATAATCTGCTAAAATCAGCAAAAACATTTACTATATATATGTAAAAAAAATCATTAGAAAAATTTAAGATTTCCTTGGGCAGGAATGAAATCCGGATAGGGACACGCCTACATCAGATTGTTTTTCACAATTTGTTAAATAAGTTTTGGGACTTTAGCACATTTAATTACTATAAATGCAATTAATGTTTATCCCGATGAAAATAAATTTAAATAACAAATATGCAGGTGCTTGTGCAAATTTAAATGTAACTGACACTACTAGAAAACATATGATTTTCTATTGTTGATTTACTTGAATAAACGTCACTACATTGCTAGGTCTGTCAAAAAAACAGAGTAGTATTTGGAAGATGACAAGCCAATTGTGACAATTTTTTGTTGTTGTTTTTGTTTTTTCTTTGATATTTTAAATTTTGAATCTCGCTCCTAGACGAGGACAAGAAATTCTCATTGAGTTTGTGATTTAACATAACAAATATCTCTAGAAATTCTAATAACAAAGTCCCCTGAAGATCTCCTTGGGCAGGAATGAAATCCGGATAGGGACACGCCTACATCAGATTGTTTTTCACAATTTGTTAAATAAGTTTTGGGACTTTAGCACATTTAATTACTATAAAAAAAAAAAAAAAAAAAATTTTAAAGTTTTTTGTTTAATGCGCATAAAATTCTGCCCTTTTGAAATCAGCAATCTACAATTATTTAGCAAAAATTTCTGTTGACTGTATAAGTTTTTTTTTTTACAAGTTTAATATAATTTTTATTAAAAATAAAAATTATGTTTTTTCGACCTTTAATTTTGCAATGAAAATGAAAATTATTCAAGTTCGAGGCCATACTCTATATTTCTTTATTAGGATATTGTCCTAACAAATAATCTACAGAGTATGGTCTTGTTTACTACTTCCCCTGTACATTTTGTTTTTAACAAATGTGCATATCAAAGGAAAAGAAACAAAAACGTGTATTGAATATTTACCAAAGGTAGACATACACACAAACAAGTTTTCAGTTTATTTTTTGATCAATGGTAATAATCTTTTTTACTTCGAGCTCATATAATATATATTAGTTCTCATGTAGTGAGTAAACTAGTTTTTTTTTTGCTATTTTTAGTGTAAAAATATTTAGTTAATGTTTTTGCTAATTTCACAGTGTAAAATGCTATTTATCAATTAACTTAAGTTCACATCGAATATAATAAAATGTTTGTATAGTTAATAAATTTTTTTGCTCTTCTTATTTTATTGGTACTTAGCAAAAAAGTCTGCTAGATTTAGCAATTTTCTCTGTAAGTTAATTTTTAACTAATTTAAAGTAACATTTTCTGCTATTTCTAAAGGTCTATTTCTATGAGTGTACATGCATATTTGAGTTACCATATGGTAAGTACAAGGTAATAAGCGTTAAAGGTTGTTTGTCAGATTTAGAAAATTTTTCTTTATCTTGTCGATATTATAAATGACATTTTTTTTAAAGGTTTGGAAATTATATCCTTAAAGGTTATGTCCACAAAAAATAATTAATATGTAAAATGACTATAAATAAATACAATATAAACCAGTAAATATACATATTACATTTAATTGTATTATAACATGTCATTTTTATATACAAAACACGATTTCTACTATTTGTATTTTTTTCTTTTTTATTTGTATAATTTCCATGAGTCAGGTAACATATTTTTCATTATTAAAATGATTTATTGGTCTGAAATTTAAAATGTTATATGAATGTATTAAAAATAATATAAAATGCGCGTTATTTAATAATTTGTAAATATGTACTAGGAAATATCCTTAATCACGCATACATAACTCCGCAGACAGAAATTGCCAATCGTAAAAAATAGTGGACTATGTTAAAAATTAAAAACTACTAAACAATTTTTTGTTTGTAAAACTAGTGATTTGCCATTACCACTCGAAATGTATTTTCCAGTAGGTACTCTTCCTTAACAATATTAGAACCATTCAGTATTATGATTTTACATGTTTAACACTAGAATCACCGACATTTTCTATATATATACCTACTCTGCCCAAAAACAGTAAAAATTACTGGTGTTTTTTAAAAATTTGTCAATAATACATTCTTTATCCACACTCACAGAACGATTCGGTTAGAACGAGGTTGTCTCAACCGAAAATTCGGTTGCGAACACCGAATTCAGTCAGTCATCTCAACCGAATGCTACGATTGTAGCAGGCGAACAATTGACCGAATTTGTAGGTAAATTTTGTTTTCTATAGTTTATGAATTAAACTACAACAATATTTTTAATTTATAACGAGCTTCCAACCTCCGTATATTTACAAAAATAAAGCAAATCAAATTAAATTAACTAGGTTTATCCTAGTACTTCCATCCGGCTAAAGATCTCATCAGATCCCGAAGTTTTAGAAAAGCTTGATCCTTCATAATAGGCAGAACTTTAACAAAAAACCTTTAAATCATTAACTTTGCTTCATTCTTGTCTTCTTAGTAATCAAGCACGTGGTTAGGGTCGTTTCCTAACAAGCATCATGACGTTACTAAACTTTGAAGACCAAAAATTTTCTATTTATATTTATATTTATATTTATATTTATATTTATATATTTTTTTTTTTTTTTTTTAAAGAGAAGCAACACACAGGAAATTCTTCCTATTAATTAAAATTTTAGTTTTTACTCTGGCTCAAGTAATATTTTTTACAGTTTTGTTAGTTTTTTGTCATGTAACGTCATGATGCTTGTTAGGAAAGACCCTAACCACGTGCTTGATCACTAAGAAGACAAGAATGAAGCAAAATTTATGATTAATAAGTTTTTTGTTAAAGTTCTGCCTATTATGGAGGATCTAGCTTTTCTAAAACTTCGGGTTCTGATGAGATATTTAGCCAGATCGTAATACTAGTATCAACCTAGCTAATATGTTTGATTTGCTTTATTTTTGTAAATATACTGAGGTTGGAAGCTCGTTATAAATTAAAAATAACATAAAAATAATCTCGATGTATATAAAAACAAAAAACTAACAAAATTGTATAAAACAATATTCCCCATCGAGGTTTTATCATACCTTAAAGGGTGTTACCTGCCTGTGCATTTATACTACAGGCACAAAATATGTTACATGAAGTTTAATTAACACAGCTTTGTTCAGATATTACATTGAATATTTTGTATAATTTATGTGAGTACTATTTTAAATTTTAGATTCATAAACATTTTCATTATGGGTCAAAAACTCTATAAATTTTCTGAAAAAAAAAAAAAAAATATTTAGCAATTATACACAATATACAGAAAAAATCAAAGGTAAATTAATGTTTATATCACATTTAAATTCACATCTAATTTTTTGAAGAAATTTTTCGAAAGTAGATGAAAAGTTTAGTTTTTTAACACAATGAATTGAAATATAAGTAAGACAACTGAATTATTGAATTATAGTCCAAATATGAGACAGATTAGTTGTCACCAAATACAAAGATTTAAATAAATATGAAAATAAATATTTTAGTTTGTATTGTAAGAGAATTGGCTACTATTTTTCAGTTTTTATTTTATTAAATATTAAAAAAAATTATCATTTTCTATTAATATCATGTTGTTTTCGGTTTACACGATTTTCCATACACAAAATTTTGACTTCGATTTACACTATTTTTTTTGTATGAATCTCATTAAAGTAAATATGATTCTGATGTTATATCCGCATTTAATAAATAAGTGAAACATAGCAAAATTTTGATAATGGGTGCGATAAAGTAATGCATTACCTTGTAATGTGTTCTCCTATATATACAAGGTGGCGCAAAAATAACCTTCCGATGTTTTTTGGCTGTAATTTAAAAAAAAAATGAAAAACTTTGATTCTTCTTGTGGATTATTTTTATTTGGTATTTTAATTTTTTTTACATCAAGTCGAGAATATGATGTCATGTAAATGGCCGCCGCCACAGTTGATTGTCATTTGAGCCCTTTTTATGGCATTTTCCATCACTTTGGCCAAAACTTTCGGCGATAGGTCCTCACATTCTTGACGGATATTGTCTTTAAGAGCTGCAAGAGTCTGAGGCTTGTTGACATAAACCCGCGACTTCAAAAAGCCCCACAAAAAGAAGTCTGGAGCGGTCAAACCAGGCGATCTTGCTGGCCAGTGCAAATCGCCAAAACGGGAGATTAGACGCCCGGGAAATGCATCCTTCAGCATATCGGTTGCGGCACGTGCAGTGTGTGCCGTTGCAAAGTCCTGTTGGAACCACATGTTTTCCAATCCCAATTCATCAAGTTGCGGCAAAAAGAACTCGTTGATCATTGCTCTGTAGCGCTCACCATTCACAGTAACCATTTGGCCCGCGACGTCTTCGAAGAAAAAAGGTCCGATGACTCCTCCAGCGAAAACAGCACACCATACAGTGACTTTGAGCGGGTGTAATGGCTCTTCGTGGGTTACACGCGGATTTTCAGTGCCCCAGAAGCGTAAATTTTGCTTATTTACGTACCCCCTAAGATGGAAGTGGGCCTCATCACTCATGATTATTTTTGATGAAAAATCATCTTCCTCTTGGTGGTGATTAAGGATGGCTTGAGCGTATGTTACACGCGATTGGCGGTCAGCAGCTAACAGCTGATGCACCGTCTGGACTTTGTACGGAAACATCTTCAAATATTGTACCAAAATTCGCTGTAAAGACCGTCGACTGATACCCATTTGCGTGGCACGTCGTCTGGTCGATGTCCACGGCGCTTCCATGACATCCTCGGCTACAGCAGCAATATTCTCTGCAGAACGGCTACTCCGGGGTCTGCCACGCCTGGCAGCATCTCGTGTTGTGCCAGTCTCTTCGAGGCGAGCGGCTAAACGTCGCAGTGTTTCACCAGTAGGCGTTGGACGGCCAGGAAATCTGCGACGAAATTCACGTTGTGCCGAAGTCACCGACCGATTATTGGTCAAATAAATAGTCACCAATATTCCTCGTTCTGGAGCAGTGTAGCGTAACATTGTTTATAAATGTGTATTTCGCATGTGTTTACTACACAAATGTCAAAACAGAACAGACATTAGGGGCCAATCGCAAAATTTATAGCATTTTCTGATAGGAGGATTACTTTTGCGCCACCTTGTATATATATATGTATATAATCCTGTAATTCCTAGTTGGAACAAAGGGCCAGTACAAATGATTTCCATTGAATTCTGTCTTCAGCGTGTCGTTTTGCTTCCATCCACGTCATTCTGGCTGTACTGAGTTCGGATTCTATTTGACGTCTCCACGTGTTAGCAGGTCTTCCTCTACTTCGGCTGCCCTGGGGATGGAAGTCTAGGGCCTTTCTGGTAACGTCATCTTGGCTTTTTCTGAAGGTATGTCCCAGCCAGTTGATCTTCTTTACTCGTATGTCAGTCGTTATGGGGTTTTGTTGTGTTTTTTGCAAAGATCATTATTTGAAATTATTTGAGGCCAGAAAATACGTAATATTCTTCACAAACAACGGTTAGCAAATACTTGGAGCGCATTTGTGTCCTCTCTACTGATGTTCCAAGTTTCGGAACCATATAATAATACTGCTTTCACATTAGAATGGGAAAGTTTGATTTTTGTGCGAAGAGTTATGTGATTTGACTTCCATACTTTGTTAAGTGAGCCATATGCTTGGTTAGCCTTTGTAATGCGGTAAGCTATGCCCTCCTTACTACCGCCTGAAGTTGTTATTATGCTGCCGAGATAACAGAAGCTGTCGACGTCTACGAGTGAGTTTTCAAAAATTTTTAATGGCTCTGTATTGTTGGTGTTGACACGTAATGTTTTTGTCTTCGATATGTTAGTTTTTAGACCAGCTTTGGATGCATTCTCGACAAGTATATTAAGCTTTGTTTGCATACTGTTGTAGCTGTGTGAGAGGAGACATATGTCGTCGGAGTAATCAAGATCGTCCAATTTGCCCTGCAGTCCAAAAGCAATGTGTTCTCCTTACCTGTATCATTATTTTCTAACAAGAAGTAATGAGTTCCCGATAATTTAACACTCATGGATTACCTTGTAATGATACCTCATTACACTTTACATTACTTCAAAACAAAAAATAATGACTTACCGATCATCAATTACATAATGCATGAATTATTAAGATCTATTTATAGACACATTACTTTGTGATTTTTTGTAAGCATGAGGGTAAGGTGTATATTTTTGATATCACGAACGACAACACGAAGCACAACAACTCATTTACATATTAAGCAATAAAATATTATACGTATCGATAGCTCAGTTGGTAGAGTTCTCGCCTAACTAATTGTTAAATACCACAGATCATAGGTTCGAATCACAGCATGACCACGTTATTTATTTAATAAAAAAAAGTTATTTATTTAATTAAAAAAAATATGTGTAAAAAAATTTTTATGCATTTTTTTTTATGAAAATCTATTTATAGACACAATACTTTTTCCCACCATGTAACCATATAAGTAACCAGTTACTTTACCCCCTACAAGGTAATGAGACCACCCATCACTTTTAGGCTCATCGCCTATAGAACTCATCAGTGAAGTAATGTGTAATGTATTGAGTGAAGCAATATGGCGATACATTACTTTACCTACTATTTGGTAATGTGTGGTTTTGCTGGGAATTCTTTTTAAATCAAAAAGAAAACAAACTTTTGTATGTTTTCAAATACGTTTCTATAAAATTTAATATTATTTCTGCATGACTTAATAACTTTTTTTCTGCAAAAGCACTTATGAATTCTGTGATTCAATTTAAAGAGATCGGATGTGGTTTTGAATTGAAAAAAAAAATATATATAAGTTTGACGATGATTGTGATTTTTAGCAATCACGGACCATAGTGCGCTTTGTATGCGTTACGTACGAAACTACCTCCCAGTTAAATTCTTGCATTTATTTGGTTGGCATGCTGTATTTGAAATGTAAATGGGTCTGCAAGAACACACATACACAATATTTTTAATTATGGATGCATATGGGGGGTAAATATCGTCAAATAATATGGAAAAGGGCGTAACTATCAATATGTTTAAATTAGTATTGACACAATACTCATTTTAGGACCCAGTACTTTTAAAAGGTTATATTTTTTTTACTCAGTAAAGACAATTAAGTGGTTTAAAATCTTGAAATAATCTAGCGTCCTGGCTACAATCGAGAGTAAAAAAAAAATAGTGGAAGCTCGTTAGGTAGAGTTGCCAAATAATTATTTGAAGACATCAATTTTTGATCTGTTCCCATCAAGACTTTCTCCAAAATTATTTAAAAATATAAAATGGCCTAATCTTTTATTTTTTTCATTGTTATATGGATCAAAAAGTTTGAAAAAGTATGAAAATTGATTTCTCTTCTAGAAATTAGTTCAGCAATTGCATACAATTTTTAAAAGTCTGATCGATCGGACGATACAGTTTTCAAAAAACACATAGTCTAAGATATTAAAAAAATTGATTCCGTTTTCACTAAAAACAAATAAATAATAATGGATGATTTTTATTAAAATACTTCTAAAATTATAAAAATTACAACGTCAGGGTTGCCATACATCAATTTTAAGACAAAAAACCCAATATTTTTCCCAAAAAACTTTATAACTTTTTATATATTTTTGAATAAACATTTGTTCAAAAAAATATATAAAATTTATTTTGTTATAATAACCTCAGCCGTCTAGGATTAATAGTCTGTCGAATTTTTAACTTTGTTTGCTAATATTGCCGTTAGATGGCGCTTTAAGGCGGACCTAAATAACAAAAATTTCTTAATGAAGCATTTTTTTATATATCAGAAAAGTTTTGTTGAAAAATGTCCAGCGTATTTATGAGTTGAAAGCATTTTTTATGATTTTGCAATGATACGGTAAAAAATAGAGGTTTTATAAATAAACTTTGAATCTGATATGTCTATTATAAATTTTACTCATTTTTTGGTTGCCCAGTAAAAAGTTTAAGTAGTGTTAAGTGATTATGGTACTACTATTTTTTCGTTCTATGATTAAGACTATCAGTTTCATTCAAAATATTGTTCAAAAGTCCATTGACGTTTTTTTTGTTTCTCCTGCAAAAAATAAAAATTTTTAATACAGCTTTTCGGATTTTAAGTGACGATATTTTTTATATCAATACCAATTTCTGTATGGTGCCTTTAATTTCAGTGATTATAAAATAAATGATAAATTTGAAATATTCAAAAATGAAACAAATAAAATTGAGACCGTTAAAGTTGATTGTATACCCTTTATTGTATACCCTTTATTGTATTACGTTAAAAATATTTTTTTTTTTTTTGTAATCAAATTTAAGGAAAACAAAGATCACAAAAATAATTAGAGAAAAATTTTGAAAAAAAAAATTTTTTCAAATTCGATGGCAAACATTTTTTACCAATTGTTTTAATCGATATGTTTTTTTTACCGTTTTTAAAGTGGTTAATTGTCAATACTTATGCAATGCGTACAGAAATAAGAAAAAAAAAAACTGTGATTTTGTTCGATAAGTTACAAACGGTGTGACAAACTGATAGACCTTTTTCTGTACAGTGGGATGGATGGTATAAAAACTATGCAGCAGCATAATTCCTACATATTGTTTTAAAAACTAAAGAACTGAACAAAATTTTTACATGAAGCACTGAATACATAATTCATGTTAATGTTGTTGTTGAACAAATAGAATATAATTTGTAAATAAAATAGTAGCGGCATTCACAATCCGTCTGCAAAAATAGTGTGGAAAAGTGTATAAAAAAAATCTACAATTGTTGAAATGGAATTTGTTAAAATTTGGAGTTTTCATCGGTGAATCTAACATTGGCTTGTCATAGAATGGAAGTTGTTTCTTTTGATAACATACGATGTAAACTTAAAATACCGATAAGGATGTTATTTTTTACTTGTTTTTTATTAAACTTAATTAAGGCAAATAATCATGTGCCTGAGTTTTGAACCCACGAGCTCTGCCTTTTTAATCCGGCGCTATAGTTGAGTTTAAGCAGAAAATAAACAACATATTGGAAAATTGCATGCAAGTATACTTTTTTTAAATAAAGCTACATTTTATGTAGTAAGAATTTATAAATATATCGCCCATTGCACCGAATACCGACGGAAAAGGTGTACATTTTGGACATTATTTTCAAAACAAGTTTGATATAATTTTTATTAAAAAATAAAAAGTATGTTGTTTTCGACCTTTAATTGTGCAATGAAAATGAAAATTATTCAAGTTGGAGGATATTTATTAGGATATTGTCCTAGCAAACAATCTATAGAGTTTTTTGTTTTCATATTTATTATTTGACCCTTTCAGGAATGTGTTGATAGATCTATTTCGGGAATTTTCTAGGTTCCCATCTTCAGAATACGTTTAGAAAGCGCCCAGCAAAAAATGTTCAAAAAGGTAAGCGGGTTTGTAATCAAGCATTTTGGGAAGAACGCATTCCATACTAGATTACCTACTCGATTCTTTTAACAGGGCGCGAGACTAAAATAATTGATTCTTTAGAATTCATTATTTTTTTTACCGAAGAACCATTTACTTTATATTTTTAAGAACTACATACATTTTTTAATAAAGAAATAGTTCCATTCTAAAACTACGAAGTACTTACACAAAAATAAATAAATAGTTCCCTAGAAAAAATAAGAAGTACTTACATTTAAAAAAAAGAAGTAGTTCCATAAGTAAATTCAACTTTTACTCACACGTGATTCTCCTAGGTCACTCAAATATAACGATCAAAACTCATACGGAAATAAAATCCTAAAAAGTGAAACACCGAATTGTTATGATATCATGGGTTTGTCATAATTTTGGAGCTATAAACCACGAAAATATAAATTTTTCAAAAAAAGAACAATTCAAAATTGAAAAACAAAAATATGACTCACGCACAATCAATATGAGATAAATTCTTTAAAATTGTACAACTTCTTTTTTCAAAATTAGGAACTACTTGCAATAACGTGCTTTTATTAAGAAAAAGTATATGATTACTTCCTGAGTACAAAAAGTTGTACATATAAGTTAATAACATTGTTATTTTCTTTTAAGTAAATAATTACTTTGTTATTGAGTTCATGCTTTCTGGTTTAAACTTAAAGAATTGATTACAATACTACTTCCTTTTTTCACTCTATCGTTGGAATGAGTTTGGTATTGCAGTTACTAAATTTGGCAATGAGATATGTAAGCAAGTGTGGGCATCACCTTCTTTTTGGAATGTGTAATTTTTTCGTGGGCGGTAACAATCCCATGCCAAACATCAAACATTCATATAAACTAGTTTACTCACTACATGAGAACTAATATATGAGCTTGAAGTTAAAGATTATAACCATTGATCAAAAAATAAATTGTAAACTTGTTTGTTGTGTGCAAGGTCCACCTCTGGTGGATATTCAATACATGTTTTTTGTTTTTTTCCTCCTTTTTATTTTTATTTATTTTTGTTTCGTTTATAAACAAAATAGGGGAGTTAACTAGACTGTACTTTGTCTTTTATACAAGTTTGATATAATTTTTATTAAAAAATAAAAATTATGTTTTGATTAAAAATTTAGCGCCAATTCTAAGCTTAACAAAACAGTAAATAAAACCAACCACAAAAGTAAACGGAGAAGTGAAATAAAATCTGTAATCTACTCAAAATCCCCGACAGTAAATTAGTGCTCTTTGTTTGAATTCTAAGGATACCAAATTTATACTAAATATAGTATAAATACTCTATTATATCCTGTTATTCTCTTGCTGTTATTTTAAATCTATTCAATGCTCAAACTCTTATGGTTTATGCTATTCATGCAAATACATGTAAAGGTGTCGGATTGGTTTAAACTAACACCATAAAACACACACATTTACTATTAGTTTCAAATGTTAACCATACACACTAGGGTTATAACTTTCTGTTGCAAATTGTTTACATATAACCACGCGATGGGCAATACTATATCAAAAATAAAATTCTTATTTTCGGGTCGTTTTGAAACATGAAACTCACAAAACTCGAGAAAACAGTAAAATTTAAAAACGTTTGTGTACTTTAAATCCGATGGGCATCGCTTAAATCGAATTAGTTGCGATACTATAAAATTTAAGCGAAATAATAACACTGTAAGTATAATTTAAACTTTTAAAATGATGCATCAAAACCCCGGGAAACGTAAACTTAATTTTGGGTCGTAGAATCCTGTGGTATACTCCCTTTTAATAGATTAGCTCAAAATAAAAAATTATTTAAATTTAAAGTTAGCATTGACACAAGCGATTTTTTGAGTGTATTTTAAGTAAAACATATCGGAATCTCTTTTAAAATTACTTTATTTGTTGTTATTATGTCGAAACTCAAAGCTAACAAAGATGTCCGTCTCTTTTGAGACGGTGTTTTCAAATGAAATATAAAGAATCGAACCATATGACACTGAACTAACAGATTTCAATATAATTTATAGGTAATTGCCCTGACGTTTCGGATTGTATATATTAAATGAATTGTATCCTCCTAAAAATTTACGGCCACCATTATTAGACTTAAGTTTAGACAAATAAACAATAAATAAAGTAATTTCAAAAAAGATGTTTATGTCTTTTACTCAAAATACACTCAAAAAATAGCTTGAGTCAATGAAAACTTTAAATTGAAATAATTTTTTATTTTGAGCTAACCAATTAAAACGGCGTATACTACTGGATTCTACGACGCAAAATTTAGTTTACGTGTCCCTTGGTTTTGGTGTGTCATTTTCACATACTTACTGTGTAATTTTTAGTTTGATTATTTATTATTTTTTTTATGAACTTTACGGTTAGGATAGGTAAAATTTGATATTTGCAAAAAATAATCAAAAGTTATAACCCTAATACGTACTTTTGAAGTGAAAACAATGAGAATAACATCGTATTCATACTAGTGTTTGAATGTGTAAATTTTAGTTTGCCCTATGAAAAAAGTTTCTATATACTCATATACAACTTGATATCATTCTATGTGGCTATATGTGTGGCAATATATTACGAGATGTGCTTATATATTATATTTGGTTTATGAAAACATTATACGCCATATATATCATCATATATAAGTGTGTCGCATGTTATATATTAGCATATCTTGTATATTTTATCATAAAATCTGCAATTCTTCTACTTGAAAATTTTGCGAACAAAGAATTCGATTTTCTTCCTCGGTAAAGGTTGTTTTTTTTTTTTGTTTTTTGTTTTACTTAGCGTTTTAAATTTTTGATATGTTCCAACTTCAGGTTCATTAAAAGCATACATTTTTCGATTTAACATTGTTTTTTGCAGACATGGGCGGCGACAATTACATTTCAAAATCATTCACTTGCGAAATTTGTCCTAAAATTAATAATTTCAGACTTACGCTCACACTTGTTGGCTTAAACGCTTGCTTGGAAAATCTTAAATGTTGTCAATTCCAGACATGTGTCATAACACCAATATTTGTGTATTTAATTATTGGCCAATTACATTTGTACGTCTAATTACATTTAATTGGGTGTAATTGAGTAATTGCCCTGTAATTAAGTCCTCAGATATTGTTATTAATCCCCATGTTTGGTATTACATTTTTTATAAATTCTCTAAGGAAACGTTTAAGCCCACAAGTGTTAGCGTAGGTCTAAAAAATGATATTTTAAATTTTCACACGGGTAAACATATCTGGTCATATATAATATGATTAAGTCATATATGACTTAGAATAAAGTAATATTACGGCTAATATTATTGTATACAAATACAGCTGATCATTTTTGTTGAGAGATTTTTTTTTATATGGTACTTGATGTTATTATATGTCTCCAAATCTTACTCCATATATAACCATATAAGCCATATAATAATAATACATAGATATGTATATATAATTTGTTATTATTAGATACATGTAGATGACCCATTTTTCGGATAAATTTGTATGTGTTTATATATGGGAACTTAACAAAGCAGATATCGTTATATTAGACTCCATATTAAAATGTTTACCCGGGGCTTTATAAATATACCAGCTGATTACAAGTAGTACTTAATGGGATTAAAAGTACTGATCTCTAAGACATTTTAATTTTTTTTATTTTAAATTTTTTAATTAAAAAACTTATTAGATAAAATTGTATCAAACGATATATAATTTGAACACATTTGATAGACCAATTTTTCGGATCAAACTCTATGAGATTAGATCCAATGAGATACCATGAGATCAGCTTATATATGCCATTTTTCGGATCAGATGAGATGTGATGTTTATATGTGATATATAATCATATATAATTATATTGGATTATTTTTCGTCGGGTAATGTAAAGCAGCAATATCCATTTGACTTGCAGATGTTTGGGATTATATAGTGATGATGCTGTTTCACGTTGCATAGCTGTCGGATATTCCATTTCGATTACATGCACATAAACACTATCGGAATCTGGAAACAAAATAATGAAAAATATAAAATATTTTGTTAACCAACAAAAAAAATTAAATAATTTAACACATTTTTAAAATAAAGTAAATTTATTAACATACGAATAAATTTACACTAATAGAAAATAATTAAATATAAAGGGTGTCCCAAGAAGAGCGCAATTTTAAAATTTTAAATAAAACACAGATATTTAAAAAAAAAAATCGTGAAACTTTATTATATCGTAAAGTAGACCGAATGAGGTTATGTACAATATATCGTGCAGATGGCCGCCGCGGCTTTGCTGGCATGCACGCGATCTTTTAATGAAATTTTCAATGACCGTTTTGCATGAATGCTGCAGTATTTCATTAATGCAGCGTCCAATTACCTCTTTTAAGGCTTGAGTCGTCGTCGGCTTATTCGCGTAAACCATCGACTTCAAAAAACCCCAAAGAAAAAAATCTAGTGGTGTTACATCGCACGATCTAGGCGGCCAATTCTGATCTCCAAAACGCGAAATAACACGACCGGGAAATGACTGATGCAGCAATTGAATTGTTTCTCTGGCTGTATGACATGTGGCGCCGTCTTGTTGGAACCACATGCCATCCACATTCATTTCTTCAATTCTAGGCAAGAAAAAACTGGTTATTATTTCACGATACCGAACACCATTGACTGTTTGCGCTTGACCTGCCTCATTTTCATAAAAAAAGGTCCAATGATTCCTCCAGCCCAAAAACCACACCACACAGTGACACGTGGCGCGTTGTTGTCTTTACATCACTAACAGACCCAGTTTCGGCAAATTTATCCATTAATCTCTTTACAGTTGACTCTTTTGGAGCATTATTGTGACCCCAAATTGATCGCAATTTGCGAACTGTAGCCGCAAAACTTTCACCATTTTGGTAAAACAATTTCACAATGAGAATGCGTTGTTCATTCGTGTAGCGCTCCATTTTTACTAACCTCGTACCTTCTACTAGCAAACAATAACAATTGTTCAAATGTCAAAACAATGACACTTCGAATGTTGCCAGATTTAAAAATTGCGTTCTTCTTGGGACACCCTTTATATGTATGCACAGCGCATACTTTAGATACATTAATTCGTTCCGCCGCATAGTTTAGGACATTTGCTTACTTTGGGGGCTGTCTGCAAAGTTTTCGTGCCTTTTCATACATCTAGCGTATAAGATGAGGACAGTTGGTTCGATACACCATATATTTCGAACCAACTGTCCTCACTTTGGGGACCGTCCGCAAAGTTTTCATACATTTTCATACATCTAGCGTATAAGATGAGGACAATTGGTTCGATACACCGCATACTTAGGGGACAATTTTCAGTGTATATACAGATATCTTTATAGTATGCGCTGCGCATACTCTTGGGACATTTATTCGATACACTGCATAGTTTTGGGACATTTGCGGACTTTGGGGATTATCCTCAAAGTTTTCATACATGTAGCGAATAAGTTGAGGACATTGAACTCGAAAGAGCGCATACTTAGGGAACTTTAAAGACATTTATACATATATATATATAAATATATATATATACATATATATATATATATGTATGCACAGCGCATAGTTTAGGGACACGCCCAAAATTGTCGCCGAAATATGCGGTGTATAGACAAAATTGTCCTCATCTTAAACGCTAGATGTATGAAAAGGCGCGAAAATTTTGGGGACAGTCCCCAAAGTAAGCAAATGTCCCTAAACTATGCGGGGGAACGAATAAATGTCCCTAGACTATGCGCTGTGCATACATATATATATATATTAGGGTGGGGTGATTTGTATAGAAGGAAAAAAATCTTAATGGGCGCTTCGCGTTTCTGATTCTTATGATTGTACTGAGCAAAAAAGTCCACTAGACCATACGTCTACGGTGAAAATCGAGCTTACGGCAAAAAAGCCCTATTTTGAAATTAAAAATTAGCCCCTTAAACCCCACCCACAAATATGATTGATGCATTAATCTGCTAGAGAATCTTCCAAAGAAGAGATTGATACCATAATCTTGGATAAACTCCTCCTACTTAATGAGATATGTCCATCCCACACATTGTTACTTTCACAAAATACGGCAAAAAAAGCCCTATTTTGAAATTAAAAATTAGCCCCTTAAACCCCACCCACAAATATGATTGATGCATTAATCTGCTAGAGAATCTTCCAAAGAAGAAATTGATACTATAATCTTGGATAAGCTCCTCCTACTTCCTAAGATATGTCCATCCCACACATTGTTACTTTCACAAAATACGGCTAAAAGGTCATAATCTGGAAAACAACAAATTCAACTTTAAATGAGATAGGGCTTTTTCTTTCAAAATAATGCTTAATTAGTTAGGGCTTTTTGAATGACTATAAGTCCGTTATTTACCAACAAAACTGTGTAATTTTTTAAGAGTGATGTATTTGAGAGTGGTCTACGTGAATATGTTAAAAACGCGATTTTGAAAAAAATCGAGATACTAAGCTAACGATATGCAATCCAATTTTCAACTGAAATATTAAAGAATCTTCAACATTTTAGTATTTACACCTGAAGAACAGACACTATAAATATTTATGTATAAGAAAAAAGATGAACATTTTTTAAATTTCTCTTTCTCTACACAGAAAAAACTGAGAACGGGTTTCAATTAAAAAATTTGTTAAATCAATTAATATTTTAATTGATATTGCACCTATCATGGCAATGATAATATCAATTAAAACTTTTATTGAAAATTAAAGAGGAAAAAAAGTTATAAATAACTTCTACAAAAAAAAAAAAAATATGATACTCACAAAAAATGTGTGTTAACGATACGTTGGTATGTGTGTTTTTGGTAATGCTACATCTCTTTGTATGTTTGTGTGTGTGCATGTTTTGTTTGTAAACTGCAAATTCATTTGGTATATCATACTGAAAATTTTCTATTTAAGCATACAGTGTATGAAAAATAATTTGAGAATTACGTCTAAAATAAAATATCTATTTATATATTTAAAAGTCAATTAAAATATTAATTGATTCAATTAAATATATATTTTTTTTTTTAAAAAATAGAAGCAACACTCAGGACATTTTTGCTATTAATTCATGTGTTGCTTTCTTTGGAAAGGGGGTATTGGAGAGATGAAAGGTGGTGAAAGATGAAGATAATTGTGCGAGTAGATAAGTCTTAGAACAGTTGTTGCTCGCCACCTGATGTAGAGTTGGCGAATTTATTGAAGCTTTTTGTTTCATAGCCCTGATTCATTATTTTACTTCGGTTTGGTTAAGTGCTATGGGAACATCGAAGGTGGGCGCAGCGATACATATAAGTGATAGAAAACTCATACATATTATTTTTCTAAATTGATGTTGTCGTCACCGGGAATCGAACCCGGGACCATCTGTGTAACAGTCCAACGCGCTAACCATTACACCACAACGCCCACAACAAACAAATTTATTTCAAATCAAAGCTTTAATTAGATATTTTAGGTTGATAATTTTTTCTGTGTAGCTTTAAATGTAGGTATTATTATTTTATACAATTTCTATTATTTGAAATGTCTAAAGTCTCTTGACAATGTAATCGAAAGTAAAAATAATTTTGTTATATAACTTTTAATGTAACCTATGAAAATTTTATGAAATGCCATAGAACAACGAGATTTTTGTTTAATATATATTTTCGATAAGCAAATTTAACATAGAAATGTTGATAGAAAAGAATCAAGTTTCAATATTTTGATGATTTAAGTATACTTTTACACAATTTACAAATAGCAATGTCACATATTAGAATACATTTTTAATTAAAAAATTTAACTTTACTAAGCAAGTTAATTTTACATTGATTAAGTTACAATTAGTACCAAGAATTATTGAAATTTATTGCTGTTGAAATATTTATAATTGAAATACAAGCAATTAAAATGAAGTTATTCAAGTTCGAGGTCGTATTCTACATTTATTTACCAGAATATTGTCCTAGTAAATAAATTATAGAATTTTTTAGTTTTTCAATTTATTCTTTGACCACACCTCCAAGAATTTGTTGATAGATCTAGAAACTCCCCGAAATAGATCTATCAACAAATTCTTGGAGGCGTGGTCAAAGAATAAATTGAAAAACTAAAAAATTCTATAATTTATTTACTAGGACAATATTCTGGTAAATAAATGTAGAATACGACCTCGAACTTGAATAACTTCATTTTCATTGCACAATAAAGGTCGAATAAATCATAATTTTTATTAACAATAAAAATTATATCAATCATATACAAGCAATTATTTAAAGAGAGATAAACAATTTATAGTAAAAAAAAAAAAAATACAAATTTTGAATTCAATTTTAATTGATTTTGTTTTTTTTTTGTAGAAAATTCTATTAAAAAGTGTTTGAGGCCATACAAAACCAACGAAAAATAACAGAATAAACCCAGATCATTAAAAAATCAACACAACAAAACTTGGTATAAACAATTACACACATACAGTACTTTAACAAAAAATTAGAGCAAAAAACAAAACATTATATAAAAAAGAAAACAAATCTAGAAGAAAAAACATACCCATCAACATTTTTTAGAACATTTTACCTCTGAACCTTTTCTAGAACAACTTCTTTTACCACCGCTTACATGGAACCGGTTCTAGAACATGTTCTTTGGAGTCGGAATGTATGGTGTCACTGTCCCAGAACCAGTTTTGTAACTGGTTCTAGAACCGGTTCTAAAGTAACCTGTTCTTGTTTGGAGGTAAAGAACATATTGCAAATAGGACAAACTGCATATAAAAAAACCAGTTGCAGAACCGAATTTAGACCCTCCCAGTAAAATAGTAAAATCCAAATCCCAGGTTGCAGAACAACTTATATTGTATTATAACAGGTCCTAATTTCTGTTCTGTAACCGATTCTTTTTACATCCAAGTTACTTCCAAGTTATAGAACTGGTTCTGGGACAGCGAAGCCTTACATTTTGATTCTCAGCATCATGTTCTAGAACCGGTTCCATATAACCGGTTGTAAAAGAAGCAGTTCTAGAATAGGTTGAATGGTAACGTATTTTTTTTAGCTGCCCAATCTCACGTTTAAAGGTTAAAAAGTGCGGTAAAAACCCAATTGTTTTTGTATGAAAACTTGTCTGTAATTTACGACAACTAGATTTATTTGTACACCCGAATAAAGTACTCAAAAACAAACCATATCCCCTATTTAGTGGACCCAGAGTTGCCGCATTTATGAATTACTGGAAATATAGGTGATGAGTCGCATAACAACTGAACGATCTCAAATATCTTAAAAAGCTCAGACACCGCCTCGATAAAATTAAAAAGAGACATTACTATGCATTATTTTTAGCTTAATACATTAAGAATTCATTAATAAAACGTCAGATTTAAAGTTTCTTTTTTATTTTTTATATTATTAATTAATAATCATATAATTACACTCACAATATAATTACGTTCAAAAAGTTAAAATATCTATTAAATTAACTGAAAACGCAATTAAAAGAAGCTACACAGATAAAAATTGCCAACCGTACCAAAAATAGTACTGGCAAACCACTGTTATTTTTATGAAACCCGCTGAGCTAAACATTACCAAGTTTACAACTAATATTGTACTAGGAAAACAGTATTTTATTTGCAAAGCATGTGCATTTTGTCAGTACGCGCACACAATTTTTTGCCAGTACTTTTTTTTTTTATCAATATTACAACCAATTAGAAGCTTTTTTCTTTTTTTAGATATTTTATTATATTTCATACATTTAAATATAATGTATAAGGCTAAGACCGATCTGTATTACTGCTTTTTAAATATGTTTTATTATACATATTTCTAAAAATTATTTTAATTTTAGCTATTTTAAAAGTACAAAATTTTTTGAATTACCAACGTTATGCCAACGGTTTGAAGTTCGCTTTCAACAGGGGTTAATGCCACTTTCAGACAACGCATAACCGACCGTCGTCGACGCTTTGCCATCACTGTATCGATTATATTTTTCTGCCTGGGTAGCTATCCTATGCCAAGATTGGTTGAAATCGGAAAGGGTGGAGGAAATCGATTGGTTAATTTTATATGTTTTCAGTCTATGGGAATGCCGAAGAAAATGAAATATAAACAATTTTGGCATTAAAAAAAATAAATTAATTGATTGTTTATCAAAAGTTACCAATTCATTTTAATTTTTCAAATGAATAAAAATTCTTACCGTTTAAAAAACTCCGATTTGAAAATTTGTTTAGAACTTTTTTGGTATTTAGATTTTATGTTTACTAAAAATTATATATTTGAGCTTTTTGAAATAACACAATAAAACCAAGGAAAACGAAAAAAACTATGTCTAAACTTTTTTAAAATAGTGATACCGGAAATTAAACTCGATGACATATTAATGCAAGAACACGAGAAAAACAAAACGTTCACTTTTGTAAATAGGCCACAAATGGAAACATTCCGTTACTATAGTGATAGCGCCCAAAAATTGTATCAAAGGAAACCTGTATGGGTCTTAATATTTAGCTTAAGGGCTGTACTCTTTTAACCATAAAATGTGTTTCAATTATAGTTGTATGTGTAAGTTTGTCGTATATCCGTTGGTGTGTGTGCATTAAAAACCCATCAGCCAAAGCAAAGTTCTGCTTTTGTTTTTTTGTTCGTCTGTTTTTTCGATTCAGTCCATTTACTTACAGGAAACGGAAGTAACATTGTCATAGACAAAACTTTGATCGATATGTTCAACTATTGAAAAAACAAAAGTTTCTTTTTTTTTTGCTTAAACCATTTATTTTGAACAATATTTTTTGAATGCATACAAAAAAAGTAAAGAAAAATATTACGCAATATAAAGCTAATACTGCGTATTGTGAATTTCATGCTTAGAAAGCCTTAAAGCCCTTTCTGTAGGGATTTATACCCACACACAGATTGGTATGGAATTAAAAAAAAAAAAATACGTTTACATATTACAATAAAGCATGAAGCAGAAAAAATGTGCAAAATAAAATTGATGTTGTTCGATCAAGTGCATTGGAATTTCTCTTTCATTGAAATTTTCATAAAAAAACATGATTGCAAAAATATTTCATTCCATACATTATTTTTACATTCTCTTCATAACTTCAATGTGAGATATGGAAGAAAAGAGTATAAATACAAAATGCAAATTGTAATAATAGTAGAGTTCTGTTCTCTTAATCAGGTCAGTAAATTTTGTGTGATAGGCAAAAAAAAAAAAAGAATATTAAAAAACAAAACTTAAAGCGACATTTTGTAAATACCTACAAAAAAAAAAAAAAAAAAGAAATCATGATATATAAAACTGTTTTTACCATAGAGTATACACAGAAAAAAAAAATGAATACTATGTTTGAATATTTTCTGAAAAATTTGTCAATGTACTAATATAAAAACGTTGTATGTAAATATGCATAAATTATTATGTAAGAAATGTCAAATCATTATTTATGAACATGTTCATATTACGGCGCTACGAAATAACCCCCAATGAAATAACCCCCAACGGCCAAAAATGAATAACCCCCAAAAAAATTGTGTAAAATTGTTTGGGGGTTTTTCATTTTTTTGGGGATTATTTCATCTTACGGTTTGGAGATTATTTCATTATGAAGCAACCCCCAATGAAATAAAGCCCAAAATTTAAATTCTTTGGAGATTATTTCATATGCAATTATTTTGGGGGTTATTTCATATTTTTTGGGGGATATTTCATATTGCTAAAAGTGAAATTTTTTTAATATTTGTTAGCTTTTCTGCGTGGCGGCCTGCGGCCGCTCTTAGGGGTTTTCTCCTCCTTGGGACGCGGCAGGTGGCTTCGCTGAATAAAGTTTCCCTGCGCGCGTCACACTAGGGAAGATAATGAGACGCGCGCAGGAAAACTGTATTCAGCGAAGCCACCTGCCGCGTCCTATGGAGGAGAAAACCCCTAAGATCGGCCGCAGGCCGCCACGCAGAAAAACTGAACAGTGTAACAAAAGAATCAAAAATATGACAACAAAAAATAAAAAAAATTTGGGACATATTTCATTTCTTTGGAGCTTATTTCATTGGGGGTTATTTCATTTCTTCCTTTGGGAGTTATTTCATTACGAAACAACCCCCAACTTTTGGGTGTTATTTCATTTTCACCTTTGGGGAATATTTCATTTCTTTTGGGTATTATTTCATTTTTTTTTTGTTGGGACTTATTTCATTTTTTTGGGATTTATTTCATTGGGGGTTATTTCATTTTGTCGTTTGGGTGTTATTTCATTGGGGGTTATTTCGTAGCGCCTCATATTACTTTATATTAAAGAAAAGTTCATAAAAAATTTGCCAATGTACGAGGTCTTATGAATTAGTTCATAAATGCGTATAGGTTTCGCCTTAAAGCTCTTAACAAAGAAACAATCTATTAAATTTTCAACTTTATTTGTGTATGGCATCATTACTTTTTGTTTAAAATAATGATAATAAGAAATAAGTACTTATGGGTAACGCATTATATTTTGTATTGAAATAATGGAAAAATTACCTACTTATTTGTAAGTGCTTACTATTTCTGATAAAGTAATGCGGAGATTATGATGGTGTCATTACTCGTAGTGAGAGAAAGTAATGACATGTCATTACCGTCTTTACACTGGGTATATGATTGATACTCAAAAACGCCGAAATAAAGATTATTTCTTAGTATTTAAGTAACTGTTGATAAATATTACGTTACGTGTCATACGTAGGGTGACCATTATTTTCTCACATGAAATCAATAATAATTTTTAAAAACTATTAATTTTGTAATGAATTCTAAAAAATAGTGCGAATTTACGTTTCGTACTATAAAAATTTAGGTTAAGGTTACATTTCTCTACAAAAGTAACTTGAAGTCATTCAAATTACTAAAATTTTGAGTCTGAAACTCAGCTAGTTTTTATTAGCTAAATTAAATTATACACTATCCCCTTTCCAAAGAAAGCAACACTTTAATTAATAGGAAGAATTTCCTGAGTGTTGCTTCTCTTTAAAAAAAAAAAAAAAATATACACTGAAAGAACTATATGCATGTAATGGTTAGCGCGTTGGACTTTTACACAGAAGGTCCCGGGTTCGATCCCCGGTGCCGGCAACATCAAAATAATATGTATGAGTTTTTCTATCCCTCATACGTATCGCAATGTCCACCTTCGGTGTTCCCATACCAATTAACCCCACCAAAGTAAAATAATGAATCAGGGCTATGAACCAAAAAGCTTCAATAAGTTCGCCAACTCTCCATCAGGTGGCGAGCAACAACTGTTCTAAGACTTATCATCCCGCGCAATTACAGTGTTGCCATGTCTGAAGCCCTTCATCTTTCCCCACCTTTCATCTCTATACTATCCCTTTCCAAAGAAAGCAACACACTAAATATAGGAAGTATTTCCTGAGTGTTGCCTATCTTTATAAAAAAAAAAAATCAATGTGGCTTTTATTATATTAATGCAGTTGTTCTGAAAGTTTAATGATAAATGTCACTATTTATTAAAAACCTTAAAGCGCATAATAAAAAAGTTTAATAAAAATTATAAAGCTTTCGGACAAAATGATAGAAATTTTTTATTCGCTTTGTGAAAAAAACTTCATTAGTTTAAAGAAAAATTTCATCAAAACTTGTCCAAAATAATCTCTGTGCGTAACATGTTAAAGCTTTTAAACAAATAAATTCAATCTTTAAATTTTCTCTTCAAAGAACACTTAAATTTTTAGTAGTTTTCATAAGGAAAATCTTTGGATTTTAAAATATGGTTTCTTGACATTACTGAAGCCAAGATAGTTCTTGAAAACTAAAAGTATTTAAGGGGGAATCCCGTTTAGAATCTAAGATTAGTTCGAAAATAATGGCTTAGAATTCGAGAATTTCTTCTTAGCTTTAACGAAAATTGTCATTTTAACTCGTCCATTGAAACTTTTCATAGAATCTATGAAACACGTTTCATCAAAGTCAATGTTTATGAAATGTTTGTGAAGTTAATGAAAATCTTCATGAAACTAATAAATTATTCCCACAATGAAGCGTTTAATTTATGAAACAGTTTTATAAAATTTTTTAAAATTAAGAAGTTTTTTATTAAATTAATAAAACTCTAAGCCAATGGACCGCTTCATATGAGTTTTTAAAAAATTTCACAGAAGTCCAAAATTTATGAAATTGAATGAATTTTGTTTTGAAACTATGAAATTTTATAATAAAAAGTTTATGAAAAATTTCTTAATATTAAAAAAATTTCTTGGATATAATCTATGAAATTGTTTCATTAATATCATAAAGGAGAATTCTTTCAGTGCATCAGCTTAAACATTTTTAATATAGAAAACATATGGTTCTGAATGCTTCTGTTGTAGAAAACTCTCAAATTCTAAAAAATTAAAACTTAAGTTTTTCTATTTAAATATTATAATTTTCTAAAGATGTAAAAAAAATTAGTACAATCATACAAATTTTAAGAAATTAGTACAAATCCTTTTCATCTCATAAGTACACGGCTTTTTCATCAGTACATTCACTGATCAAATCAGTACAAATGGTCACCCGTATTATGAACCCTAATAATATGAACATATTTATAATTATGAATTTTATTTTTTTGTGTGTAGAGCACAAGTTCGAGAAACAAATCAATGAATAACACGGCATGACATCAAAAAAAAAAAATAATGAGGTTCTGACCATAAATTCTATATATTTCGGACAGGCTGATTTCAATGGCGTACTTTATTTTCCGATTTATGGTATAATTTTCCGCAAAATTACTTTAAAGTTTGGCTCATTTTAATTTCAAATGCAATCAATCTGATGTCTTTTTTTGGAAATCTAAGAACGGTGCTAATATTTATGATACATATTTGATTAATAAATTTTAAAAATAAACCAGCTATTAAGAGTTTTCTTATATTTTTTTCGGTTTTCGCGAATTCTATCGCTAAATAATCAATAGACACAATCAAATGTTCATGCAGTGGAAAAAGTCATTTAAGAAGAGGTATATCAGCAAGGAAAAAGTTCTCTTTTTAAAGTGTTTTTAATCCAAATTCGCGATTTCTCAAAAAATTTAGATGACTGCATAGATTTTTGAGTCGAAGCCAGATGTTTTTGGATTTGTAATATTCAACAAAACTTTTTTTATGTAGCCTGAAAACCATATGTTGAACCCCGTTGGCGCCCATTCCCCTATTAAAACAATAAAATCAATAATATCCCTTTTATTTTACATCCGTCGTAATAAATTATAATATTGCCAAAAAGCATATTAATTAAAGCAGGTGTATTTAAATAAGTTTTGCGACTATAATTCTATGGTAAATTGAATATAATCTATGGTGAAATGAAGATATGTCTGACAGCATAGCAAAACAGAGTATATTAAAAATTAATAAGAGTGTAACTTTCGTAAAAATAAAATAATTACAATTATCGCGGTAATTAAATTTGTAAATATGTTGAGAACGTCAATAGACCTTTGAAAAAAGCAATAGAAAGCACATTTTTAAAGCTTTTCTTAATATTTAGTAAAATGTCTTTTATTTTTCAGAAAATTTTTAGCTAAAATAATGTTTTCAGCTAAAATTTTAGTTAGTTCAGCACTTAACTGAACTAATGTTTAACTAATATTTTACTAATTTCTTTTGCTAACAAATTGTGCTGATAAGTGCCTTAATAGTGTGGACGACAATTAGATTGAAAGATATATGCTGAATGAAGTAGATGTCGCGGCATATCAAGATGTAGTAGAGACTAAGAAAATTATTAATTAATTACAAGACTTAAAAAAAGAAACAGAAACCATTGAAGATTTTTGTATCTGTTTTTCATATATAAACAAAATTGTGGATAAAAACAACTTAAATTTTGTGTTGTTGCCGTCTTGTAAAAGTAATTGTCTATTAATTAAATTAAAGACAACATAAAATATTTTAATTAAATACAAATTAAATGTGTATTTGTAAACTAAATGTTTAGAGCGATTATTAATATAGAGTTAGTCAAATTGCAAACAAATATACGTTCAGGTAGACAGAGTACAGTAAAAGACAAGGACATCTTATGTAACTTTTTATGCTTCCTTTTTCTTATTGCAAAAGAAATGTTGTACATACTACATATTATTTCAGATATTACGTTAATTTATGTTGTCAATTTGGGAGTAAGAACATTTTTATATGTTGGAACGTATTGTATATTATTTTTAATTTGCTGACATTAGCAGTTTTTGTGCATTTTGTTGTCCTTAACAACATATCGATGTTTTATTAAAATCGGAGAATGCACCACTGTGTAGTTTCCTTGTTAGTCGTTGTACGAAATAGTGTAAACAACACTTAGAATACTATTTAGGTAAAGACGACTGCAAATATAGTTAAAAACAAATTAAATTTCACTTGGAAAAAGAACGGCTTACATTCTAGTTAATTCAACTAACATTGTAATTAGTTTTTTTATTGTTCCGAAAATGAACCACCAATGTAGTAAAAATTAACCACAAATGCAGTAAAAAACATAAACAAACATTTATTTGTTTTATTTTTTTGAATGAAGAAAAACTACTGTATAGAATAAATGGAAAATCATAATACAATAATTTGATGCAGGTTGTCTTATTAAATGAACTACAATTGTAGTCAAAAATAAAATTTCTTCTACAAATGACTGTTTTTCACTTAAAAATAAGGTACAGGCAGAAAAAAACTGTGGGAAAATTATCGATGTGCTTAGTAATTATACAACTATATAATATAGAAATTTCTTGGAAAATAGATGATTTTTTTTTAGAAATTTTTAACTAGGCTTGTATATATTTTACATAAATTTGTAAATATTTAAACTTTGTAAAGCTAACTTGAAACTTATGTAGTTGTATAATTTCTAAGGGATTCGATAATATTCCCCAGTTTTTTTTCTGTGTGTATTATAACAGGTTCTAGTTTCTGTTCTACAACCGATTTTTTTTTATATGAAGTTTGTCCTATTTGTTATAGGTTTTTTACCTCCAAACTAGAACAGGTTGCTTAAGAACCGGTTCTAGAACCGGTTCTGTGTCATTGAAACTTTATAATATTACTCCCAGGAAACGGTTCTAGAACCGTTTCTATGTAACCGGTGGTAAAAGAAGACATGTTCAAAGGTAATCTGTTGTATAAACAAAAATATCAATTACATTTACTTTTTACTAACAAAGACATATCCTGTTCTTACATGTTCCCAAATATATATTCAAATA
Organism: Delia radicum; assembly: GCA_021234595.1. Lineage (NCBI taxonomy): Eukaryota > Metazoa > Arthropoda > Insecta > Diptera > Anthomyiidae > Delia > Delia radicum. The sequence continues at coordinate 11,946,319 of CM037851.1, forward strand.
ACTTCATTTTATTTTTCTTCCAAATAAAGTAATTTAACTACAAATGTTTGTAAATGTTGTTGCAGTTGGAGGAAGTAAATTTTATATGCCCTAAGGAATATTAGTGAAAGCAGATGAAATTTTTCAAAATTGAAATTCATAGTAATAAAATTAAATTCATTTGTATAAATTACAATTTTTCATACAAAAATAATATAAAATCTAAGTTAACAAAAACAAAAAACCCTTTAAGTTTATTCACAACCGGAAAATATGATGCAGAAAAGGGAATTATATAAAATAGATGAAGAAAAACCGGAGACAAATTAAACAGACGAGCAGTGAAAGTTGTTACTGCAGATGCAGTATTTTATATTAAACATACAAATGGAATAGCAAAAATGCAAGGTCGTTAACAAAAAATTACTTCCACTTCCAGTATTTGGTAGAATGATCAGTGTTAACTGTTCTACCTGCTAAAGTTTTATTTTATGACATATTTTGGCCAAATGCCAGACAGACTAAACTTCTTTGAAAAATGCAATAAAAATTACAAAAGTTTTTCTATTATGTAACTCTTGGGGGATTTTAATAGTGAAATAATAGATTCTCGTGCTGCTGTTTATAACAGCTAAAGGGTTAATTTGTTCTATATTTGAAAAAAAAAAAATATCGAAATTAACATTTTTTGTTATTTGTTGCTTCTGCAGAAATTGTTTTCATTAGATGTTGTTGCTGTCATAAGAACAATATTATTTTTTTGCAACTATCAGGAGAATGAAAAAACTAAAAAAGAGAATTCATCTACAACAAGAAAAACAAAATATATTAAATGTTTGTTTAAACAGTAACTTGAATATGTAGGGGAGTTTGTGGTGAAATGGTAACAAACTTTTTCTAGCTCTTTAAAATCGCCCGCAAAACCACATTTTTTCTAGTCATTCAATAGACACATCGTATAGAATGATTGCTGGACTAACTATTTGCTAACTACACTAAAAAAATGTGTAAATTCAGCAACATTTTTTCTGGGAGGATCCTTGCAGAAAAATTGCTAATATCAGTAAAAAATTTGATAAATTCAGCAAAATTTTTTGTTATTATTAGCCATAATCCTTCATTAAAAAATATATTGATCGAGTAAAATTTCTAGCATGTGCCATATTCAGTTAAATAATAATAAAGATTACTCTAAATATTTTTCCAAAATTTGTCAATATTTAACCACGTCTACTCATCCATTTTTTTGGGAAACATAAAAAGTTGTTCCATGTTTTCTTAGTCTCTTATAGGAAAGCTAATACTGTTAGTTTGGCATTGTTGCGATGTACATTTTCATGTAGCGTTGGGTCTTAAAGCAACATAATTTGATTTAGTTGGATGAGGACAAAATTCTGATACAATTGTATCAAACTATATCTAATTTTATACAATTATATTAGTTTTTTGTTTTTATATACATCGAGATTATTTTTATGTTATTTTCAATTTATAACGAGCTTTCAACCTCCGTATATTTACAAAAATAAAGAAAATCAAACATATTAGCTAGGTTGATACTAGTATTTCGATCTGGATAAAGATCTCATCAGAACCCGAAGTTTTATTTTATAAAATAGTTAGGTTAGTTTAGGTTAGGTCGGAGTGGTAGCCGGCTCCGTGATCACCAGCACACTTAGACTCTGAGGTCCGTTGTGATGCCACGAGACTGACGGATTACCGATCAGACTCCATCGTTGAACCAGTTAGAGCTCCTTACGAAGCTAAGGAGGTGCGGAATACCAGCACCTGAAAGATCCCCAAGATCGTGAAAGAACTCCGATCCAAGTGAGGCCCTCCTACGTAGCGCCAGCGCAGGACATGAACAGAGAAAGTGTTCAATACTCTTCTCCTCCTCCTCGTCCCCCCAGCTCCTACATAAGTCGGGCGATAACACCCCCAAACTACGAGCGTGCCTGCCAGTGGCCGGTTATCACCGCCACCATGTTTATAAAATAAGATTTAATTGTTTGATTGTATTAGATTAGATCTAATATAATACAATCAGATGTTCTCATTTTTCGGATATAGTTATACCTACACTCAAAAAAAAAAAAGTTAGTAAAGTCAGCAAAAAATTTGGCTGCGGCAGTAAAATTTTAGTCAGGAGATTGCTTGATTTTGAGCAACAAAATTAGTAGATTCAGCAAAAGCTTTACTAACACTTAGTTGATTAAAAATTCAAAAATCCTTGCTAAAAGTTAACAATTTTGCTGAATATTAGGACATTGAAAGAAACTCAAAAAATTTATAGAAAAATTATACTTTAATTAATTTATTTGCTGAAAATCATAAAACATAATTTTTTTGATGTTACAAAATATAAAAATGTTCATACTCCCACATTGACGACACGAAATAATGCAATATCTAAAAAATAGAAATACTTATATATAACATAAACAAAGTTATATTTCCACTACTTATAGCAATGGTTGGTTGTCTAAATGAGCGTCATTTTAAAGAAACGCAAATGCCGCAGATAATTATAGAAACGAAAAGACAAAAATAAAAAATATGACATTTTTTGCAATAAGAAAAACGAAACATAAAAATCTACCTTTGATGTTTGTCTTTAGTCTGTCTACATGTCTGTATATTTGTTTGCAATTTGACCACACTAGATTATTAATCTCTAGAAAACATTTGGTTTAGAAATGCACAATTTAATCGTTATTAAATTTAAATATTTTATTTTGTCTTTTATTTAATTAATAGACAAATAATTTCACAAGCCGGTGGCAACACAACAATTAAGTTGTTTAAATCCACAATTTTGTTTATGTATGAAAAACAAATACAAAATCTTCCGTGGTTGATTTTTTTATATAAGTTATTAGAGTTGTACTTTTTAGTATCACTTTCCTCGTCACTACTACATCTCAACATGCCGCGATATGCCGTATGTATATATTTCAATCTGGTTGTCGTCCAACCAAATTAATGTGCTTATCAGTACAATTTTTTTTAGCAAAATAAATTAGTAAAACATTAGTATAATATTAGTACAGCATTAGTTCAAAACAGTTAAGTGCTGAATAAGTATAAATAAAATTTTAGCTGAAAACATAATTTTAGCAAAACATTTTTGCTGAATAATAGTATACCTGATTAACAAGACGTTTTTTCTACTAACGTATTTTTCAGAGTGCAATAATACGAAAATTCACAAAATATTGTTTTGCCTTGAGAAGATATATATTTTTTAAGAGCTGCTTAATCTCATGTATAAGGGTGCATTTCGCATTTCCACATGTAGCAAATCATCGCTAAAATGGCTTAGGAATTCATGCTGATAAAGAATATATATATATAGTTCATTGGGTTCCAGAATTTGTGCACATGATTTACAAACGGATTGACACAGTGCAATTAAAAACATTTAATTTTAAAAGTTTTTCATTCTCCTTTGCAATAAACACCTTAATTAAAGTATGTAGATTTTGTACAGTACTAGAGTCATTTAGATTTGAAATCTTTTCCTAGTTTCTACAATTCTAAAGAATATCCTTGTAAATAATAGAATATTTATAACAAAGATTCTGTAAGAAAGTTGTTTGATTATCCTTCAATTATCTCTTATAATAATTTAATCGTTATTTTAATACATATATGAACTAACAAGGCAGGTATCCCTACCCGTACCAGCAGACCTTAATGAAGTTCGGCTATGTTGTAGAGAATAAAAATTGAAGGGACTTGTGTTTTTTTAGCTGCCCAATCTCATGTTTAGGCGTTAATAAGTGGGGTCAAATATAACCATGTTTTCCGTTTTTTTCGTTTATTTCTTTCTATTCAAAGTAACAATGCACACATTTGGTATCGTAGGAACGGTTTTTTGAAGACTCATTCACTGGTGTAAACATTTCATTTTCTGGCGTTTTATTAAGTAATTGTACTTGTATTAAGCTAAAATTAGTGCATAGTAATTAACCGGTTCGGTTTTTATGCGACTTTTCCCGATGAGGCTTTTTCCCCTATATTTCAAATAATTAAAAAATATGGCAACTCTGGGTCCACTTTATAGACAATATGGGTATCAGAATTTTTCGTTTTCTTGAGTACTTTAACCCTGGGTACAAATAAGACTACTTTTCGTAAGTTAAAAACTAGTTTTCATAAGCAATTCATTTTAAACCCCACTGTTTAACCCTTAGACGTAAAAATGGGTAGCTAAACAACGTTACAACGTATCCAAAGACCATTAAAATTTGCGAGTTCAGAGCTGAATACCTCCCTTGTAAGTTATATTTAGTTGAAATTATCATAACATTAAATGAATATTGTCTTTAATTATTTATATTATACTCCAGTGTAGAAAAGTTAATGACATGTCATTACTTTTTCAACACCAGTCATGACACCAGCTTACTCTCTGCATTTTTTTAACACAAATAATAAGGACGTACTAAAAAGTACTTAATTTTTCCATTATACCTATTTTCATCATTATTTTAAATATAAAGTAATTACCTGAAAAGTTTTTGAAAATCTATTTTAAGACTCATAATTTTTTAAATTCTAATATGTACATATATAACTACTTATTTTTGTTTTTTTTTGTAAGCTGGGAAGTTATGACATTTTATGCAATAAAGTCATTTATATTTTTATCTATCAAGTAATATATGACAACCTGTAGACCTGGTTTCGAAACCCGTGTTGGCACATTTTATTTAATATAATAAATTCAATAAAAAACATTTTAGAAAGTGTTTTGCAACCGTCAGATAAGGACAATCGTAATTAATTTTTATATTAATTACTGTAGAATATTACTTTAGTTAGTCTCTTTACAAGAAGAAGAAGAAGAAAACATTTTTATTGAAAAATTTTACGGACACAAGGGATACACCAGACTGCCGCAGTTTCGTCCCCCTCCTGGGACTCGTCAGTGGTTAATTTATGTGTCAATTGAACAAAGTATTTTTATATTGTTAATTTGCTCTATATGAAAAACTTTTTATTTTTTGGTGTCGTACTATGATTTGAACTCACTGCCTTAGCATCAAGCTATGCATCGTAATCTCACCTCTTAACGAGTTGAGCCACGGTCGACATTTTTTTTTATTAAATTTAGTTTTTTGTTAAATTAATTTATTTTTTTTAATTATTTTTCTCCATACTGGTAAGCATAACCACATATTTTTCTTTTTTTGTAAGGTTTTATGTAATGAAATGTCATTATTTTGTAATGTGATTTGTAATGCCAATTGTAAATACTTGCCATTTCCAAATATGTACTTATATAACCGCTTATATTGTAATGCTTTTCTGCACTGGGACCTGTAACACAAACACACTGACATCTAATCTCACATATGAGATGAAACTTAAATTTTAACCTAAACACACACTTTCATATTACCCACACACATACTTTAATATAAGATTTAACTACATTCATCATCAACACTAAAAGCAATTATGTTGTAATTAAAGATTTTTAATTGAACTTAATAAAAAAATCATGTACAAGTTTGTATGTATGTACTTATATGAGCAATGAAAAATGTATTTCTCATTATAATTACAAATTAAATATTATTATCTGTAATTTAAGTTATATACTGGCCATATACATATTGTTTGAACCTCTTTTATTATTAAGACATTGTATATTTTAATATTTAAACGCAATTTATTTTATCGAGTGGCAATACTTTGAATGTATATTAAGGTGACCCTTAAACATAGATTTTTAATTACACCCTTTAATTTTGTTATTAATGGTTCCAAATGGAAGAAATCGATTTTTCTTTTTTTCAGGAAAACATTAACCCGTGTCGAATTTTGGCCAAACCGGGCCGACTTTTAAAAAAGTGTATTGTTTTAAAAATTCCTAAATTTTGAAATTTAGTTCATTGGATAACATTAACAAAGCTTTGCCTAAAATCAAAAATGACGCACAAGTTTGATAAAAGTGCAAAAAACTCGTATTTTTAAATTGATTTTATAGATTTTTTTGCATATGTTCATTGCTATTTTCTTAATATAATAGTTGCAAATAAAGAAAAAAATATGTAGAAAAATTTAGAAAGCGTGTTTGTGTGTAAGGACATTTTATGAAAATTGTCTAAATCTACACATCGTTATTTCGAGGGACATCCTACCCTATCTAAAGAAGAATGTTAAACCAATGTATTAAAGCATACTTTACGTCCATACACTATGCGGGTTCAGACAAAACGACAATCTGCATCTGTAAAATATGTTTCCTTTCAATTCCAGATAATATTGATTAAACTTTTACAAGTTTCTTTTCATTCTTTGTTTTTTTTTTATTATTTGTCTCCTTTTTGTGTGTATTTTATGTTTGTCTGCAAATAGCATTTAATCATTAAAGCAGAGAAATGACATTTGTACATTATAAGACATTAAATATTCATTAAAATAGAAAGCACGTTTGGCCAAAAAGAAAACATATGCTTACAAATGTTGACTTAAGTTTTTCTGGGTTATTGGGTTTTCTTAGTGTAATAATGTTGTAGGTGTAATAGTTGTTGTAGATGTATGATTAGATGAAGTTAGATAGACAGCAGATTATAAAACTCTTACTTATGCTTATAAACCATATGTGCCTTAAGGCATATAGTTTAATAAAAACAAATTGTATATACAGACAGAAAACTTTAGGTATTTGATAACCCGAGTTAAAAAATTTATATGTAGAGTCTTGGTTTTTTATCTGAAAATATATTATGATAAGAGATTATATATGCTGTCATGTGTAGCCATATATTATTAAATCTGTGTTATGTGATAACATATATAACGATATGTTATTATATATTGACTTTTATAAAATAGGGCATTAAGCATATATGATATACATAATAAGATATGACAGATCTATTGACATATATACTACATTTTTATATATAACATAATATGTCATCATATATGGTAATATAATAACAGATACTGTGAAATGAAAATTATCCAAGTTCGAGCCCATACTCTAAATTTCTTTATTAGGATATTGTCTTAACAAATAATCTATGGAGTTTTTGTTTTCAAATTTATTAGAAAATTCCCGAAATAGATCTATCAACACATTCCTGAAAGGGTCAATTAATAAATTTGAAAACAAAAACTCTATAGATTATTTGTTAGGACAATATCCTAATAAAGAAATATAAAGTATGGCCTCGAACTTGCATAATTTTCATTTTCACAATTAAAGGTCGAAAAAAACATAATTTTTTGTTTTTAATAAAAATTATATCAAACTTGTATAACGTTTACTGTCTTAAAAAAATATATACATATATTTTTATGATATATGATATGTTTATATATGTTGCTATATGGTCATATATAATGCGATTGACTTGTATCTTTGAATGGGATACATTAAGATCATTATATACAATTACAACTTATAATTTTCTTGCAACGATTATATCTACCCAAATCTTAATCCATATATAACTACATAGGCCATGTAATACTAGTCAAATACATGCAGTGACATATATGATAATAAGTATATGATCGCACGCTGAATTATATTAAACTATATATGACTTCATACTAAAAATATTTTTCAACTCCCCGATTTAAAAAATAATAATATAATGCAATAAAGAAATGTAGCAAGTTTGATATAGCCTTATATCTAATTGAAATACAATTTGATCTGAAAAATAGTGGATCGTATTATATATAAATGGAAGATATCATATCCGTTAAATAATGAAACATTTTTTATGTCAAACTAAATTTTTTTGAGTTTGATTCTTTAAATTCTAAGTTCATTTAAGATAATTTGAATAGATATTTTAAATAAAAATTTTTATATGAATTTCAAAACAAAACTTAATTTTCCACAACATAAACATTTGTATTTTTTTTTCATGGGCCATTACATTGTCTGCCACTCCAATTATATGCAGCCCGCCTAACAACGTACGGTATAGTATATTTAAAGATACAATTAAATATGCCGTTTTACGAAAAATTACAGTGGCAAGTGAAATTGCATCTTACTATACATGATGACATACTTAACTATAGTAAATTGTACAAAACTGGATTACATTATACAATATTATATAATATTACTTTTACTCGGGTCTTTATTGACACACATAAACGATATTGCATTGTTTGAAGATATACATAACTATGACAAGAATGATCCAGAAAAATATCGTGAATCGAAACTGTGAGACCTACTTTTGCTTAGATTTTATTTTTAATTACTTATACAAATTTCACACAAATCATAGAGTTTAGCTTGAAGAAGTATTTGGTTGTATACGCATACGTAATATTAATTTCATATCTTTCATAACACTCATACGCCATAGTCTCCATAATAAATATACGAACTAGGCCATGTCGTTCAAAATCATTTCCACTGACTTTCGTTATCGCTAAAATACCGTTATCGAAATAATTTATAAACCGTTATCCGTAAAATACCGTTACCGATATAATCAAAATATATTTTTATTCGTAATACTCGCTTATCTAGTAGAGCACATCCGTTTGTAGTTGATTGTCCTGTGTTTCGCACAACGCATTACAGAGAAAATTCGTTTTTTTAGTCGAACGATTCGTATGTGGAACAAACTTCCCGCAGAAGTCTTCCCTGTTACTTACAATTTAGAAAAATTTAAATCAAATATCCACAAACACTACTCCCTCTTTCCTCCTTCCCATACCTTATTTTCCTGATCAATACAATGCACTGCATGAGTAGGGGGCATCCCCTGAGTATTGGTTAAATTATAAAAAAAAAAAAAAAAAAATAACGATAACGATAACGATAACGATAACGATAACGATAACGATAACGATAACGATAACGATAACGATAACGATAACGATAACGATAACGATAACGATAACGATAACGATAACGATAACGATAACGCAGTAATTGAAATAGCGTTACCCTTAAAATACCGTTACCGAAATAAACGAGAATAGCATTACGCTTATCAATACCCGCATCGTATCGGTTACCATATATGATTTAGTGCGGATAGCTTATTGTAAAAAATGAACCAAGTTAAACACTAACCCCCGTATTCATAAAAAATATTAAACATCACTTCAAATACATTTTAATTAAAACACAAATTTTAGCCTTAAAACTGTATTCATAAACAAATATTAACTTTTACACACGATTTAAAATAGGTATTTTAAGCTAATATTCCTTTATGAATACAGTTTTAAGGCTTAAAATATATTTTAACTAAAAATTAATTAAGATTTTTCTTTATAATTAAATTTTTAATAATAAATAAAGCATAAGTTGTTCAATTATCCTCAGTTAAAAAATCTTTAAAAATTCCATAACAAAATTCAAAAATAAATTGTTTCATATCTTTTAACTTTATGTGTTACGTACATATGTTTATCCGACCTACTTTGGGTTTGCTATTTTTTTTCTTTCTCATAGCTTTTAATATCAACAATGACTTACCACTGTATCCTGTATATGCCACAAAATGTGGTACAAAAAAATGTAAAAACAAAAACAAACTATTATTAGAGTACCCAAAATAAGGCGAAAATGTTTTTTATCGCTCCCCGCTCATCAGCTCTGTCAGCCGATTGCACTTTTGACCAAAAAATTACTAAAACTGGTTTATATGTTTTAACGTATAGAACTCTTTAAATAAGGGATTTTCAATAAAAACTCTAATAAGCTTTATTTTATAAAATAAAAGGACTAACATTGAAAAAAAATTATAAGAACCAATCGAAATTTTATTAGTCACAATTTTCTATAACTAAAAATGACGCTAATTTTCATATATAGAGCAAAAGAATATATGAGGAAATTTATTATTTTGCATAGTAACGCTAATAACGTTCTTTGACAGAATCCTACTATTTATAGAATTGAAGGGTTTATTATTAAAACTTGATATGCTACATTTATTGTTAGATGGATTTTTGCTGTTTTATAGGGAACCATTGATTAATTTTTAATAGAAGTCTTGCTAAAACACTTATTGCAATCACCTAGAAGATAAACGTCCTGTAAAAATTATATTTTTTTTAAGTCTTCAAACTTTTAAAAGGCGAAAATAACCTAGAAATAAAATATGGCTTATCAAGTTTTTACAATAATACCCTTCAATTATGGATCAACAGCAATATGAACCATTATTAGTCCATTTTTCGTATCAAAACAGACTGGCCAGTGTGTGCGATCCGAGTTTAGTTTTTTTTTTTACAAATCTTATTTTTTATGCCGTATCTGTTACAAACTGAGTGGTGAGCGAGAAAAAAGCATTTTTGCAAAATTTTCATATATTTTATGGGTACTCTACTATTTTCGGTTTTACTTTCCATAAGTTTAACTATCTCATGCATAGTGTGACATAAAATGTTACCAAACATACTCTTACAAACAAACAAACATGACAAAAAAAAAAAAAAAATAGCATGTGAATGAGGTGCATACTAGGGGTGCCAAACAGGTCTGATTTTTTATAAATCCCGGGATTCAGATTTTTGAAAACTCGTATTTTTAGGGATTCTGCTTTTTTTTTGGGATTTCGTGATTAAGGGACTAATTTCGATATATTTTAGTTCATATAAAACATGCAAATAAAATAATTCATTAGAAAATTTTACTATTCACAACTTACTGTATGGAAAACAAAGAAAAACTACTAACTCATTATTGACCAAGTGTTCCGTTTTCAACCCAGTATTTTTAAACGGTTATAGTTTTTAATAGATAAGTATAATAAAGCGGTTTAAAAACCTGACACTAATTCAACATCTTCACTGCAAGCGTTAATAAAAGACTTGTAGAGAGTTGTTGTTCAGATTTGCCAAATAATTATTTAAAAAAAATCCATATTTTACATTTTTTGATGAGACGATTTTTTAAAACTTTTTAAAATTATAATAAAGCGAAATTTTACATATTTTTTATTGTTATGTTAATGAGACAATATTAAAATGTTTTCGCCACTAAAATTTAGTTCATCAATCGTACAAAGTTTTTGATAATCTGACCGATCGGTCCATGAATTTTTTAAATTCAGAAAGTCTTAAATATTTCAAAAATTTATTCCGTTTTGACTCAAAACATAGATAATGGTTGGTTTTTAACATAAAGCTAAATTACTAAAATATTTATAAAAATGATAATGTCAGGGTTACCATATCTCAATTTAGGAAAATGGTCAAAATGCGCGATATTTTTCAAAAAACAAAAAAAAAATAGAAATCGGTTAATTTATAAAATTAAAATTTCATACATTTTTAGTAACTATTTGCTCACAAATACATATAAACAAAAATAAAGTCTATTATTTGTATACTGTCAAGGTTTAAACTTTGTTTGCAAATATTTTCAAAAAAAGGCGTTTTAAGGCAAAAAAAAAAAAAAACTGCAAAATTACTTAATGAAGAATTTGTATGTATGTATATCTGCAAAGTTTTTTTCAACAATTTCCGGCGGATCTATGATGTGTCTTTAACCTTCGAACCGGCCTAAGCGTTTTTGCAAAAAAAAAGTTATTTATAAAATAAACCATATTTTCTTCTAAAAAAATTTTTTTGTTCCCTATTTTAGGCGATATGGGCCAAAAGAGATTTAGAGCGAATATCAAAAACTAATCCATAAAAATTAATTAGTTTAGGGCTACGGGGTTTTATAAATCCCGAAAATTCCGGGATTTTCGGCATCGATATTTCGGGATCGGCACCCCTAAATGCATTCACGTTCCAGCACTCACACATGTGTAGTTTGTTATTTTTGATGTACACTCAAACAAAAAAGTTAGTAGAAAAATCTGTAAAAGGTTTTCAATTTCACATTACTATTTTTGTACTAATTTTTAATACAATATATTTTTTTGTTAGTAACATTTTACAAATTACTGAATTTTTTTACTAATTTTTGTTGCTGATTTCAGCAAAACAGTTTACCAATTTTTTAAAACCGAGTGCTAAAATAAGAAAAAAATTTTGCTTTTTTAAAAAATTTTATATTTCAAAAACATTTTATCTGAAATAATTAAAACCTTACAAAACAAATTGGTCAAATATACTATAAGAAGGTACACTCGGCCAAAAAATTTTCATCATCTTGATAAAAATGTTTCAGAAATCGTTTGTCATCAATTATTAATCAAATTTATGAAGATTTCATAAATACAACGATGAGTTTTATAAAAATTGCAGGCACATATTTTATAGTTCTTCAACTCTTCATAAAAACGTTTTGTAATCTTTTTGGAAATAATTTGGTTCAAGGTAAGCCAAATTTGTTATGGTACTGATTTATCCTATTCTTAATAAATGACTGGGATTAATTTACAAAAATCGATTTTTAAGGTCTCTAAATATCAAATGAAATTCCGAATTTTCATTTAAATTTGGAAACCATCTATTGAAACTTTGATTTTCCAAATGAAATGAAAAATATGTCATTTGTAATTCGGTTCCTTTTGGAAACTCAAAATATAAAGGGTGTCCCAAGAAGAACGCAATATTAAAACTTGGCAACATTCGAAGTGTCATTGTTTGACATTTGAACAATTGTTATTGTTTGCTAGTAGAAGGCACGAGGTTAGTAAAAATGGAGCGCTACACGAATGAATAACGCATTCTCATTGTGAAATTGTTTTACCAACATGACAACATGAAAATGCTCATTTTGCCGATAAAATCATCTTCAGTGACGAGGCCCATTTTCATCTTGATGGCTTCGTCAATAGGCAGAATTGTCGCATTTGGGGTGAGGAAAATCCTCGAGTGATTCACGAGAAGCAAATGCATCCTCAACGTGTCACTGTGTGGTGTGGTTTTTGGGCTGGAGGAATCATTGGAAATTTTTTTTATGAAAATGAGGCAGGTCAAGCGCAAACAGTCAATGGTGTTCGGTATCGTGAAATGATAACCAGTTTTTTCTTGCCTAGAATTGAAGAAATGAATGTGAAGGGCATGTGGTTCCAACAAGACGGCGCCACATGTCATACAGCCAGAGAAACAATTCAATTGCTGCATCAGTCATTTCCCGGTCGTGTTATTTCGCGTTTTGGAGATCAGAATTGGCCGCCTAGATCGTGCGATTTAACACCATTAGATTTTTTTCTTTGGGGTTTTTTGCAGTCGATGGTTTACGCGAATAAGCCGACGACGACTCAAGCCTTAAAAGAGGAAATTGGACGCTGCATTAATGAAATACCGCAGCATTCATGCAAAACGGTCATTGAAAATTTCATTAAAAGATCGCGTGCATGCCAGCAAAGCCGCGGCGGCCATCTGCACGATATATTGTTCCATACATAACCTCATTCTGTCTACTTTACGATATAATAAAGTTTCACGATTTTTTTTTAAATATCTGTGTTTTATTTAAAATTTAAAAATTGCGCTCTTCTTGGTACACCCTTTATTAGAAATAATTTTAAATATGTGATTCGTTTTGAGTGAGAAGTTCTCACTATCACAAAATACGTAAATACTCTAGCAAAATAATATGTATGTTTATATTTTTCAAAGAGAGATAAAGAAATATATTAGTTTAGAAGAACGAAAAAACGATGTTTGATCTTGCGTATATGTGTCTGTGCTTTGCTAAAATAAATGTAAATGGTGGTTGATTTTCTTCAAGCTTTTTTACGTAAAAACAACAACACGCGAATGTTAAGGAATTTGCAAACGAAAACATGTCCAGTAATAAATACTATTTCGATCTATAGACATGCAATAATTCTGCAGTTATAAATGAATATAAAAACAAGTGGAAGCATTAAAGTCCGATGTGCCGAATTTGGTATTAAAAAAGATTAAATTCGGCTGTGACGAATTTTTGGATACCCTCCATCTCGGTGTTTTCATAAACCAGGGAAAGTGCAAACAATATTAATATCTATATTCTTTGTAAAAATAACAAAATAATGTTGTTTTTATAAGTAAAACAAAATATGACTGATTGATTAATGTATTTGGGATGTTTCAGAAGAAAAAAATGTTTAATTAAAGTTTACTAAAATGAATCTGAAATTCTGCAGTGGGTATTCAAAGGTTATTCTGATTACCTAAAGAAGAACGTGTAGTGAAAAATATATATATTTGTATAGTTCCTTATGATGTTAAAAAAACTGTTGTAAAATTCGCCTGTTGTTTGTCTCTTTGCCTATATAATAATGAAAGAAAGTTACTAAAATATATTTTTGGATCGTTAGAAGAGATGCAATGAATACAAACGCATAAAAAACAGTTTCGAATAATCAGAATTTTAGATAAATTTAAGGGAACAAAAATACACTTGCGGAGACATACATAATGAAATAATTATGAAATGCCAGTTTACATTACAACACATGTGTTTATACTATACATCACATAAGTAAAACGGAAAGTGTGATGAAACTAAGTTTGTCAAAAATTATAAAAGAAAATCTTTCGAGTGTTTTCGAGATACAAAAAATTAAAGAAACTGGTATTTCAAATTATTGTTTTTCAGCTCAGTTGCTTGTGCAATTCTCGTTTACGACTCCTAGAATAAGAACCCTAAGAAATTTTCCCAAAATTCGATTGGTTTTTACACATCAATACTTTAATTTAGATTATTTTTGTATGTATCAAATAAAAATTAGGGCTTTTAAGGAAAACAAATGCATATAATCAAAAGATTTTAAGATGAAGTATGCACCTTATATGTCTTAAATAAAAAAGTTCTGAAAGTGAATGTCCTTTAAATTGAATGGGGTTTTTAATAAATGTAATTAGAATGTAAGAGTTTCCTTGCAAATTTATTAAAGGTTGAGAATGAAAATAAGTAAAAAATAGTGTACGAAAAAAAGTTATGAATTTACATTGTTGGATTCGGGGATTTTGTTCCTGGATATTTTTTTGATCTGATAACGATTAATGTGTCTGGCAACTCCGGTTAATGCAGTCAAATAAATAAAGAATTTTAACTAAACTATTTTGTTCTACCTTTTTTCTAATTGAAAACAGAAGAATACTTTATAAATTAGCTTAAAAATTTTTAGAGGGCTTCTCACATTTGCACTCATAACCAGTGTTGCCAGGTTTGCAGAGCATAAAAACGACGAATTTTCTAGAAAAAATCGTCAAAATCGTCATCATATTTTGAAAAATCGTCAAAATAAAATATATTTGTTAGAAGAGGGATAAAGTTTTAATAAAAAATAAAATACAATAATGTTATTCACATTTCAAATGTTAACGTGTTATCGTTGTAATATAACACGATTTTTGACACTTCTGTTTGGTTTAAACTTCGAAAATCATTATATTTTACAACGATATTCATATTTATAAAATGTTGAAACAGTGGGCCCCAGTAGGCTAGTTGGTAGCGTGCAGGCTTATCAGTGCGGTGGTCGTGGGTTCGATTCCCACCAGAGGCACTGATCTGTTTTCGCTAAAACGGGCCAAAGGACATAGTAGCTAGTGCTCGGTTAGGGTAATAGTATATAACTTGTAATTATATGATTATTAATTAATAAAATAACAAAAATATAATGTTGAAAGATCAAATAAATACAACTTTAAATCAAACAAATTTTACCACTTGAACTGTTAATCACTTATATCTGCATAATTCTGTGAACAACATTTCAGTGGCACAACTTTTTAAATATTAAATTCTTTTACAAAATTTGGAAATTCTTTAACAATAAGTCTGTTCGATTACTTTTCCTGTATATTTCAGTAAAAACTACTCAATAACAAAATTACAAATAGTAAGACAAATTTACAAAAAAGTAACAGAAAATTTGTAGGAATTATTAAATTAGATAAAATAGCTTGTTTTAAATATTAAAAAAAAATCAACTGGTCATTATGGAAAAGGAAAAAGTTAATTGAAATTATCGACCAAAAATAATTTAAATGTTTTTTAACTTCTTCCATAGTTAATTATTTAATCATTTTCACTTTCAATCCATAAACAATTAAAATTTAATTTAATTTTTGTTTACTAAAAATACAAGCATATTTTTTTATTTTTTAGTCATATGTTTTTTTCATCTTACAAATTCTTTCTGGCAAAAATGTATCCAGTAAAAACTTGTAAGTTCTTTGGCATCAAACTGTCACTTTACTCTCTCTTTTTACCAGTTTTTACTGCGTATTTGTCTAAACGAACACCTTCCAGTAAAAACTTGTACAAATTTTTGTGTTATCGAACAAACTTAATGTTATATTTTTAATTATTAAATTTTGGCACTTTATTTATATTATTAGGCCTGTTTTTTAAGCACCGGATTTATTTTTGGATTTATTTTGTTTCATTTAAAGTTGTATATATATCATCTTTCAACATGAAATATATTCGGGCTAGAGATCTGTTTGTTTCGCAAAAAAAGTCCATGCCTTGTGTTTTAACATGAACATTTTTTTATTTTTATTTAAATCTAACTCCAATTAAATTTTATAAAAATTTAAAGAAATGTTCTAAACATATAAACACAGAAACTAAATTAAGCTAAGCCCGTAATGAATTTATAAAAAAATAAATGCGGTTTGGATTAAGTTTTATTCAATTCTAGGATTTGCATTTTTGCAAAATTGTATTTCACATCATATTAGCATATAAAAGCTAGCTATCGATCAAAAAACAATGTTTTTGCTTTCAATTTTTAACGAAATAATATAAATTTAATAATCGAGCCGGCGATTTTATGAGAATGATAAATAAGTAGATCTTGCTGACATATTAAATTATTGTCAAAAAATCGTCATTTTGGAAGCAAAAGTCGTCAAATAGTCATTTAGTTATTTTGGGTATTAAATATCATCAAAATGACGACAAATCGTCAAACCTGGCAACTCTGCATGCGATTGCTACTAATTCATACGTACATACATATATATATATATTCCCGTCGTTCCTATAAGGAGCATAGGGCCGTACATACATACTGTATTACAAAACAAAACAAAAAAACAACAACAATATTTTGTGGGTTTTTTTTTGTTTTTAAGTGTTGATCATGACCGTGGATGGTAACCGATTCTATGTGGTTATTGGTCGTAGTAACGCTATTTTCTTTTATTTCGGTAACGGTATTTTAGGGGAAACTATACTTCAGTTATTTCGGTAACGGGATTTTAGCGTTAATGGTATTTTAGCGTTAACGGTATTTTATTTATTTCGCTAACGGTATTTTAGCGGTAACGATATTTTAGATATTTCGGTAACTTTATTTTAGGGAAAAAGATTTTTCAATTATTTTGCTAACGGCATTTTAAGGATAACGTTATTTTAATTATTCAGGTAATGTTAATGCACACCACAATTTTTAACCGCATTATGCCCGAGTTTAAATGACTGTCTAGTTTATGATCACACTTTGGGAAAATATATCTATTTACAGAAGTTTTTTTGTTCAGATCTTGTTAGATTATTTCGGTAACGGTATTTTAAGGTAACGGTATTTTACGGATAACGGTATTTCAAGAATATCGGTAACGGTATTTAAGCGATAACGATAGTCAGTTGAAAGGTGTTAGAATCGGGGACGGTAATTCAGCGATATTGACAGCCATCCCTGCTTGCGTATATTCTTGTGTATAAGCATTGAATGTACGTATGTATGTATGTATGATGAAATAAAAAAAAAAAAAATTTTAGAGGTCTTCCCACATTTTCACTCATAACTTTTGAACGCGTCAACCGATTTTGATCATTTTCACTAGAAAACTGCTCATGATATCAACAAACAATTTGACTGAAAATTAGCAGTACCTCTTCTGTATTGGAGGAGTATTTTGTGTTTCCACAGACAGACGGACGGACAGACGGACAGACGGACAGACGGACATGGCTATATCGACTTCTCTATCCATGCTGATCAAGAATATATATAGTTTATGGGGTCCCAGAATTTTTTTAAAAGAATTACAAACATTTGACAAAGTGAATATACCCTCCTGCACTATGGGATGGAGGGTATAATAAGGAAAGTTTTATAATAAAAAATATATTTTGGTAAATATAATTAAATATTCTTTTTTTTCTGATATTAATATTTTCATGTCATTAATAATGAACAGAAACAAACAATAACGTTCCTGAAAAATTAAGTTACAATTAAACGACATTAAGTATATTTTTATAGGGTTTCTTATACTAGAATCAAGTTAAATGAAAAATATTTATAACTTGTGTTTATTAAGAAATAATTGCTAAAAGTGCTAGTTACAAAAATTTTACTAAAATTTAGTAGAGCTTACTAATTTGTTCTACTAACTTTATCGTAATTTTAAAGGATGTTTTTTATACAGGTATACAACTTTAAGTTGGCAACACTTTTTTAACTAGCTGCCATTTTGTTAGCTGTCAAGTGATTTATGTTTAGTTGGTTTGGAATTTCGACATGAATAGAATAGAAAGCACTGGAAAATGATTTCGTTATAAAATTAATATGGTTATATGTGAAGTCATATGTAATAAAGTCTTAACTTGCAGATAAATCAATTTGATATTGAACTTTACCAAAATATGAATTGTATAATATATAAAGCTATATCAAATTATAAGGAAAATTGTTTTAGTTTAATAAGACTTAGCATGGGATCATATATAATCATATCGATCACTACACATATTTGTATTATTATATGGCATATGTAGTTATATATGAAGTAAGATTTGGAGATATATAATTATAGCAACAACCAAATAAAAAAATTCTCAATAAAAATTATCAGATGTTTTGTATACAGGTATAGAACATTAAGATGGCAACACTTTTTTAACTGGCAGCCATTTTGTCAGCTGTCAAGTGATTTATGTTTAGTTTGGTTTGCCATTTCAACATGAATAGACTGACGCCTGAACAACGCTTCTAAATTGGGCAAATTTATTTTGAAAATCATGGTTCTGTTCAAAATACGTATCGCGCACAAATTTTGGGAATTTTGTTAAGCAATAAAGATCACTTTTGGTTAAATGGATACGTCAATAAACAAATCTGCGGTATTTGAAATGATGATAATCCTCAAGTGTATGTTGGGACACCGTTACATCCAGAAATACTGACTGTTTGGTGTGCTTTATGGGCTGGTGGAATCATTAGTCTTCTTTAAAAACGATGCTGGTCAGAACGTTACAGTCTATGGTGACCGCTATAGAGCCATGATTACTGACTTTTTCGTTCATCAATTAAACAAACAAGATGTGCAGGAGCTGTAGTTTCGACAAGACGGCGCAACATTTCACACAGCTCGTGCCACAATTGACTTATTGAAGGAAACGTTTGGTAACCGCATAGTTTCACGTTTCGGACTCGTGAATTAGCCTCCAAGATCGTGCGATTTAACGACGCTGAACTACACAGAAAAAATTATCAACCTAAATATTTAATTAAAGATTTGATTTGAATTTAATTTGTTTCCAAACAAATATTTAATTGAATCAATAAACATTTTTATTGACTTTTAAATATATAAATACATATTTTATTTTAGACGCAATTATCATATTATTTTTTCATACACTGTATGCATAAATAGAAAATTTTCAGTATAAAATACCAAATACATTTGAAGTTAACAAACATAGCAAGCACACACACAAACCGACTCAGCATTGCAAAAAACACACATACCAACGTATGGACCACACACGTTTTTTGTGAGTATCAAATTTTTTTTTGTAGAAGTTATTTATAACTTTTTTTCCTTCTTAATTTTAATAAAAGGTTTAATTGATAGTGTCATTGCCGTGATAGGTGCAAAATCAATTAAAATATTAATTGATTCAATAAATTTTTTAATTGAAACCCGTTTTTAGTTTTTTCTGTGTATTTTCTGTGGGGATATGTGAAGTCGCTAGTCTACGCCGATAAACCCGAAACAATTGACCACTTGGAGGTCAACATTCGCCGCTTTATTGCCAATATACGGCCACAAATGTTGAAAAAAGTCATCGAAAATTGGATGAGACTACTTCCAGATTAGGCTACGTCCGGGTGGAGGTCATATGCCAGAAGTCATATTTAAACTATAATGCCACAGGATTATCTTTTGAATAGAGTAAATTTCATGTCAATTTAAAAAACTCATCTTTGTTTTATTCCATTTCTAAGTTATATACCTCTATAAAAAACACGCTTTATTATTAAAATTTTGTATTTTTTTTTGCTGATTTTGGCAAAATGGTTTTAAATTGCAAAATTTATTTACAAAATTTTTACTAAAAATTAGTAGCAATTACTAATTTTTGTTTATACTAATTTCATTGCACTAATTTAAAAAAAAAATTAAGTACATTTTTCTGCTGATTCTAGCAAAACGGCTTTAAATTGCATTTATAACAATTTTACTAGAATTTAGTAGTGGTTACTAATTTCATTTTACTACAGTTCAGCAGACATGTGGTGCTGAATTTAGCAAAAAATACCGCAGGGCACAAAATAGTTAAATTTCCCGTAATAACAGCAAAATTTCCACGTAGCCATTACAGAATTTTTTTTCCTAGTGTATGTATCAGTAGTGAAACGTGTTTGTATGAGAAATTTTTATTCATGTTTAAATGTGTCTGTGTATTTTAGGAGTTTTTTTTTGCATGTGTGTGTTTATATACTTACTTGAATTACTTGGCGTACAAGTATAGTTACCCGAATCGGATGGAACTACACGTGCTATTTGAAGTTTACTGGTTTTTGTTAAACGCTCTGTCAAAACATTTATTCCACCTCGTTGTGAATAGTTGATCAATGAATTATCCTTGTACCAGTAGATATATGAAAGTGCTGTTGTTGTCTGTTGTGCAACGCATGTAAGATTGATGTCACTGCCACTTTTAAAAAACAGTTCAGAATTTGCAAGGATTTTGGCTTTAGCCACTTAAACCAAATAATAAAATAAACAGAAATACAGAAAGAAATGTAGAGGAGAAGGTTTTGTTTAGATTAAATAATTTAAAGATTTGTATTGAGGAAATTTAAGTGATTTAAGAAAAAATATATTTTTGATCTATTTTAAGAATATAAAGGGTCCGCCATCTAACGTTTTTTTCCACTAGTGCTTATTTCGTGAATGGTAACACTTAGCTCATGTCTGATTTGACAGATAATTAGTTTTATCCTTCCGCTGAACGAAAATGGTTGTGTATACGCTTGAACAACGCTGGGAAATATTGCGACATTACTTTGAAAATCATGGTAATGTTGCAGAATGTGTGCGAAAATTCAAATCAGCCGCAAAGCTGATGACGTTTGGCCACCTCGGAGCTGCGATTTAACACCGTTGGACTATTATTTGTGGGGTGCCGTCAAAGATAAGTGTTACGACAACAATCCAGAGACAATTGACGCTTTAAAGGACAATATTCGTGAAGCCATGGGTAAATATAGCTGCACAAAATCGATAATTCGATAATGTGCTTAAAAATTGGACCGATCGTGTAGGCTACTGCATGGCCAGCCGAGGCAGCCATTTGAATAAAATTATTTTTCATTATTAACCGGAAGGATTGTACTTTCAAATAAAACAAGAAATTTGAGAAAATATTCAGTAGTTTTTTTTTATAGCATTTGCAAAAAAAAAAAGAAGTTATTTGGCGGACCCTTTATTACACTACTCAACAAATTTCAGCTTCTTGCAGAATCTGTCTTTGAAATACATTTAATAGTCTTCAAACGCTGAATCTAAATCTCTGAATTTTTGTTTCTCATTTGGCAGTTTTGAAATATCTCGGTTTTTATATTTTTCATAATTTAACCTCAAAATTATGATTTTTTTAAGAATATAAATCTACACAAAATTGTCTTCCATTTGAGTATAATCATGTCAGTGTTTTTTTCAGAACATCTTATTGGTATTGCAATGAAAATTAAATGTTTTGCATGTTTAGTTTTATTTTTCTAAATTTTATTAATGCAAAAAAGTGGAAATTTAATCAATTTAAACTAAAGACTGCACTTAACCCATTTTTGTAAGAAAATTACAAATCCACTAAAAATATCCGAAAATATTTTTATACACAAAAATTAATTGAATATGTAGCGCGATATTGCAAAAACTACATATAAAGAAAAAACTTTTTTTTTTTGACAGACTTAGAATCAAAAAATATAAAAGTATTTCTTTTTTTGAATCATTTTTATAAAAGCTCCCATCGAAAGCAGCAAAAAAAAAATTTTTTTCAAATAAATAATTTTCAACTCTGGTTAACAATTTTGTATGGTTTTTTTCTTTTTATTTACCAGAAGACTAAAAGCCCGATGATTCTCTACCGGTAGTTTAAGAGAAGAAAACTTGCTAGCAAACTACAGAAACTACAGTGCTGAAGACGTGTATTTTAATGGATCTTAAATATATTGTTGGGGACAAAAAATATTAGACATGTATTTTTTTAGGTGAGCAATCGTACGTTTAGGGGTTAAAAGCAATGAGTATATACAATTAGAGATACTACACTTCCCACTCCTCTCAGCAACAAAATACCGAACTCGAGCAAGCAAATGAAAACATTTTTTTTACACTAAAAAATTACTGCAACATGTTTAAAAAATTTCTACGTAAACAGTCACTTTCTATTATAAATTAATATATTTTAATATTATCTTGCTGATTTTATCATTAATATTGAAATAATTAAAAATTTATTAAATTATTATTTAAAAACATGATAAAAATGAATTTAAACTTTTAAATTTCTACAACAAGTTTCAATTTGCCTGGTGCGATTTTACGAGCAAATAAAAAGAGAGCAGATTAAGCAACACTGAGTATTATGGAAACCCACTATTAAAAGTTATAATGTTTTTGAATGACAAACATTTTTAAAATTTAAGAAATTCAGAGTTTTTTTGAACGCAGTATTAAAGTACTCGAGAAAACACACATTTTGATACTCATATTGCCCATGCTGTGGGCCAAGGGTTGCCACTTATTTTAAATATGGACTAAAGTCGTGTTAAGCCGAACGATTACGAACATTGAGAAAAGCCCAGACTTTAAAGTTAAAAAAAAAAATATTTTTTTGTTAATTTTAACTCAAACCAACAACAACTTCCCATACAAATGTGGTATTCGAAAAAGCTTTTTTTTTAATAACAAAAATTTTCATGCTTTTTATACCAGTAGAAGAGTCTTAAAATACCTTTCATTTGCTACCCTATTTGCATATACAAGGTGGCGCAAAAGTAATCCTCCTATCAGAACATGCTATAAATTTTGCGATTGGCCCCTAATGTCAGTTCTGTTTTGACATTTGAGTAGTAAACACATGCGAAATACACGTTAATAAACAATGTTACGCTACACTGCTCCAGAACGCGGAATATTGGTGACTATTTATTTGACCAATAAATGGTCGGTGACTTTGGCACAACGTGAATTTCGTCGCAGATTTCCTGGCCGTCCAACGCCTACTGGTGAAACACTGCGACGTTTAGCCGCTCGCCTCGAAGAGACTGGCACAACACGAGATGCTGCCAGGCGTGGCAGACCCCGGAGTAGCCGTTCTGCAGAGAATATTGCTGCTGTAGCCGAGGATGTCATGGAAGCGCCGTCGACATCGACCAGACGACGTGCCACGCAAATGGGTATCAGTCGACGGTCTTTACAGCGAATTTTGGTACAAGATTTGAAGATATTTCCGTACAAAGTCCAAACGGTGCATCAGATGTTAGCTGCTGACCGCCAATCGCGTGTGTAACATACGCTCAAGCTATCCTTAATCACCACCAAGAGGAAGATGATTTTTCATCAAAAATAACCATGAGTGATAAGGCCCATTTCCATCTTAGCGGGTACGTAAATAAGCAAAATTTACGCTTCTGGGGCACTGAAAAATCCGCGTGTAACCCACGAAGAGCCATTACACCCGCTCAAAGTCACTGTATGGTGTGCTGTTTTCGCTGGAGGAGTCATCGGACCTTTTTTCTTCGAAGACGTCGCGGGCCAAACGGTTACTGTGAATGGTGAGCGCTACAGAGCAATGATCAACGAGTTTTTTTTGCCGCAACTTGATGAATTGGGATTAAAAAACATGTGGTTCCAACAGGACGGTGCAACGGCACACACTGCACGTGCCACAACCGATATGCTGAAGGATGCATTTCCCGGGCGCCTAATCTCCCGTTTTGGCGATTTGCACTGGCCAGCAAGATCGCCTGATTTGACCGCTCCAGACTTTTTTTGTGGGGCTTTTTGAAGTCGCGGGTTTATGTCAACAAGCCTCAGAATCTTGCAGCTCTTAAAGACAATATCCGTCAAGAATGTGAGGACCTATCGCCGGAAGTTTTGGCCAAAGTGATGGAAAATGCTCCAAAGACAATCAACTGTGGCGGCGGCCATTTACATGACATCATATTCTCGACTTGATGTAAAAAAAAATTAAAATACCAAATAAAAATAATCCACAAGAAGAATCAAAGTTTTTCATTTTTTTTTTAAATTACAGCCAAAAAACATTGGAAGGTTATTTTTGCGCCACCTTGTATTTAATAACTTATATAAGCAATATATTAAAAAAAAAGTTAAATTGGGTAATATTTTACCCCACTTTTGAACCAGTAAACTTGATGTTGATATTTTTTTTGTAATTCATATCATATCCAAGTTTTATTCATATCTTCGTATTCACCGCTATATGTAGTTTCGCTGTAAGATAAAATGACTCTATTTTATTTTTGTTTAATACTTCGCTGTATAAATACAATTTTCGTAGTGACATTATATTTGTTTCCTTGAGTGTATACTGTTCTTTGGGTAACCATTGACTTTTTGCTTACATGTTGTACTGGATATATGAAGACTAGTTCAATTTTGGATTTTATTACACTCATATCATTCAGATCTGATATATGTATGTATTTTTCATACGGAAATGCAATCACCAGTGGTCTTTTTTTTTTGGGCAAATCTACAATCATAAAATCCTTTTAGATGCATATTAAGCTTTATTTCAAAATTTCCAATTTTTAAAAAATATTGCCTGCCCCTTGCATACATTTTCATTTAAACTAAATATAAATAGAAAACTAAGAAAACAAGTTAAATTGGCGGTTTCGATAAAGTATTTTACACTTGTTTCAACTACATTCTTTACAAAGTGTTGTTTTTTGCATTCTTTGTGGAAGTTTATTTTATTTTTCTGAAACTTTACTCTCTATACTTGTTGGTAAAAATACAACAAATAAATACAAACACTGTAGCTGAGGTTGCGTTGCTAATGTTTGGCGGTCTGTCTTTGAAACGTTTGCTACTTGCCTTGGAACTTGCCACATGAAAGACATAATACACCTGCAATACAGTATCCATAGAGTATACGAAAAATGAAAAGTTGTTTTTCTCGCTCCCCGAGCATTTTAATCATAGATTGGGTGTTACAATTAAGATCTACAAAAAACTGGACTCTATCGCGCAAACCGGCCATGTCATATTGACTTTTGACCTAAAATATGGACTATAAATAGTAAATATCTTTCGTTGTTGTTCTAAAAGCTTTTCAAATAATGGGTTTTCGCTAAAAAAAAAGTTATCAGTTATTATGCAAAATAGATACTTTTGACCAGGATATGAAAAATCGTGATGTTTTTCGCAATCAAAATCGAAATTTAGTTAAAGAAAAATTTTGCTTATTTGGTGTTTCAGAACGGCATGAATAATAGATGATATTTTGGTAAATTTGCACATGCCCCTTTCCATTATTCTTTTCACCTACAGAAATCGGTGAGTAAGTGGTAGTTAACGATTTTATAAACTTTTTTAAGTGAAAGTTTTGCTGTCGAAATTATTGTTGTGTCTCATTTGACCCCTTGATATCTTAAATTTCATTGGCAAAAACAGACTTCTTTCGACATTAATAAAAATGTTTTTATGTAAATAATTTCTGCACAAGAATTACAAAGTAAGCAATTTGAAAAGCAGCTTCAGGTATTAATTTTATTTTCAAATATGCATCGGTTTAATTGTCTATTGAAAGGACAGTTCAAAATTGTGACTAATTGAATATAAAATTTTCAATTCACTTCCTGACACTTTTACCAACACCATGAACTTGAGACATATATATATTTTTTATCTATATGATCTTAGTTTTAACAAACATATACACTTTTGCATGTCTAAAAGATCTTATTAAAATTTTTGACTAAAACTGGATTTAAAACGTTAAATTTTTGCATGAAAAAGTTCCCCACAATTAGCCAAATTACATTTACAGCAAACTATTTCTCCATTTAATTATATTTTTTTTATAAACTTACCATGTATCCCAAATATAGATTAAAACACCTTTTTTTAATTCATCGATTTACTTTCTTCGTTTCATAAATATGTTAATAATATTCTATTTCAACCAAAAACAGTCCAAATACAATTTTCTACATTTTTATGCTTTTTGCTGCCAGAATGTTATACTGTAATCAATACTACACTTCAGAGAATATAAGAAAATTGAAACTTTATCTCTATCAATTATAGCTTTTGTACGATCCGCATTTGAAAATGCTTAATTTCTTAACAAAAAAAAAAAAAAAACAATCAACTGGAATATGTTGTGTTTAAATATTAATATACATGCCGGATTCCCAATGCTTTCCCAGTAATGTTAACATTATCAGTTGGACTGGCAACCCTGCCAAATAAAAAAGCTTTAAGATTTAAAGCTGTTGGCTAAACTTATAAGAAAAGACAAAAATAGCTCATGTTGTTCGGATAATCAATTAACATCACCGATTTTCTGTGGTTGTTTGATATATATACCTGATCAAACATTAAGTTTTTTGTGAGTGGTGAATTAGAATGAGGCTGAATACGACGTAATCGCTTAGGTCGAAAGTGCCGCACTCCCTCTAGCGCTTATCCGCACAAGGTTTTTTTCATATTCTCTTACATTTATTAACAATTAGTTAATTAATTTGTAATAATAGTAACATTTTAATTACATTCTCAAACCTGACAATTCAAAATTAAATTAAATTTTAAAAGATTAACAATACTCACAAAATTCTCATTTAAAATGGCCAATTATTATATTCCTTCAATTCAGAAAAAAAATCTTTCCCCTCTTTACTTTTTTTTTAAGAAAACTCTTGAATTATTTTTTATAACTTTATTTTGTTCTAGTTTGGTTTTATAACCATTTGCACAAATGTTTCTAAATATTTTTCTAATACCATGTGTTCACTCCACTTGTCTATTTTATACTGACACAATATAAAAAATACACAAATACTGAAACGCAAATATCGCATAACAACGACCTATGCTGGTTTTGATTATCAAAATAATATATTTAGGATTTAGTAAAAAAAAGTTGTTAAAAATTTAGTAACTATTCCGTCTAATCCAAATAGAAAATTTTTAACTAAAGTCTCAATTTGAACTAGAAATTAGTTTAAAACTTGCAAATTTGGACTAATAACGGCTTTAATGATGATTCTATAAAATTTTTTCTGTAAGTGTAATCTATAAGAAATATAATTGCTGTTTTATTTTACAGAGTAACATTGATAACAGTTTTTAATAAAATCCATTATTTAAAAAGTTTTACAACAACAAAGACTTTAACCATTTGTTGTCCATATTTTAGGTGAAAAGTCAAAACGGCATGACCGGTTTGCGCGATAGAAGTCCAGTTTTCTCAGGATATTATTTTTTACAACCAATCTAAAATAATAATAAAATGTATGTGCGCCTCGGTAGGCTAGTTGGTAGCGTGCTGGCTTATCAGTGCGTGGGTCGTGGGTCGTGGGTTCGATTCCCACCAGAGGCACTGGTCTGTTTTTGCTACAACGCATCGAAGGCCATAGTAGCTAGTGTTCGGTTAGGCTAATAGGATATAATTTGTAATTATATGATTATTAATTAATAAAAAATTAAATGTGCTGGGAGCAAGGCAAAAAACAGCTTTGGCTTTTTGGGTGCTCTAACCTACAACGATATACCGTAGAATGTCCCTTAAAAAACGATTTGTCGATTTTTGTTCATTTAAAAATAAAATTTTATATTACATTTCTTATTCAGATATACAATTCTGACTTCATCGGATATCATTAACCGCTGGAATCAAAAATGACGCACAAATTTGATAAAATGTGAAAACGTGTTTATTAAATCAATTTTAAAGATTTTTTGAAATGAATAATATGGAGATGTGGGTTTTGCTGTTTTTTTTTTAATTAGGTAGCAAACCCAATTCCCAGGAAGTTTATATGTTCTAGAAATTTGTTTATTGAGATCTTTGGTAAATTTTTGTAGTTGATTGTTTCCTTGAATTTAGAACGGTTTGCTACCTATGGACCTGCACACGGGAAAAAAGGTAAAAAAAATCGAATTTTTTTAAGTTTTTTGCGATTTTGATCTGGAAGGTGAAGTTTTTTTGCTTTTATTCTGAACGGTTTGCAAGATATGAGCCTGAGAAATTTATCACTTTTTTGCGAAAATGATACCGAGACCCCAAATCTTTGGCGGGCCATAAACAAAAAAGGAGATGACTTTGGGGAAAATTGGGAGACACGGGGCTTTTTTTTTTAGTCTTTTATCACGTAGTGGTATCCGTATATGGTTATTTTGCCATGACTTAAAAAATTACACACAGTGTTATCAAACTTAAGTCATATTTTTCGAAAATTATTCAAACGTTGATGTTAAACTTTTGCAAAATAGAATGGAATTGTTTTTGCAATTTATTTTTTTTTTCTTAAATTACAAATATTATATTATAAAAATAGCAATCGACATCTTTAAATTAAGCATTTTAAAAAATATTTAAAATTATTTAAAAAAAACCCATTTTTACATTTTTATAAAATTTTTGGGTCAATGATATCTGAAGAAGTCAGAATTCCATATCTAAATTATCAGAATTCAGAATTCCATATCTAAATGGGAATTCCATATCTAAATTATAATATACTGAAATATTAAATGCATAAATGAAATATAAAACAAAATTTTTAAAAATTTCGAATTTCGGTAGCTTTAAAAAAAAAAAAAAACATCAAAATTTACAAATTTGGTATTTTCGGCCAAAAATTGGCACCATTTGCAATAAAAATGGATTGGGTGGGTGGATGTAATGAAAAATCCATTTGTAAGGGACACCCTAATATACAGTATATAATACTTATAGCAAATTTGCTTTGGTTAAAGGAATGCAGTGAAGCAGTAAGTAGATCTTATTAAGATAAAATTGCAATAAATTTTGTTCTGTTGTTTTGTATTTACAAAAATAATATGGAAAAAATAAAATAGAATCTCAACTCTATTACAGTGGGAGAATATTTAGTTAAAATGCTAAAACGTACAAAAAAAAAATTTTTAATGGAAACAAAATTAAGAACGGGAAGTCTGGTTGGCTATAAACTATTCACACACAGAAAAAAATTT
Source organism: Delia radicum (assembly GCA_021234595.1). Classification (NCBI taxonomy): domain Eukaryota; kingdom Metazoa; phylum Arthropoda; class Insecta; order Diptera; family Anthomyiidae; genus Delia; species Delia radicum. Next base: position 11,975,653 of record CM037851.1, read on the forward strand.
CCAACCGAACTAAAATGTATATTTCGATTGCTACAACCATTAAATTTGATTTTTGGTGTTGCAACAAAACTTTAGTTGTATATACGGAATTTGATTGTAAAATTGTAAATTTTATTTTAATTGTAGTAACCGAAGTTCTGTTGAAAAATTTCTCTATATGTAGTCAGCTCTACAAATACTCTAAATATAACGAATCAGCCAAAACCAGCAACACCTAAACCCAATAAGCAATTATGTAAAATATTTTGTTATGCACACAAAAATAAAATTAAAGATTTATAGAGGAAAAAATACTCTTAATGGAAAACACTACACTGAGAGAATTCAGATTGTCATATTGTCTCTATAAGATAAATTTCTTTCAACAACTTGCGGCTGTAAGAATCAAACCTGCGCTCTTCAGCAGCAAGTCATGACCGTTTAGCGAACACACCCAATTATGGCCTTGAATGTAATGCAGCTCAATTGCAGTTTTCTTTCCTATTAGCTTTTCTGTTATTGTATATTATACTCAGAAGTAATCAACACTAACAAACACAAATATTCTATTTTTAGATTTTGTTTATTTTTCTAATCTTCTCCGTCTCTACATATAAACATTTATACCCAAAATTTCATTCATTTCAAACTCTATATTTCAGATTAAATTCTCAAGTGATCAAAATATTTTTTAAAGTGCTTAATTAAGCCAGGTACACCTTTTTGGATTTTGAAATAATAAATAAATAAAAAATAATAATTGGAAATAGTTTAATAAATTATATGAAGCGTTTTATTGCCTTAATTCCAATGGATTTTTCAAGATATTCATAAAAGTTTCATTATGAAAATGTTTCATAAATTTAATGAAAGCTTTATTGTCGGAATGGCAAATTAGTTTTATGAAGATTTTCATTAATTATACAAATAATTTCATAAATATTGATTTCAATAAAATCCGCTTTGTGGCTTCCATGAAAAGTTTCAATAGACAAGTTCCGGTGAGAATTTTCATTAAAGCTATGAAGAAATTCATTACAGTAGTGATCATAATTCTCTCAGTGTAGATTTTTCCCTCTTTTCAGATGAACATTTTTAACTTTCCATTATTTTTGTCGTCAGAAACAACACTAAACTAGTGTGTTTTATTGGTAAAAATGTCTTAGAGTTGCAATTCTTTTCCTATTAAACATTTTGAAAGATTTAAAGGAGGTTTAAAAAAATTTTGAAATGGATAAGAATTTCGACAATTTTTTATTCAATAAAAAAAAAATTAAGAAAAATTTATCATATAGAGACAATCTGACAATTATAAAATACGCAAATAATAATACAATTTAAAAATGGAAAATCACTGATGACGAATGTCCATAAAAAGGCAGAAACTAGTCTAGTCTGATTTCAAAATTAATAGTGTCTATATTTTTTAGAGAAAAACGTTTATTCTCAACATTTAAAAAAAAAAAAGTTTAAATTCTGTGAACAATATTAATTTAAAAAAGCATTAACCTTCATCCAAAAACATGGTTTGGTCAAAAATCATTTTGTTTGGGGCGACATGCCCCCTGTCCCCCTAGCTACGGCCCTGATTATAGCACTCCAAATTTAGAGTAATTTCAGATTAAACATTTAAATGTCAAAAGATCACTATAAAAAAAACTTATTACCCCCATTATAAAAATTTTGTAAATAAATTTAACTCTTCACCCATAGTGCCTGTCTTACCTAAACTTATAGTGTATCAAATTTGTATATTTGGCTTCCTATTATTTTTTTTTAATAAATGTTCTGCTTTATGTTTATTTACTTATGTCCTTTTGTTTTTGCACATGGCACATAAACTTGGTCTAAAAGTGTGTATTTGCGTTTGTGTGTGTATGCGTTTGTGTGTATTATTGCTTTTATGTGTATATTTTAGTTACTTACCAACAACAGTCAATTGATGTGCTAGGCTAATTTTTGGCTCTGTCGATACTTGACACTCGTATATGCCCATGTCACGTGGTTGCACAGAAACAATTTGCAATATCCATTCATCTAATTCATGTTGGTGTTGTGCCTGAAAACGTTGGTCATTGGTATAGGTCATAGCTCCAATGGTTAGTATATGTAGATCACGTTTACGTATCCAGGAAACCTACAATTCAACAACAATAACAAACAACAACAATAAAAAATTAACTATGTACAAATAACAATGATATAAGAGAACCAGAGAAAGTATGATCGAAAAGTATACAAAATTTCACGGAACAAAAATTCCATCGCAAAAATTTAAAATTTTGTCTTTGTCTTATATCAAATGGATGTCTCTGTATTAGAATGTCACTTAAAAATAGATTTGTCATTACAAGTCCAGTTTTATTGCAAAGGGTTCCAAGTAAATATATATATATATATTTTTTTGAAAATGTTAACCCGTGCCAAAATTCGGCCGAAAATGGCCCATTTTGGAAAGAAGTATGTTTTTTATTAAAAATTCCAAAAATTACAAATTTCGAAAAAAAAAATTTATTTTTTTCATTTATTCATTAAGTATACTCAAAGTTATTTAGATATAGAATTCTAACTTCATCGGATATCACTAACCCACTTACGCCTGCAGTCCAAAATGATCTACGAATTTCATAAAAATGTAAAAATGTATTTTCTTTAAATTAATTTTAAAGAGTTTTTAAAATGCCTATTTTCGAAATGTAGATTTACAATATAATAGTTCGTTTTAAAAAAGAAAAAAAAAAAATTGGAAAAATTATTCGAGTTTGTGTTTTGACGACTCTTTTACATTAGATTTTATGAAAATTGATTATTTTGAGAAATATTTTATATTCAAATGTTTTCATCAAAACTTTCATAATTGCTATAAAAATGTCATTTATATTTGATTCGATTATAATAATCTTTATTTTAATTTAAAAAAACATTTAATCCTTAGTGGCCTGAGGACAGAAAAGGCCCACGGAACTTAGTTTTAATTATGATTGTAAAGAATCTAAATTGATAAAAAAAATCTCCAATTGATAAAAAAAAATTTAATGTAATATGATTTATATAGGGTTAATTTTTACACTTTTGACCAAAAAGACTCGCTAGGAAATTTTCAGAATAATTTCTTTCAGATTTTGATTAAATTTTGATAGTTATTAAAGGGTATTAACTAAGGTAACGGAGAAGCGCCATTTTTTATCGTACCAATCTTACTTTTAACAAAGAATATATAATAAACATTTTTTTTACAATAAAAAGTGAAGGTAACATGTTGATAAAAACATTGTTGTTTAAAACACTCTCTTTCATTTTGCTCATATTTTGCTATTTTCTATTAAAAATTAATATATTTGAATTTTATCTTGCTGATTTTATTATTAATATTTGAAATAATTAAAAATTGTATTAAATTCTTTTTTAGAAACATGATACAAATTAATTTAAACTTTTTAATTTCTTCAACATGTTTTAGTGTGCTCGGTGCGAGTTTATGAACAAATAAAACGAGAGCAGATTGAGCAGGCACGTAGCTAGGGGGGGGGGGGGGCTTGTGGGCTAGAGCCCCCCCCCACCCCCCGAAATGATTCGACAAATTTAAAAAATTAATACAATTCGTTAGAAAGTAACAATGTTATTGATAAATTTAATATGAAAATATTTATTTTTGACTTGGATCAAATAGGAAATAGTTTTATATGATTCGAATCTTAAAATTTCGTTAGAAAACATCGCCTGCAAATGGGCGGCTATCATTGTTAGAGTTGATTTTCGACAAAAAGCAATAAATAAAATCATTTCATAAGAGATTTCGAAGGCTTTGACTTAAAATATAACCAAAAAATTGTTTGAGACAATGCAAACTAAAAATTAAATATGTCTACACAGAAAAAAACTAAAATTGAGTTTTAATTGAAATATTTGTTGATTCAGCAAAAGTTAAACTGAATTCGGTCGTGTTGAAGCAATTGTATTAACAACTAAAATAATTTGTATCTATTTAATTAATATTATTTTCTATTACATATAGTTTTATTCACATCTATTAAAAATTTAATTGAATATTGTTTACTATTGGGAAAAAATTGCTTAATTAAAAACAAATCGCCAAAATTACAAAACTTTAAAAAATCACCAAAATTGTAAAAAATTGCCAAAATTTAAAAAAATCGAGACCATTTGAAAAAATCGCAAAATTTGAAAACCAATTGCCAAAATTTAAAAAACAATCCTCAAAATTGCAGGAATTTAAAAAACTCCCAAAAAAACTCCAAATTCGAAAAAAAATTTAAAAAAAATCACCAAAATTAAAGAAACGCGAATTTTCAACTTTAAACGATTTTTTTAATTTTGGCAACTTTTTAAAATTTTTGCATTTGTTTCTATGTTGTTATTATACGTTATAAAAACTGACAATTTTTTTTATACCAAATTCATTTTGAATTAAACAGTTAATTGAAAGTAAGTTCGAAATCGAACAAAAGTTTAATTGAAATTTTTTTGACAATGATTTTTTCTGTGTATTTTGACATAATCTTTTAAAATGGAGATACCACTAAGACTCAAAATTAAGTTTACTTGTGCGGTAAAAGTCGTTACTTTAATTATAGTGCAATCTTTTTATTTAAATTTGGTTTGCTACGCACGCATCTGGTAACATAGTTTTCAGTATTTTTTTTACGATATATATTACGATATCTCATATATTTTTTTAATTTTATGAAACAAATTTAAGCCTCAAACTTTGATCGATATGCATACTGTGTTAACGTGGTCCAATGTGTCTCAAATTTTCTCAATTTTTTTTTTTAGACTAAATGTAAACAAATTTCTATCTGCGCTCCTCGAAATGCGACATTTTAAAATCAAGCAGCTAAACCAGTCTTTGTGTTATAACGATGTAGTTTTTTTTAGACATATTAAAGGGTTTTTAATTAAAAAATTGATTAAAGACAATTTGAAAAGCGTTTGAAATTGTCCAAATTATAAATCAAAGTGAATTGGAAATAGATAATTTAGTTTAAATAGGACCTAGGCGATGTCAGGTATATTTTTAAATTTTCCAATTTTACACTCACAAGAACTTTTCCATAAAAAATCAACAGTTATTTAAAAGTTTAATCGGTAAAGTTGTTTCAATGGAATATACAGTTAAATTACCAAAGAAATATATTTTTTAACTTTCTGTCTGTTATTCAATAAACAAAATAAACAAAAAAAAAACGGACTTTTCGCAGTATTTAAAATTGTCAGTTAAAATTCTAAATTTCAACAGTTAAAATTCTAAATTTCAACAGTTAAAAATAAACTAAAAAATACGATTGTTTTAAACGAAAAGTAAGTAGTCCTGTTTTTAACTGATTTTCAGTAGTCTTTACGGAAAAAATATTGTGAGTGTATATTTTTCTTTATTATTATTTCTTTTAGACTATAATCACGCTTGCTTGTAAAATTTACGATTTTTTTAATACAAGACATGAAGTCGGATATATGAAAAATGGGAAAAATAGTGAATAATTTGTTAAAATAATTCAAATAAGTGGCAGCCGGGGTCCACGACATAGTGTCAAAATGGTTTTCAAAATGTGTGTTTTCTCGAGCATTTTAACGCTGTTGTTAAATAAGTCTAAATTTCCTAAACTTTAAACATATTTTCATACAAAGATGTTTTAAATTTCACCACCAATTTTAAAAATAGATACGTTTTTTCATATATTTTTGCTGTTTTATCACCTATCCGAATTTCATTAATTTTAAAGGGAACCCATCGGAAAAGCTTCCTTGTAAGTGTCAGGGAATTTATATAGGATATTTACGAGAAAAAATCGTAGATATTGAAAAAGGTAAAAAAAAATAATAATCAAACAGTATAAACAGACGACACAAACATCTTAAAAAGTACAATATTAAATTTTAAGACGTTTCTGTAGTCTGTTTATACTGTTTGATTATTGTTACTTGTATTTCCAGAAGATGCTGTCCAGAGGACAGCGAAATATCGAAAAGTGACAAATAAAGAATAAAATTTAATAAAAAAACTGATTGGATCACCAAAATATTTATAATTCCAAATATATTTGAAATCGTTAAAAATATTAAAAGTCGCTTAAAACTATTCAACCTTTAACTTTTTTTAGTCTGTGAAGTCTTAAAAAATTGTTTTTTTTAATACTAACTTCAGATTGTGGTGGTGTGTTAACCCTTTATTGTATGTAGTTACATATATGTAATGAATAATTTGAATGCATGCTGGCGGACAACATAAGTAACCAAGACACATATTTTTTATGAACTCATTATTGGCACATCATAGATACGGGACATTTTTCAACCAATCTTTGCAGATATATAGAACCATGCTTCATTAACAAATGTTTACACTTTTTTTTTTGCCTGAAAACGACCTCTGGCGGGTACGTTAGCAACAAAACCTGAAAATTTGAGAGCATATAAATCCTAGACGGTTTAAGTTATTTTAAAAATTTAAATTTTGTATAATTTTGTGAAGAAATCTTTATTTAAAAATATATGAAACATTATTTTTTTTATAAGTTAACCGATTTTTAAATTTTTATGAAAAATATCGTGATTTTGGACGGTTTTTTAAAATTACCTTGCCATATGGCGATATAATTTTTATTTTTTTTTTTTAGTATTATTTTAATAAAAACCATCCATGTAACAGGCGTCATTATCTTATTTACCATCACCTAGAGATTGTTATCAATTAAACATCATTATTATTATTAATTTATATTTTTATTTTACAAAAGAATGATCATTGTTTATGTTAATTGTCATTTAAAATTGTATCATCATTTTTTTCAATTATCATATTTTATTGTATTATTTGTACTTATTTTTATTGCACTGACTGTGATTGAGTTTTATGATTTATTCTTTTGTTAATTTCTTTTATGTTAAATCTTAGTATATCGATCTCTTGTTTATTAGTTAACGTAATATCACTCATTACTCCTTTTTGCTCATTTTTCAATTAAAACATTGTAACATTCTTTAAATTTTAATATAACAAGAGATCACAGATGAAAAATTGTCATTCCCTAAGTAGCGCTTGAATAATACACTTCTAATATAATATTTAAATTCAAGACGGAGTTTTATTTATAAGGAATGGGAAAACTAATAAAATATAAAGAAATAAAATAATAGTTAACAATAAATTAATAATTTTTTTTATAACAAATACTAAACGTAGGCGAATTTGACGCTTCGGCAGTCTGTTCTTGCCTCGTACAAGTAATAAAAAAAATAAATATATATATTAAATTTTTGTGGACAGCTTGGACGACTACGTCTGGCTTTGACCCTTTTATTTAATATATATATATATCAAGAGTCTCACCCCCTACACTGGCGCCCAACTATAAAAAAAACCTGCTTTGGTGTCCAACATTTACACCAAACCTTATCGAAAAAGCGTGAATATTTCTTCCAAAGAAGCCACTAACATTTTGAAAATTTACCGTAGCAGTCCAGCCTCATATTTTTGTTGTTGTCTTGGAGCCAACCAGATCAACGTCATTGTTTTTGGGTTTGCTACGTGTGTTGTTGTTGGAGCATTTTAGAAAAAATACAAAATCATCGTCGCTTTTGTTGTTATGATCATCTCTACTTTTGCATGTTGTTGCCTAACAGTAGTTGCTTTGCAGACAAACAATTTTAGTTTTGAGTGATCTATCAACATTTTTTTTTTGTCATCTATAAAGATTTTTGCTCAAATAATTAGAGTGATACCTTGATATTTATTTCGTTCTCAAATGTTGAGTTAAATGAGTTCAGAAAAAGGAAAAAAAAATAAAAAGTATTGAAACCTCACTGGAAAGTTATTCTCACGTTTTATATAAATCGCACTCACGCATATCATTGTGTTAATTAGATAAAGGGTGTTTTAGGGTATTCGTTTAATATTATAAGTCGGTTATACATACGAATCAATTAATCATATTCGAATCAGTGGTACAACAACAAAAATTGAAATAGTTTTAAACATATTTTAATTTTTTAAACTAAAACCAATTGATTTATAATTTGTTCAACATTTTTAAAGATTTAAACAATAAAATGCGTAGAAGTCCACGTAATACGGCAACAAATTCGCAAAATGCGTCTACGTCACAAACTTCTACCGCAAATCGAAATGCCAACGATATGCAAAATTCTAACCAGGTTCAAACGCCTACGGCACAGCGACCAGCGTCCGAATTGCTAAATAGTATTGATATGTTACAAAATCCTATGCAAAATGCGATTACTACTCAAAATTCAATTTTTTCGCAAAACTCTTCTAATTTTCAACAAAATTCAACTATAAATGATGGTACAAGAAATGATTCTCAAAATGTCTTGGCTAACAATAGTTCCGTCAATATAACGCTAACACAGGGCCAATTTATGGACTTGTTAGGTGGTCTAAACATAAGACAAGAACCTAAAACTACGTTTGTCAATTGTAGTGCCCGTTTTAATGGTGGTAGAAGTACCACTAAGGTTGATGACTTTATTGCCACTATTTTAGTTTATAAAGATGCAGAAAATGTTTCCGATGCTCTTGCATTAACTAGTTTGCCCTTACTTCTTGAAGGTTATGCTTCCACTTGGTGGCAAGGTGTCAAAAGTGAAGCCAAAAACTTTAGTATGGCGATTGATTTGCTGCAAAAAGCTTTTTCACCGCCTAAGCCAGATTGGCGTATATTTGCTGAAATTAATCAAGAAAAACAAAAGACTTTTGAGTCCACCGATAGCTTTGTATGTAAGAAACGTCGCCTTTTTGCCCAATTAACTGAAAAGCTGTCAGAAAATACAATGCTGAATATGATTTTTTCCCAACTACTTCTATCAATTAGAGAAAAAATATCAAGAGATAGCATCAAGTCCTTTCAAGATTTGCTGCAGAAGGCTAGAGATATAGAAATGCTCATAAATGAAAACAAAGAGCCAAAACCAAAATCTGCTGAATCCACTGAAAAGTCTACAGCTCGTTGTTCTTTCTGCAGAAAAAAGAATCATACAGCAGAATCTTGCTATAAAAAGATTGAAGCAGACCGAAAAGGAAAGCCAAAATCTCAGGAAACTACATTAAATTGTTACGGTTGTGGTTTAACCGGATATTACAGGTCAAATTGCCCAAATTGCAATAAGAAAAATCCTATAAATAGCCCAGAAAAGCTTGATTTTAATGCAGTTCATACAACGGTAGTCGGTAGAAATGTCCCGACGGTTGGTATAAACGTAAATGGTATGAATGGTGAAGCATATTTCGACACAGCGGCACGTACAAGTGTTGCTGGGTATACTCTTTTTCAAAAACTAAAAGAAAAGAAAGTCGATTTTCAAAAAGCTACGGCGGAAGTGACATTGGCCGATGGTATTCCCAGAGAAGAAACTGTATTCTGTACAATCGTTAATATTTTAATTGGAAAACGTTTAAAGCGAATTAGATTCATTTGCTTGCCCAGAGCACGAGGAAATCGCACTCTTATTGGTATAGATTTTCTGGAGCAGGCGGGAATTGTTTTAGACTTAGCTCAAAGAAATTGGCATTACAAAGACGATCCTAATACTCAATTCGAATTTAAAATGAATGAGCCAAACATAGTGAAGTCTATACCATTAACACAAGTTAATATTACAGAACACAATTCTGTTAATGATTTTTTAAATTGGTTTGAAAATTCAAGTACAATTTGTAATGAAGGCGGAGTTACCCCTAAAAATACAGACAATACATCAACTTATGATTATTCACCAGGTGGTATAAACAAAATTTTTGAAGGCAGTATACCTCTTGATTTACAAACCACCAATGACTCTGATTTATTTCCACCATTAAAAAGAGTTAAAATCAATGAAAATCCAAATGAAAGTGATAATGATATAACAACGGTTGAATTAAACAGTTTTGATTTCAAATTAAAAGAACACGAAGGATCCAACCTGAAACATAGTGAAAGACAAATATTAGATGATTTGTTGTCTGAAGTACAATGTGTTTTCGAAGAAAATGCTGATCCAATCCCACATGTGGAACATTTTATTGATACTGGCACACATGCACCAATTTCGTGTCCACCTTACCGTATTTCACCCGTAATGAAAGAAAACTTAAAATTGAACTAAACGAGATGTTAAAAAAGAAAATTATTAAAGAAGAAGAATCACCTTGGGCGTTTCCAGTGGTTCTCATTCCAAAGAAAAACGGTGGTATTCGAGTTTGCGTCGACTATCGTCGTCTTAATGCTATAACTACAACAGATAAATATCCACTGCCTCGAATGGACGATTTGTTGCACGCTGCAAAGGCGTCATCGTTTATGTCCACTATAGACTTAAAGTCAGGATATTGGCAGATAAAAATGTCTGAAAAAGATAAAACCAAAACTGCATTCACGACTCCCTTTGGCATTTATGTTTTTAACCGAATGCCTTTCGGACTTAAAAACGCCCCAGCGACGTTCCAAAGACTGGTGGATAAATTTCGTAATGGCCTTCCACAGATTACAATTTTAGCATATTTGGATGATATAATAATATGCTCAAAAGATTTTGAATCTCATATCAATGATTTACGTAAAACATTTGAAAGAATAAAACTTTATAATCTTCAACTTAATCGTGATAAATGCTATTTTTGTAGACCAGAAGTCAAATATCTTGGTCTTGTATTAACAGTAAATGGGCTAAAACCGGATTCGGAAAAGACAACTGCTATTTTACAAAGACCACATCCAAGAAATTTAAAACAATTAATATCATTTTTACAAACATGTTCGTGGTATCGACGTTTCATACCAAATTTTGCCGAAATCTCGAAACCGTTATCAAATTTAACAAAAAAAGGTATAAAATGGAAATGGACAGATGAACAACAGAATTCTTTTAATAAACTTAAGAGTCTTTTGGTATCTCCACCCATTCTGCAGCAAGTTGATGAAAACAAACCATTCTACTTGAAAACTGATGCGAGCAACTATGCGCTCGGAGCTGTTCTACTCCAGGGGGAGAAAGAAAACGAACATCCTATAGAGTATGCTAGTCGTCTCTTGTTACCTGCTGAAAGGAACTATTCTACAACAGAGCGAGAAGCTTTAGCTGTCGTATGGGCCGTAAAAAAGTTTCGTGGCTATATCGAAGGGTCTGACGTATCAATTTTAACAGACCATCAACCTTTAAAGTGGTTATTTAGTTTAAAATCTCCAACAGGGCGATTAGCCAGATGGGCTCTGCAATTGCAACCTTTTAATATACAGTTTGGATATACACCTGGAAGACAAAACGTGGTGGCAGACACGCTATCTAGACCACCTTGCTCTATTGAAAACCATACCGACATAATTTGCGAATGCTTTTCGATATCCATAGATTTTCCTCAAAAAGGTTCAGCTGAAATAAGAAAATCTCAACTTGAAGACGATGAAATAAAAATTATAATAAAGTCTTTTGAAGCTGATGATGAAAATGTATCTAGATACACAAACCGTGGATACATAATGATAGATGGAGTGTTATACCGTTATTGTTCGGAACAGGATTCCGAAAGTGGTCAACTAGTAGTGCCAAAATCGATGCGTAGCACAATTTTATGGCGATTTCATGATGATCCCACTGCAGGGCATTATGGCATTGAACGAACAATCAACCGTATTGTTCCTTACTATTACTGGCAAGGTATGCGATCTGAAATTGCAGCTCACGTGAAAAAATGTGTGGAATGTCAAAAATACAAATCAACTAATTTGAAACCAGCTGGTTTACTTCGCACAGTGTCGAGCAGGCAACGATTTGAAATTGTAGCCATTGATCTCGTTGGACCACTGCCACGCACAAACCAAGGCCATCAATGGATTTTGGTAATCGAAGATATTTGCAGCCGTTGGGTCGAATTATTTGCGCTTAAAGAAGCAACAGCGGAAAATTGCTCTGTAATAATTTTAAACGAAATTGTATTGCGATATGGAGTTCCAAGGCGAATACACACAGACAATGGATGTCAATTTATATCTAGTATTATGCAAAAACTTACGTACTGTCTAAATATAACCCAAACATTCACACCTGTTTATCACCCTGAAGCGAATCCGGTTGAAAGAAAAAACCGTGATCTTAAAACACAATTAGCGATTTGCGTGGGAAAAGAGCACACAACATGGCATTTGAAATTACCTATGATACGCTTTGCAATGAATACTGCAAAATGTGAGAGTACAGGTTACTCGGCAGCATATTTAACATTTGGACGTGAATTAAGAAGTCCTTTAGAAGCACACTACGATCTAAGATCAATTATTACTTCAGAGAATTTTATTCCTCAAATAACACCACATTTGATAAGACTGGCAGATACTCTGAAAAATGCCAAAGAAGCGGAAGAAAAGATGCAAGACCGAAACAAAATGTATGTAGATTCTAAACGAAGATTACAAATCAATTTTAATATTGGCGATAAAGTTCTTGTTGCGACACATGTATTAAGCAACGCCAATAAAAATATAACATCTAAATTTGTACCTCGTCGTGATGGCCCTTATATAATTATTAGCAAAAATGGTTCATGTTTCACTATAGCAGCAGAACATAATCCTGGTGTACCACTAGGAACTCACCATGCATCAGATTTAACACCATACAAAGGCTCTACAGAATTACCGATTTATCCTATCAAACGACGTGGTCGTCCTAAATTTAATAATACGAACGCAACTGCATCTGCAACAACAACTAAAACAAACGTAATAAATTACAATCCTACGGATGTAAATATTAACCCTGCAGATAGCACTACTACAACTAAAACTCAAAGTATTTTACAGTATTCGAATCCTAAGGATACAACTACTACAAAATTTAAACAACAACCTGCGCCAGCAACACACACAACCCTTGAAGGCGATATAAACAATGCTAGCAGCAGAACTCTGAGACCAAGACAACTAAAGAAATACAACTGAAGTCCTGCCACATCATCGAGACGATCAATGAGGCAGAGGGGGAGGCTGTAACAGGCGTCATTATCTTATTTACCATCACCTAGAGATTGTTATCAATTAAACATCATTATTATTATTAATTTATATTTTTATTTTACAAAAGAATGATCATTGTTTATGTTAATTGTCATTTAAAATTGTATCATCATTTTTTTCAATTATCAAATTTTATTGTATTATTTGTACTTATTTTTATTGCACTGACTGTGATTGAGTTTTATGATTTATTCTTTTGTTAATTTCTTTTATGTTAAATCTTAGTATATCGATCTCTTGTTTATTAGTTAACGTAATATCACTCATTACTCCTTTTTGCTCATTTTTCAATTAAAACATTGTAACATTCTTTAAATTTTAATATAACAAGAGATCACAGATGAAAAATTGTCATTCCCTAAGTAGCGCTTGAATAATACACTTCTAATATAATATTTAAATTCAAGACGGAGTTTTATTTATAAGGAATGGGAAAACTAATAAAATATAAAGAAATAAAATAATAGTTAACAATAAATTAATAATTTTTTTTATAACAAATACTAAACGTAGGCGAATTTGACGCTTCGGCAGTCTGTTCTTGCCTCGTACAAGTAATAAAAAAAATAAATATATATATTAAATTTTTGTGGACAGCTTGGACGACTACGTCTGGCTTTGACCCTTTTATTTAATATATATATATATCAAGAGTCTCACCCCCTACATCCATTATTTATGTTTTGAGAGAAAATGAAATAAATTTTGAAATATTTTACACGTTGTGCACTTTCGTCGTCCGATCGGTCAGATTTTCTCAAATTATATACAATCAATGAACCAATTTCTATCAGAGGAATACATTTACATATTTTTTCATCAACATATAAATCAAAAATGTAAAAGATTAACCGTTCTTATGTTTTTAAAAATTTCTATCAAAAGAGGTCAACAATTTATTTTTTCAAATAATTTTTTGGTAACTCTGTATAAACATTTTCTACAATTTTTTTATGTACGACTGCAGTCTAGATGTTGGGTTATTTAAAGATTTTTAGACCACTTTATTATCTTTATCCAGTAAAAAAAATGTAACCGTTGGCCGCAAAAAGGAACACTGTGTCAAAAACTAGGTAAATACGATAAAGCCACATCTGTATCTGTACAGTTTATATTTCTAAAATAACGGTAAACTTGGGAATATAGCCCTTTTTTTGGGGGAGAAAATTACAAAAATTAAAAAAAGTCGATGATTCCAAAAACAAACTACTTTTATAATTTTTACACAATTACAGTTATAATTTAAAAGTTGTAAAATTAACTGCTGAGTTATTAAGAGAACATTATAGGCCTTCCGACACATTTGGATCTTATACATTCTCTATAGTTTTGGCTATTAGGTGATCCGAAAACTTTACACTGTTTGTTTTATAACTTTCTAAAGTAATATTTAAAAACTATCAAAGTATCAGTTAAACGAGATAACAACTTGTTTCTTGATTCACACGTAAAAGAAAACTATAAAAATGGATTCTGTAATATGTATAAAAACCATATGTTAATATGGCAATTAAAATAGGGGTGGTCTTGAAGTCTATATGTTTTAGAATAAAAAAACTTAAAATTAAATATTTGCTAATAAGAGGTACGTATATAATTTGAGGTTGGTATGTATTTGTGTTCAAAAAATATTTTAATGCATTTTATTTAATTGGATTTTTCTTTTTCGCTTTTTCATGTCTGGAACTCTCTGCCGTATAGCCACCAGCCGCATTATTACTTCTGCTACATTGTTATGGTTGGTTTTTGTGAAATAGGCTGTGTTGTAAGTTAAGTATTTTTTTATATTTATTTAATTTTTTATATGAAAAGTGTTAAAAAATTCATATTACTCAAAAAAATTTAATAAAGGGCTTTTCCGCGGAAAACGATAAAAAATTTTACATATAAAAATGGGTAAAATGAACAAAATTAAATTGTTTAGATTTTTGTTGTTTTTTGTGACCAATTTTATTTTGTTTATAATTTGTTTGTAAGGTATTTCCTTTGGGCTAATTTGGTCAATTGTCTGATAATTAAATTAAAATTAAAACAATTTATTTCATTTTTTCACTCGACGTTTCTTTGGCTTATTTCCAATTTCTTCAGGAGTTTTTTATTGTTAAATTCTGGCAAAAACAAAATAAAAAATGTTTTTTTTAGATAATTAATTTTAAATATGTGGAATACAAAATTTATGTTTAATAAAGATGTTTTAAAACTAATATCACAGTTTAAACTTACGATTTTATTTTACATTGTCAGAAAATATCATTAAATTAAAATTAAAAACGGGACTTCACGACACAAAATTAATAATTATTAAAAAATATTTAAGACACAACAATTATATCACAGTATAAACTATCTTATTTGAATCACAGAGCTTAACTTAACTAAACTTTGGTAAACTAAATTATAGCAATTGAGTACTGTAATTTCGTGTTATCCTTGTCCTCTTTTGTATTCATAGCTATTTTTATTCGTTGTTGTATTCGGAGACTCTCTAACGTATATCTTTTATTATAAATTTTCTCTTTGTCTAGTATTTTTACTTTGTCAAAATTGATTTTATGATTGCATTCTTTCACATGCTGTGATAATGCTGTGCTTTCCCTCCCCTTTCTTATGTCATTAGCGTGCTCTCCTAGACGTGTAGACAACATTCTCTTCGTAGTCCCTACATATTCTTTTCCGCACTCCTCCGTAGAATTACCATCACATAAAGGGTGTCCCAAGAAGAGCGCAATTTTTAAATTTTAAATAAAACACAGATATTTAAAAAACAATCGTGAAACTTTATTATATCGTAAAGTAGACAGAATGAGGTTATGTATGGAACAATATATCGTGCAGATGGCCGCCGCGGCTTTGCTGGCATGCACGCGATCTTTTAATGAAATTTTCAATGACCGTTTTGCATGAATGCTGCGGTATTTCATTAATGCAGCGTCCAATTTCCTCTTTTAAGGCTTGAGTCGTCGTCGGCTTATTCGCGTAAACCATCGACTTCAAAAAACCCCAAAGAAAAAAATCTAATGGTGTTAAATCGCACGATCTAGGCGGCCAATTCTGATCTCCAAAACGCGAAATATCACGACCGGGAAATGACTGATGCAGCAATTGAATTGTTTCTCTGGCTGTATGATATGTGGCGCCGTCTTGTTGGAACCACATGCCCTCCACATTCATTCCTTCAATTCTAGGCAAGAAAAAACTGGTTATCATTTCACGATACCGAACACCATTGACTGTTTGCGCTTGACCTGCCTCATTTTCATAAAAAAAAGGTCCAATGATTCCTCCAGCCCAAAAACCACACCACACAGTGACACGTTGAGGATGCATTTGCTTCTCGTGAATCACTCGAGGATTTTCCTCACCCAAAATGCGACAATTCTGCCTATTGACGAAGCCATCAAGATGAAAATGGGCCTCGTCACTGAAGATGATTTTATCGGCAAAATCAGCATTTTCATGTTGTCATGTTGGTAAAACAATTTCACAATGAGAATGCGTTGTTCATTCGTGTAGCGCTCCATTTTTACTAACCTCGTACCTTCTACTAGCAAACAATAACAATTGTTCAAATGTCAAACAATGACACTTCGAATGTTGCCAGATTTAAAAATTGCGTTCTTCTTGGGACACCCTTTATAATAGAATAAACACAATCAGTTGTTTTTTTTTTTTCAATTTAATGGAATACTAAATTATGGATATTTTACAACTTTTTGCCGAAGTTATTTGTATAACTTGTCGAAAAAATTTTTCAAGTGGTATTAGATACAATAAACTTATGTTATTTACACGCAGAAAAAAACTGGGGGAATATTATCGAAGTGCTTGGTAATTATACAGCTTCATAATTATCATGTTAGGATAAAAAAAAAGAAAGAAACACTAGCCATTGCCATCTTGGACTTCCGTCTTCTCAGATCTTCATTATTTAGGTTTTCTCTTCTCCGAGTACTGAATGGTTTGACGTGTTACCGCAAGGAAGAAAGGGCGGATTTTTATTTATTATCTTTACAGAAATATATCAGATAAAACTAATACTAAACACTGGTTTGTTAAAAAGAGGTGTTGAAGTAAATGGCGTAAAAGTCAATTTTCCTGCAAACTTGCACTTTCTTTTATAAAAAAATAAATTTTTGTATATTTAAAACGACATAAAAATATAATTTTGTGTTTTTTTTTTCAATATCGCTAACATATCTTCTAGGCAATAAAATACCATACATTTAAAATGTTACTTTGATAAGTTTTTCAAAATAATGATATTGCCGTCATATCTTCCTAATGTTTAAAGGGAATTTAAAACAAGTTTTAAAGTATATTTCAAATATTTTGTATAATACGAAATTTAAAAAATATTTGACTTTTGCTATTTTCTCTTCTTTAGTAAGGACCATAGATATACGGCACTAAAATTTAGAACTCCTACGAGTTAAAATGTTATTAATCCAAAAATAAAACCCGTTGTTCTATAATATACAAACTGCGAAAGGTATTTAAAAATATTTATAACGTTTAAGGAATTAAAAAATTGTTGACATAAGCCCAGATATGTGTTCATATTTTTAATAAAATTTTTAATTTATGTATTGAATAATGTTCGAAAAATATGTACATAAAGGTGGATCGTTTCACAAAAAAAAATTTTGTGGATCCCTGAAAATAAAATTTGTGATTTTCTAAGACTATTTCGTGCTTTGCGATAACCGTAAGTGAGCTGGACCATTTTTACAGAACGCCTACTTTTTAGTTTTTTCAAGATATTTTTTTTTTTATTCCAAGAAACTGTATACCAAAGGGGTATCACATAAAAGATATTTTGAAGGAGCATCTATAAAAATAAAAATAAATATTAAAAAATCAGTATAGGTTGTTGCAAAAAATGAAATATTTTGGGAATCCTCATCAAAAAATTTCAAAGTTAATTTTTAGGGGGCCAGTAAAAAATATTGTTGTCTTTCGACCCACTTTAATGTACATCTACCATATGTTCATATATAAATTGAGTTCACACATATATTTTACAAACCTCACACCCACCTCTCTGTCACCCAGATTACGCACTTTACAACGAAAGTATGCTGGACATCCCACTGCCACTATTATTGAACGTTGTGTGGTATTTTCAAAAAAAGGTAAATTTTCAAAGGATGTGGTAGACGTTGCAGATGATGACAATAATGATGCTGTTGCTGATAAAAATAATGATGATGATGACAATCCTGTTATGGTGTGGTTGGTTACTGTGCAATGTTAAGAATTCCTGTGGATGCCATAGAAGTTCTGAAAATACAAAAATACAATCTTTAAAATATTTAGACTTAAAGACTATTATATAAATCATACAGAAAAACCCTTTAATTTCTGTTTTGACTTAAATTGTGACATTATTTGTATAACAAAAACTATCACAAAAGTTTACAAGATGACGGTTACACTTGGTGTAGACAGTCAGACCTTAAATATTTTTGAAAGAAATTTGAACTTTAAGATTTTTGTTATTTAATTCTCTCTTATTACTAGACAAGTACGAGGGTGGTCCAAAAATTAGCCGATCTGTCGTATAGGCAGTAGTTTGAGAAAATATAAAAAACATATGTTTTAAGTTTCAAGGCGCCACGTTGTTAAATATTTTTTGTTGCATCCATCAAAAATAAACGATCTCAGTGAATTTGTAAACATGGAAAAAAATTGGTCACCGTTATGTAATTCAATACTTTCATTTGAAAGGTCTCAGTCCAACCAAAATTTAAGCCGAGCTATATTCTACTCTGGGGGAGTATGATCCTTCGTTAACGACTATAAAATATTGGGTGGCTGAGTTTAAACGAGACCGTACGAGCTGCCAAAACGAACACCGTAGTGGTCGACCAATTGAGATTTCCACGCCAGAAACGGTTAAGAAAATCTACAAATAGTCGGCTGAAGGTGCGTGAGCTTGCTGAAATGATAGGCATTTCAAAAACTGATATACACCGTATACTGACCGAAAATTTGGAGAGGAGAAAGCTATGCGCAAGATGAATGCCGCGTTTGCTCACAATAGAACAAAAACAGCGTCGTAAAGATGTTTCAATAGAGTGTTTGGAGATGTTTCACTGCAATAAAGACTAGTTTTTGCATCGATTCGAAACAATGGATGAGAAATGGGTCCACCACTTTATATAAACGAACAGTCAAAGCAGTGAACTGGAATAGGAAAATCGTGTCCAAATAAGGCAAAGACAGTTTTACCTGTAGGGAAGATCATGGCGTGTGTTTTTTGTGATGCGTTTGGAATAATTTCTATTGATTATCATCAAAAAGGAAAAAACAATCAACGGCGAGTATTATGCTAATTTGTTGCAGCATTTATGGCTTAGAATTAAGGAAAAAATCAGTATTTGGCGAAAAAGAAAGTGTTGCTTCATCAAGACAATACACCAGTTCACACATAGACTATTTCGATGGCCAAAATCAATGAACTAAAGTTACAATTGCATCATCACGCAGCTTATTCGTCAGATTTAGCTCTCTCGGCTTATTTTCTATTTTCAAACTTGAAAAAATCAATCGGTGGTAAAAGATTTATTAATTTTTAAGGCTCTAGACTTTTTTTACAATAAAGAGGGTGTCGAAGCTATTGAATATCGCTGGGAAAAGTGTATCGAGCTAAAAGAGATTATGTCGACAAATAAAGAAAATGTTTCCCAAATTTGTTGTGTTTTTTTTTGTTAGGTCGGCTTATTTTAGTTCAGCCCTCGTAAATACATATTATTAGCAAAATTTGTCAGAATATTTCATTAAGTTTATTATCTTGTTATTTTGTTTAAAGGTATTACAGAAATGTTAATAATTTTGGTGTTAAATATTTTAAAGAGTAAAATTTTTGTAGAAAATTTTTGAAATATTTTAATGCAATAATGATACTTTATTTCTTTAAAACTTCAAGCAACATTTAAACTAAATATAATAATTTCAGTTATTTAAAATGAAACAAATCTGCTCGTAAAAACGGAAAATTCAGTGAACAGTTTGCAGGATTAAATTTTGACATCCACGAATCAGTTACAAAAGCCGCTGTCTGGAATCGCTGGTAAAAACAATTTTCTGAAATGGAGGATAAGAAAACACGTCCTAAAAAATCTTGCTGGGTTATTTTTATTTGGAATTTTTAATGTGACATTGAGAGTCAACTTTGGGGAAAATTATGAAGTTAAGCCACGAAATCACTGTTAGACCTCCAAACTCTAAGCCAAATCGAAAAAAGTTTGGCGGACATACTGATATTAATCGTTGCATAAAGTTACGAAAAAAAGTTTTGTTAAAAAATTTGTTTACTTTAAAAAAGCTCTTGTTGTTTTGATAATATTTTTGAGTTTTTAGTAATTTATTATTTATTACACACAGTGAAATAAAGTGCCAACCGAATTGAAAAGTGCATATTAATGGTAACAATACAACGATTAACGAACGGTTAATACAACGATATTTACATTATATTTCTGAATATTTTAGGTGTTTCAACTAAAATTCAATTGAATTAATCGAACTTTGTTTTGAAAATGAATGTTAAGTTGTGCTTATCGAATTTGACTAGTAATAATCGATTTTCAGTTGGCAAATAGCTAATTTTTCTCTGTGTGTATGAGTGTGAAAATCGTATTAAATCTCCTTATTAAGATATGGAGAATTAAGTATGACTACTTTTATTAATTGCGAGCATTTTTCATATTTCGAAACCCGATATTTCAAGATCCGCTAGTATTCGCTGTCCTGCACTAGGACGAGCTTATATTAGTTATATAATGTACATTAGACCGACTTACGAAAAAAAGTTCAATTTGTCCACCCCTCAAAATGTACCTTATTATGTTTTATGATGATTTCCAAAATATTTCTTGTATAACATTGAGATCCCTTGAGATGCACCATTTTAAAAAAATTTATGTTTCTTCGTTTTTCAAAGAATTTTGTACTTTAACTAATGACAACGTATACAGTATTAATAGCATATAAAAGTTTTTTTTTAAGCGCCTCCAACGGCATATAAAACATATGTGCGCATATCAAGGCATATACTTTTTTTCAGGGATATTCTGTAAAAAAATTATTTTTTCAAATGTATTTTTTTCGGAAATTTTTGTCATTTAAATGTCTAATTGACATATTTCAATCCTTAGTCGATTTAAGTAAACACATGTTCCAGCTTTTTTGAAATTCGCACTAGTTCGAGTTTTACCATATCAATATTGATATCAAAAATTTTCTTGAGAAAGTACATCATCTTTGTATGCAAATATTTTAGAATTTTGCAAACTTTTTTTTTTTTTTCATCGGTTCTCTGGACCATAACTTTTACTGGAATCAAAAAAAAAAATATCCCCGGTTTTTATTTTTATATATATCGAGCATATATTTTATATATTTGAGGTATATTTACAAATCAAGTTATTCCTGGAAATCTGGTGAAAAATGTCTTAAAAATTAAATATTTAAAATGTTTCTTTAAACCCCTAAACAAATTTTGTTGATTTGCAATACCGGCTACTTACTGTTACTAAAAACGGGTTTTATTACCCTAATACAATTAATTGGTTACAGCTTAAATATTTTTTTTATTTAATTTCATATTAAATTTTATGTTGCATACATGAACTCGAGTAAACTTTTAAACTACTACATTCTAAAAACAAAAAAAAATGTTGTATTAACACAGATAATTTTGTGCAAAACTCAGCGTTATTATTTTAAGTGGTCCCAAATGTATTTTTAAAATATCAACACTTTAAATTACATTTGTAGTAGCCTCGATTTAACTTCAGGGGTGTAACACTAAATTTATATTCATTGCCAACAGTTTTTTTTTATAGACATTTTCCCTTGGGTGTAAGTACTTGTCGTATACTACTTGTATCATCATCTACAAGTATTCATTTCGTGTTTAAGGGGTTTACTAGCTTTAGATTTTTTTTTTTTTATTTTTTGGTTCATAGTTTGAACATATTTCTATATGCTAAGAAAATTTTGTATAAAAAATCTCAGAAAAAAAAAATTAAAAAAAAATCGGGTGCCACTGTGCAGCCTTAACGGGTGGACCGATTTTCATTCTTTTTTTTTTTGTTTTGTTTTGTAGAAGGTTAAAAAATTAAGCCCCTAACGTGGAGATATTTTGAAATTTTTGCCTAGTATTTTTTTGAAAAGTAAAAAACAAAGATTTTTTTGTTGTTTTTTTTTTTAATTTTTGAGTTTAGGCTCGTAGCATTTTAATGCAAATCAAAAATTTAAAAATCCGGCTACGTTTGGGACTAAAGAATTAAATAGTGCATGAAAAAAACAAAAATAAAACACTTTTTTCTCAGATAAGTTACCAGGCTTGCCATGGTACACAGAAAAAATTAACAACCTAAAACATCTAATTAAAGGTTTGATTTGAATTAAATTTGTTTCTAAACAAATATTTAATTGAGTCAATTAATATTTTAATTGACTTTTAAATATATAAATAGATATTTTATTTTAGACGTAATTCTCAAATTATTCTTTCATACACTTTATGCTTCAATAAAAAATTTTTAGTATGAAAACCAAATGAATTTGAAGTTTACAAACAAAACAAGCACACACACAAACATACAAACAGACGTAGCATTACAAAAAACACACATACCAACGTATCGTTAACACACATATTTTGTGAGTATTATATATATTTTTTTTTTTTTTTTGTAGAAGTAATTTACAACTTTTTTTCCTTTTTAATTTTCAATAAAAGTTTTAATTGATATTATCATTGTCGTGATAGGTGCAAAATCAATTAAAATATTAATTGATTTAACAAATTTTTTAATTGAAACCCGTTTTCAGTTTTTTCTGTGTAGTGGTAATTCTAAATTATAATTCTCAGAATAATATCTAGTATTGTGTTTTTATATTGCACAAAGAATTTTTTAAATTCACTATTTATTTATTTTTTATATTTCCTTAAATATTGCAGCTTCTTATTGATTTCTTAAGCTAGTTAACTAACCCCTTAAACGAAACACACACACACAAAGATAGTAATAAAACAAAATATTGAAAGCATACTTTTTATATCAACAAGATATGTTTCGTTTTTGCTGACATCATTTAAATTGTAACAGCATAATTATTTATCAATAGTGCTAATAAAAATATGAGTAATGGGTATCGAGTATTTGGGTGGTACTATTTTCAGTTTAAATATTTATCCTTAAGGAGAAATGAAAAGAGAAAAAGTTTGAACAAAAATTTAATATTTTAAGTCATTAATATAAGAAAAAGATGTGTTAAACAGTAAGTGATACAACTTTTTTCTTTAAAAATATGTACCAACCCGCAAAATTTGGATACTTTTATGAGTAGAAAACAAAAGTAATAAAGCACACGTTTGGAATTTTCAAAATTTTATTTTCAAAATTAATCAATTTTTGGACGAATATATGAGCATTTTATAAGATACAAAAATTTTAAGAAAATTATTTTATCCAAAAAATAGTTCAGGGGCCGAATTACGTCATTCGTGATCGAGTGAAATCGTTCGAAAACAGTATTTTTAATGAATAACTACAAAAATACAAATAATTAAAACAACAAAACAAGTTTTACATTTATTTTTAATCAAGGACCTAACTACAACATCTCTGATCAAAAATAGTTCGATCAAATGTTTTATTTCTGAATATAGAAAATTAATTTCGATAAAAAAAATTACGATCACGAATGCCTTAATTCGACCCCAGAATTGTCTCAGAAACGGACACATTTCTGAGTATTTTGTAAACAATTCTAAAAGTTTCCAAAATATATAAATTTTTGAGTCTATAGAATTATTTTAAATATCTTTGCTGAGTAATTTTTGAATGAAGTACTATCCTACAAACATTTTAAATTTTAAAAATATATTTTGAGCAGATGTCTGACTCATTTTGGAGCTTTTTTGCTGCACGCAAAGAAAAGACATGGTTGACTGAACCATACTCGAAGAGCATCATACATTTTTGGATATATGATTGCGACAAGAATGTTACTATGGTTGTGACAACCATTAGAATAGATTATAGTGGCACTATGCACCGCGACCAGAAATTGGTATTTTGTGCTGCCAGCGAATACACCCTATAGGTTCAGGCTCCCTACGAAGCCAATTATCCTACCAGGTGAACAGTTCCAAACGTCCGATGGCGTCACTATTCGATCACCAAAATAACGCACCCTCCTGTCCTAGAGCCTCGGACATTTGCAGAGAACATGCTCAGAGGTCTCGGGTTCCAATTCACAAAACCAGCACGTATCCGTAGAGGATCGTCCCATCTTGTACAATTGATACCTAAGGCCACAGTGTCCTGTGAGGTAACCCGTTACGGTCCTTGTGACAACCATACTCTTATCTGCTTCTGTATCATGATATGATAATTAGATTGTCATAGTATGGTTCCAAATATATCCCAATATTATCATATTATGGTTCTGGAAATTTGTATGAATTATCATAATATGAACCCTACAGTATTCTCCCAGCATCATGTTGAAGCTGGATTAAAAAGATATGCGTGTTTTTTATAATTGTATATTTATTTAATAATTCACATATTTAAATAAACTTAGGCTTAAGAAAATTTAAGTAATCAAAAATGTCATCGCTCTGAAGAATAAGCTTTGTGAAATATTGTGTCAGATACACAAGCTATACATGTGATTACAGAATAAATCACGCATAAAAATATTGTTAAGAATACAATTTTACAATGCATTTATAATGATCAAACCATGTTTGCAGCAATCATAATAATTGCATTATAACCATATTATAGTCCTAGTTATCATAGTATGATAATGGACACGAATTTGGTCACCATTTATTACCATGTCATGATTATTGTAATCATATTATGGTTACTTCGTACTACATACTTAAAAGCACGTGCATTTTGTTTCAATTTTTCTTTCACATTTTTTCTTTAATAATATTTTTTTGCGTTATTACAAACAATTAAAAAATAAAGCACTTTTTTATCACTTTTTTATAATAAACAATAACTTTATTTAAGGGGTGCGCGACAATTAAACTTTTGCTTAGACTTCCAGGGCAAACCGAGTTGAGACTACAATTTATTCCTTCTTCCATAAAACAAATCACCATTGCAATTAAAACCGCTACGTAGTTTGTCCATTAGGGTGATAACTTTTTGCATTTTTTGCAAATATCAAATCTCCCCAGACAAAATCGTGTAGGGCATGGACAAATATTAAGAACTGCGTTTTTAGTTTTTCGCTATCGTTAAAAAAGGGTACGCACCAAACGCGTTAAAATTTCGAATCAAACAAAGTTAAAAAAAACTTTTTTTGATCCCTCAACGTCTGACCATCACATCTATATAATTAAGGCATGCTGATTTCAATAGTAAAGTCCATTTTCGAATCATTATTATCGATCATATTTTAAAAAAATTGTTATTAAAAAAAATTTAAAAAATATATATTAAAGGCATTTTAGAAATCGCTGTCGGTGCGTACGGTTTTTTTTTTACCAAATTGAACTGAAATAGTTTTTTTTTATCATTAATACAATATTTGCCATTAGAAAACCCCTGGGGAGAATTTTGTCCAAAAAAAGTTATCACCCTATTGTCTATATTTAATGTCTTTTTGTTTAATATTATTTAATTTGTTGGGCCTGACTATTTCTCACAACTTCTTTTCACAAAATCTCAAACAAGAATGTGAGCGAAGACGCTCACAAAAACACCGACTGATCATCTTATAGTTGGCGCAACTCTAATATGGCTGCAGTTAGAGAGAGGAATATGATAATAGATACTATAGTATGATTGCAGACAATACAATAATATGATAACTGAAAGAAAAGAGAAAAATTGTTACTAGAATATGATAAAAGCAACCATATTAATGGTGAAATATGATTGATACAACAATAGTTTAATTGAAACAACCATTTATTGCTATAGGAAACATAGTTTTGTGGTCGCAATCATATTGCAACCATATTTTTTCGCTGCCTGTGGCAGGGGTATAATTAATTTAGTTTTAATACATAACAAAAACTTATTTGAAATGTCACTGATTGCAAAGTATAAAATTCATATGGAAAGTATTGTATATTTAGCGATTATCTAAATTAAAATTTTTTAATGTCGAAAAGTAACCGAATTTATCAGCACTATTTACGAGTTAACAAAAAAAAAAAATAAAGAAATAAATTCGTATAAAATAATATTCATGTAAAAATTAACATTTCTTCCAATAAAGCTAGACATTAACAACAAAAAAAAAAAAAAAGAAGCAGACAGAAATTTTGTCGCCAAACTGGAGAGAAAAAATATAATCTAAAAAAAGGAAATGTTATTCATTCATTAGTTTAACATTGAAAACAGTCATATCCTTTAACAAATTTAATCAACATGCTGCTTTTTGGCTTCAAAAGGAATATTAACACTACAGACCTACTGGGAGAGATCATAAGAAATGTTCATAGTGGTGTGTTTCCTAGACAAACAATAAAAGCCACCAAATACAGCCTGCGAAATTTAAATAGTCGCATATACACTTAATGAATTATTTATTTAACGTGGTAGTAAATTTTTGATCTTTTTAAATAAAATTGTGCATTGAAGGGTAAGTTTACACAATTTGTTGTTAAAAACCTCATTTAGCGGTAGTTTTTCTTGTTAAACATCAAATCTAGAGCGAAACTTAAACAGATGCAGATCTTAACTTTTAATTTCGTTGTTTAAGAAGTTGAAGTAAAATTAAAGTGTTGGGCATTTCTTAAATGCAGCAAATTTTTGGGGAATAGGAAATATTTTTTTTCTTTTTCAAGCATAAATGTGGAATTTGCATGCAGAAAACAATATTTTACAAAACACATTTCCCCAGACTAAAAAAATGTTTACTAAACGATAGTTATACAAAATAAATATTTTGGTGCCTTTACTACTCAGATATGCACAAAAAAGTTTGATAAGAACACTTTTCCTGAAAAAAAAAATTGGAAAGTGGAATTATTACCATTATAGCATTATGTCCAAATCAGAGAATATTGAACAAAATTCTTTTTATTTTTTATTTTATTAATTAATAATCATATAATTACAAATTATATACTATTACCCTAACCGAGCACTAGCTACTATGGCCTTCGGCGCGTTGTAGCGAAAACAGACCAGTACCTCTGGTGGGAATCGAACCCACGACCCCCTCACTGATAAGCCAGCTCGCTACCAACTAGCCTACCGGGGCGCACTGAACCAAAACTAAATTGAAGTTAAATGTTAAATATTCTCCAGACTAAAAATATACTGATGAAACATCGATTTAAATTTAAAACTCTGCAAAATAAATGTCATTCGAATTACCAAAATTTTGACCTTCGCAAGATATCACGTAATAAGTTCATAACAACAATAAAAAATGTTTAAGCGTCATTTTGTTAAAAATATATGTTTCTTATTTGTTAAAAATATTTTTTATCGCTGTATTACACTTAGTACGAAATATTTTGCAAAGGTTGAAATTTCGGTATTTTTAGTCTGAAAAAAATGGTTTTTATTTTGCACAATTTTTACCGTAAATCACTACTTCGATAGAATAATTTTGCATAATCAGTAAATTTCTAGTCTGGAGAAAAAGTTAAATTACAGTTTCTTTAACAATTTTTTTAGATTTGGTTAAATTTTCTATGATTTTGCCATTTTGGGCATATAATCATTTTTTAGTCTGGTTTTGTTTTTTGGTTCCACATGTTTTTTTCTTATTCCCTAGAACTAACTATACTTAAAAATTGCCAAACACTTTTACACCACGTTGTGTTGTAATGATTAGCGCGTTGGACTGTTACACAGATGGTCCCATGTTCGATTCCCGGTGACGACAAAATCAATTTAGAAAAATAATATGTATGAGTTTTCTATCACTTATATGTATCGCTGCGCCCACATTCGGTGTTCCCATAGCACTTAACCCGAAGTAAAATAATGAATCAGGGCTATGAAACAAAAAGCTTCCATAAATTTGCCAACTCTACATCAGGTGGCGAGCAACAACTGTTTTAAGACTTATCTACTCGCGCAATTACAGTGCTGCCATGTTTGAAGCCCTTCATCTTTTACCATCTTTCATCTCTCCACTATGCCCTTTCTAAAGAATGCAACACATTAATTAATAGGAATAATTTCCTGAGTGTTGCTTCTCTTTATAAAAAAAAAAGAAAAATTTAGCTTCAACTCATTTAACAAAGTAATCAAAAGTTAAGAACTGAAAAAGTGCCGTCAAATGAGGTTTATAATTATAATATTATATATTGTGTACACTTATCCTTCAAATATTAGTTTTATATAAAAAGATCAAACACTCCCCAGTAAAAAATTTTCGTGTTTTTCGAAGCAGGATAAAACAAATGCGCTGATGTAAGTGCTAACTATTACAAGATATTAAGAAGCAGAAAAAGAAACGAATAATTTTCGTACAAAAATAAATAAACAAAAATTGTTAGCTTACTGTTTTCCCTATCAAGAATGCAGGTTGTAAGCAGCTTACCCTAATCCCTTACAAGGATGCAGGTTGTAATGCAGAAAGTTTCATATCGTGGATTATAAACGATCTGTAAAAATTTTCCCGGATGATTTCCGATTGTGTTTGGTGTTTTCGAGTATGAATAAAAAAATAATTAGTCATTTAACGTTTCTGAAGTTCTAGCACGTGGAGCGGAAAAAAAAATAAAATAATTATATTATGTGTGAAGAAATTTTAACAACTAGTATCTGTAGAATTTTATGTAAAATAAATTATGTACACTAATATA
This sequence comes from Delia radicum, assembly GCA_021234595.1. Taxonomy (NCBI): domain Eukaryota; kingdom Metazoa; phylum Arthropoda; class Insecta; order Diptera; family Anthomyiidae; genus Delia; species Delia radicum. Next base: position 12,004,477 of record CM037851.1, read on the forward strand.
ATTACTTTTAATCGTAATAATGTAGACATGAAATATGATTTTATTGAAACCCATGAAATCACTGCTTTTTATAAGCGCTGAAATTGAAGTGGGAATTCGCCATATAAAAATCATGGCATATGTAAGCAGGTTTGTAAGGGATTCCTTTTGGCTTACTCCCTTACAAAACTGTTTGCATGTAAGCAGCGTTTTTTTTTACTGGGTCACTACTATATTAAATAAATAATCCACAAAAGTTTATATGCGACTATTTAAATTTCGCTTGCTTTAAAAATATTTTTTGAACATTTAAATAACAATGACCAGCAAAAGCAGATGCAATCAAATCACAATGAAAATATAAAATAATATAAAGAAAGCAGAAATAATTCAAAATATATAGACAAATATCATTCATATAATACAGAATTTTGTAGATTTTTATGAATTAATGTTGATATTAAATTAAATGGGTTTTTAAGAACCGCATATGAGTTCTTTAGTCATCTAGGTCGAACTTTTTATATGAACACAACCATTCATTTTAACATGGCGTTGTATTATAAAACTATTTTGCAAAACAAATAATTTGTTTTTAAGTTACGGAAAACTGGCGACTAACATCATAGTCAAAATTTTAATATATTCTTGGAAAGTTTCATTGGAAATATTTATTATCTCAAATGAACATCACAATTAAAAATACAAATATTTGATTGATTGAATTTAACTCTACAAAGAAAAAATTATCAACCTAAAATGTCTAATAAAAAATTTGATTCGAATTAAATTTGTTTCTAAACAAATATTTAATTGAATCAATTAATACTTTAATTGACTTTTAAATATATAAATATATATTTCATCTTAGTTGTTATTCTCAAATTATTTTTTCATACACTGTTTGCTTAAATAGAACATTTTTAGAATAAAGTACCAAATGCATTTGAAGATTACAAACAAAACAAGCACACACAAACATAAAGGGTGTCCCAAGAAGAACGCAATTTTTAAATCTGGCAACATTCGAAGTTTCATTGTTTGACATTTGAACAACTGTTATTGTTTGCTAGTAGAAGGTACGAGGTTAGTAAAAATGGAGCGCTGCACGAATGAACAACGCATTCTCATTGTGAAATTGTTTTACCAAAATGGTGAAAGTTTTACGGCTACAGTTCGCAAATTGCGATCAATTTGGCGAGGCCCATTTTCATCTTGATGGCTTCGTCATCTTGATGGCTTCGCCACATGTCATACAGCCAGAGAAACAATTCAATTGCTGCATCAGTCATTTCCCGGTCGTGTTATTTCGCGTTTTGGAGATCAGAATTGGCCGCCTAGATCGTGCGATTTAACACCATTAGATTTTTTCTTTGGGGTTTTTTGAAGTCGATGGTTTACGCGAATAAGCCGACGACGACTCGAACCTTAAAAGAGGAAATTGGACGCTGCATTAATGAAATACCGCAGCATTCATGCAAAACGGTCATTGAAAATTTCATTAAAAGATCGCGTGCATGCCAGCAAAGCCGCGGCGGCCATCTGCACGATATATTGTTCCATACATAACCTCATTCTGTCTACTTTACGATATAATAAAGTTTCACGATTTTTTTTTGAATATCTGTGTTTTATTTAAAATTTAAAAATTGCGCTATTCTTGGGACACCCTTTACAAACAGACGCAGCATTAACAAAAACACACATACCAACGTATCGACTACGGAAAAATGTGGGATCAACCCGCGAGTCATATCGAATTTAAAAAAGTAAAAATGTGAGTTTGTTTCTGTTTGTTATCCAATTATTGCCAAAAATCTTTGGAAAAAACGTGTTTTAATTACAATAAATGTTTTTTATTAATCATTTAACTAGACATTTTAGAAATTATTTAACAGCGTTATATTTAAAAATATCAGATCTGCCCACATTTTCTCATATCTAATTAGATATCAAATTTGTCCTAATGTTTGAGATCTCATTAGATCTGATCATATATGCTATGAGTTCTATTCAGATCAGGTAAAACAGATATAATTAGATCTGGTCAGGACTGATTTTTTATTTGTATTGCGAGAAATTTTTAAATTAAGAAGGCATTTATTTTTTTACTTTAAAGATATATCATATAAAAGCAGTGATTTAGTAGCCAGTAAAAAGTTTTCGTGTTTTTAGAAGCAGGATATAACAAATACGCTAATGTAAGTGCTTACTATTACATAATACTGAGAAGCAGCAAGAGAAACGAATAATGTTGAGCTTACTGTTTTCCCTAAGGATGCAGGTTGTAAGCAGCTTACCCTAATCGCTTATAAGGATGCAGGTTGTAATGCAGAAAGTTTTATATCGTGGATTATAAACGATCTGTAAAAATTTTCCCGAGTGATTTCCGATTGTGTTTGGTATTTTCGAGTATGTAATAAAAATTAATTAGTCAGTTAACTGTTTCTGAAGAGCTAGCATGTGGAGCGGTAAAAAAAATAAAATTAATATCTGTAGAATTTTATGTAAAATAAATTATGTATGTTGATATTATTACTTTTAATCGTTATAATGTAGACTTGAAATATGATTTTACTGAAAGCCATGAAATCACAGCTTATTGAAAGCGCTTAAATCCGCGCTTATTTTGCCAAAAGTAATGCTTCCAAGTGGGAATTCACCATATAAAAATCATAGCATATATAAGCAGGTTTGTAAGGGATTCTTTTGGGCTTACTCCCTTACAAACCTGCTTGCATGTAAGCAGAGTTTTTTACTGGGTATGATGTTAATTATTTCGCTACAGATTTACTTAATCTGTACAAGTTTTTAGTCAACCTATGTGAAATTATTGCCCTATGCCTAAGAAATATATTACTATATGTCCTTGTAGCTAAGTCTTGACCCCCTAGCGGAGAAATTTTAGCACGATCCTGTTAACAAACGTGTAAGAAGATTTGCAAATTTTGAAATATTTCTGTTACAAAACTCTTTACAAAGTCATAAATCTTTATTAAATATATTTTTAATTTAAACATGTATAAGGAAAAATATTCAACGTCTATTTTCACCAAAACTAATTCGTTATATTAAAAATACGGAGTAGAAACTTTTTTTATTTAAAAATCTTTATGTGGTGGCACATTTTTTTTACATTTTGTTTGTTTTTTTTTTTTTTTTAGAATAAATGCCATAACATTATTAAAATTCCCTAAAATAATTGTATAATGAATGTTAGTTTTGCATAACTTTTGTAATTCATCATATTTAAGTAGATATTTACTGTACAGGAAACTATTCATTTTAATATTTCAAAACTACCATCCTTTTTGGTACTCCAACAAACAAGTGTATTTAAGGAATTTGTAAACAATCAGTTCAATTTCATAATTATTTCAATTGTTTAATGTTCGTTGTAAAATTATACTATTAATGTTGTTTGAAAGGTTAAGAGTTCAAAAAATTACACGAGCGTAGGTTGTAATTGCTTAAATATCACGTTTTTGTTTAATATTTATGAGTATTTATAACTTTTAATGTATTTTGGATGTGTTTTTCTGTCTTTCCTGTCTGACTGGCTTGTTATTTTATCTGAATTTCATTTCGGAACAATAAGTAATTAAGTCGAAAGCTAACAGGAAAATATTTGCATTAAAATTATAATTAAATTTATATTTTTTTTTCAGTACTCCATGGTATATGTGTTCTATTTGTGGTAATTGTGTTATATACACCAGCCCAATTAATTTTTTTTTTGGTCCACGATACATTTTGTTTCCGTTTTAGTTTCAAGTTCAATGTTGTGTTTTAAAAGTAAAACTTTTATATTAACTGACATATTGTCAAGAGCATAACTAACAACAGCATAAATAATCAGATGCTTACCGTGGAGTGGTACAGTGGCACAGTGGGATATATCCCAAATTTTTTTGAAATAATTCAGCCATTTCTAACTTAGTGGTCCGATTGCAATGACATTTAGAAACAGTCACAAGCGACGTAATATCGGGCTTAAGTTTTGATTTTGTACCTTCCAAACCCCCGCTGGCGGCAATAAGTTAAATAAAAAAACTACTGCATGAAATTAATGTAAAATTATAATACAGTAATTTGATGTGGTTTGATGTTTTTTAAATGAACTACAAGGTGGCGCAAAAGTAATCCTCCTATCAGAAAATGCTATAAATTTTGCGATTGGCCCCTAATGTCAGTTCTGTTTTGACATTTGTGTAGTAAACACATGCGAAATACACGTTAATAAACAATGTTACGCTACACTGCTCCAGAACGCGGAATATTGGTGACTATTTTTTTTACCAATAATCGGTCGGTAACTTTGGCACAACGTGGATTTCGTCGCAGATTTCCTGGCCATCCAACGCCTACTGGTGGAATACTGCGACGTTTAGCCGCTCGCCTCGAAGAGACTGGCACAACACGAGATGCTGCCAGGCGTGGCAGACCTCGGAGTAGCCGTTCTGCAGAGAATATTGCTGCTGTAGCCGAGAATGTCATGGAAGTGCCGTCGACATCGACCAGACGACGTACCAAGCAAATGCCAAGTCGACGGTCTTTACAGCGAATTTTGGTACAAGATTTGAAGATGTTTCCGTACAAAGTCCAGACGGTGCATCAGCTGTTAGCTGCTGACCGCCAATCGCGTGTAACATACGCTCAACCCATCTTTAATCACCACCAAGAGGAAGATGATTTTTCATCTAAAATAATCATGAGTGATGTGGCCTATTTTCATCTTAGTGGGTACGTAAATAAGCAAAATTTACGCTGAAAATCCGCGTGTAACCCACGAAGAGCCATTACACACCCGCTCAAAGTCACTGTATGGTGTGCTGTTTTTGCTGGAGGAGTCATCGGACCTTTTTTCTTCGAAGACGTCGCGGGCCAAACGGTTACTGTGAATGGTGAGCGCTACAGAGCAATGATCAACGAGTTCTTTTTGCCGCAACTTGATGAATTGGGATTGGAAAACATGTGGTTCCAACAGGACGGTGCAACGGCACACACTGCACGTGCCACAACCGATATGCTGAAGGATGCATTTCCCGGGCGCCTAATCTCCCGTTTTGGCGATTTGCACTGGCCAGCAAGATCGCCTGATTTGACCGCTCCAGACTTCTTTTTGTGGGGCTTTTTGAAGTCGCGGGTTTATGTCAACAAGCCTCAGACTCTTGCAGCTCTTAAAGACAATATCCGTCAAGAATGTGAGGACCTATCGCTGGAAGTTTTGGCCAAAGTGATGTAAAATGCCATAAAAAGGGCTCAAATGACAATCAACTGTGGCGGCGGCCATTTACATGACATCATATTCTCGACTTGATGTAAAAAAATAAAAATACCAAATAAAAATAATCCACAAGAAGAATCAAAGTTTTTCATTTTTGTTTTTAAATTACAGCAAAAAACATCGGAAGGTTATTTTTGCGCCACCTTGTAGATATGTCGTCAAAAATTAAATTTCTCCTACAAATGACTGCTTTTTCACTTAAAAATAAAGATACTGGATTACAACTCAAACAACTACAAATATTAACAGCAGAAGTTCCTTGAGTGTAAGAAAAAAGTTTTTTTTTCAAAGCGTTTTTTATGCAAAATTCTCGATTTGTCTAAAATTTTACATGGCACCATAGCTTTTCAGGATGACCCAAGGTCCAGCTTTTAGTATGATATGTAAATAGATTTTAAAAGTATGTTTCCAAATTTTCAACTAAAAATGTTTTTATATGCAAAAGTTTTCCTAATAAAAACCTCTGTTTTGGTACATAAATATTGTTTTTGTTAGAAAAGCTTTTTCAAATTTAAACGTTTTTAGCTGATTTTCTTGCACATATACTTTTCAAGTGTATTCATATATTATACTAAACGATGGACTGTGGGTTCATTTTGGAAAGCTAGGCTGTCATATGCAATTTTTGACAAATCGCGAGTTTTGAAATTAAAAAAAAAATCGCATTTATAGTAATTAAATGTGCTAAAGTCCCAAAACTTATTTAACAAATTGTGAAAAACAATCTGATGTAGGCGTGTCCCTATCCGGATTTCATTCCTGCCCAAGGAAATCTTCAGGGGACTTTGTTATTAGAATTTCTAGAGATATTTGTTATGTTAAATCACAAACTCAATGAGAATTTCTTGTCCTCGTCTAGGAGCGAGATTCAAAATTTAAAATATCAAAGAAAAAACAAAAACAACAACAAAATATTGTCACAATTGGCTTTGGTCATCTTCCAAATACTACTCTGTTTTTTTTGACAGACCTAGCAATGTAGTGACGTTTATTCAAGTAAATCAACAATAGAAAATCGTATGTTTTCTATTAGTGTCAAAAAAAAAAAAAAAAAAAAAAAAAAAAAAAAAAAAAAAATCTTTTATTCCCAATTGAAAGGATTTATATTAGCAGTACAATATTGTCCATAAGGTGGTACCCTGCCATTTTTTCTCATCACAAAATTTATAACCCTAATGTACATTCAAGTCGAAACTCTTGTAAAGTGGTGATGGCAGAAATTAATCTCGATAACAGTTGACTGTTTTGGCATATTCATTCAACAACACGGAAAAACGAAAGGTCCACTCTAAAGAACATTCCACAGTTGGGAACATTCCCTTACTCTTGCATTAAAAATATATATTTTTATTTAAGTTCATATACTATAATTTAGGTTCTTTTTTGTCCTTGTTAGAAATCAGCAACATGTATTTTACAAGTTGTATACTAATATATTCATACTCCTTCTATGTTCCTGAAACTTCACATTCTATTACAAAATAAAAATTCTATGCCTTTAAGAAAAAAGGTCCATGTGTTATGACAAGTAAGAAAAATAAATTTATTATATTTTTTTTAATTTGTTTTCTATTTTTGTTGCTATATTTTTCGTGCTTGTGTGTTGTATTTAAAAACGTGGTTCTCTCTCTGAACTACACCATTTCAAGGTTTATTTCGGCAGCAAAAACAGAGTTTAATCAATTGTTAAATGATATTCAGATTAGTAGCATGTATTTCAGCCAATATAAAAAGATTTCAGAAATTATCACCGAAATTTTATAGTATAATTTGCAAATTGAACAATCATTAGTAATTCAACTTATATTTTTGTTAATGAGAAAATATAAATGCAATTCAACTAATATCAAGTCTAAATATCTGTAATCAATTGTAAATATATGGAGTCACATACAAGTCAGACATTATAGCGCTACAATTGTTAACCATTCCACTGCGTAGCTAAAGTTAAACAAACGATCGTGTGTTGCGGGGACATAAAACAGCATAGACGTATATAAACGTCTTACGCAAATTTTGATTTTTTTAGAATTAAACAAATTTTTATTGAATTTTAGTGCACTAATGTTGAAAACACTTGATTTATTAACTTTGTTATTATAGAACTATAACTACCCGGTTAAAAATTAACATATATGCATTCATTTATGAACATAAATGAACTCATTCATCCTCATATCTGAAGTGATTTGAGGTCATACATGTCCATATACCACCATATTGGATTCATATGTGTTCATAAGAGTTCATATGTGATCATATATATCAGTGAAGAGCATAACACATACTGTTACATTTACGATTGTGTGTGTTACAGCAAAAAACTAAGTTCAATTTTTTATGTTTTTTTTTTATTTAGCGTAGCGCGATCTTGCTTCAACAAATGTTTAACAACAATTGACCGAGTTTTTTTTTTTTTTAACACAAAGAGAACAAAGCAACAGCCTAACGTTCATAGTCGTTAGCCACACGAAGATGATATAGTGTACGTGTGCAGACGTCGCGCAAGCAGCATTTTCCAGCCTAACCCCGCCTGGGTTGGAAATTGAGAGGATACCTTTCACTGATATATTTACATATTACCTGAATTGTTGTTAATGTACAAATATGACCACTTATGGAAATGTATGGACATGTATGATTAGAAACGTAAATATTACCTCAATTTTCGTTAATACACACAGATGATTGCTCATATGAACATATAAGAATGGTTTATGAACACATATGAATCATGTATGGATGCATGTGCACTAGGGTGGTCCTTATTTTTCAACTTGCGATTTTTGGGGCTGCCCCCCCCCCCTTTAAAATATTTGTTTGGGTACAAAAACTCACCAAGCAAAAAATTAGAGTTCTAGCGTAACGGGAAGATGTCCCGCATCGCCCTTGAAAATCGGGCCCCTTGGAAAAATGGGCATAATTTAAAAAAAATTACAATTTTTTTTTTCTTCAAAATTAAAAAAATATAAAATAATTTTTGTGTTGAGTGTAATCATAACTACTCAGATAAAAAATAGTACTTTCCCAGAAAATCGCTAACTTACCCTAACTTTGTGTCAGAAAAATTAATAAATATTTTGGGGGTACCTCAAAGTGACTTTTTTGCATTTTTGAAAATTTTATTCAACAAAAATCAAAAACCTAGTCTTTGCTGTCAAGTGTTTCATTAAGCACATCTCAAGTATTAAATAAGCCAAGTATTACGGATATCCGTTGGCAAAAATTTTTGTTAGAGCATTTTGATTCTAGCGGATTTCAACGTTTTTTTAAATTTGTATAGACTTTTTTTTAACAAGATGTTATTGTGTATGTTATTTTATATAATTGTATTAACTTTATTATAAAGTATAATTTTTCGTGTTCATAGTTAACCTGTGTTTTCATGAGGTCACAATTGACCCTCGTATTTTAAAGAATCAAAAATCACAAAGATGACAAAATAAATTTTTGTTTATTTTTCTAATTGTAATTTATTTACATTTTAAAATGAATTAAAATTAACTATTTAGTATAAATTCAGATATTTGTATTCATATTTGTATTCATATTTAAATTGTTTTTTTTTTGTACATATTCAGGAGTATTTTTAAAAAAAGGTATTTTTAATTTAATAGTGTAAATTTTTTTCACTCAAAATTATTATTGTGGAAAAGTTTTAAGTTCTAATTTTTACTAAATTTTTAATAAATATAAATTGAATTATTCCTTTTTTTATTTTATTTATAAATTTTGACACAAAGCTGCATTTTTCTTACGTGGGTCATATTTGACCCCAGGTTAACATGGGTTAACTATCAACAAAAAAAAATAGTATTTTATAATAAAGTTATTACAATCATATAAAAGAGCATATACAATAATATTGATGAAATATTATTAAAACCTTAAAATAAAAAAAGAACCTTGAAATCCCCGAGAATCAAAATGCTCTAAAAAAAATTTGCCAACGGATATCCACAGTACTTGGCTTATTTAATACTTGAGATGTGTTTAATAAAATACTTGACAGCAAACACTAGGTTTTTTATTTTTGTTGAATAAAATTTTCAAAAATGCAAAAAAGTCATTTTGAGGTACACCCAAAATATGTGTTAATTCTTTTGACACAAAGTTAGGGTAAGTTAGCGATTTTCAGGGAAAGTAATATTTTTATCTGAGTAGTTATGATTAAACCCAACACAAAAATTATTTTATATTTTTTTAATTTTGAAGACAAAACATTTTTAATTTTTTTTAAATTATGCCCATTTTTAAAAGCGGCCCGATTTTCAAGGGCTATGCGGGACATCTTCCCGTTATGCTAGAACTCTAATTTTTTGCGTGGCGTGTTTTGACACCATAACAAATATTTTAAGAGGGGGTACAGTCAAAATCTCATTTTTATTTTTCGCCCATACAACGAAAGACGACCCTAATGTGCACATGTAGCATGTGTGTTCATGTACGGGTCCATATATGTAGATTTTTAACAGGGTAAATAAAAATAACTTTATTTAAAAGCATATTTATACATGTATGCAATTTTTTGTTTATATCAACAACTAATAATAAGACTGGTTAAACTCAACAGCTTGCCATGACCAAGTTCGAGTGTTCAAACCTAACGCCAGCCATAAAATTTTTTTTAATTTAAAAAAAAAAAAACAAGTGAAAAAGACCATTTTCTTTAGTTAGTCTCTTTACAGGAAGAAGAAGAAGAAAACAGTTTTATTGAAAAATATTACGGACACAAGGGATACACCAAACTGCCGCAGTTTCGTCCCCCTCCTGGGACTCGTTAGTGGTTAATTTATGTGTCAATTGAACAAAGTATTTTATATTGTTAATTTGCTCAATATGAAAAACTTTTTATTTTTTGGTATCGTACTGAGATTTGAACTCACTGCCTTAGCATCAAGCTATGCATCGTAATCTCACCTCTTAACGAGTTGAGCCACGGTCGACACAGCGATGACTGTACCCAGTAAAAAATGTTCGTGTTTTTAGAAGCAGGATAAAACAAATGCGCTGAAGTAAGTGCTTACTAGTATGTAGTTTGTATAAAAATAAACAAAAAATTTTGTTGAGCTTACTGTTTTCCCTTACAATGATGCAGTTTGTAAGCAGCTTACGTTAATCCCTTACCAGAATGCAGGTTGTAATGCAGAAAGTTTCATGGCGTGGATTATAAACGATCTGAACCGGTTTTGCCGAGTGATTTCTGACTGTGTTTGGTGTTTTCGAGTATGTTAAAAAATAATTAGTCATTTCACTGTTCCTGAAGAGCTACCACGTGGTGCGGTGAAAAAATAAAATTATTATATTATGTCTAAAATTAATGACTGTAGAATTTTATGTAACATAAATAATACATATTTATATTATAACTTTTAATCGTAATAATGGAGACATGAAATATGATTTTACTGAAAGCCATGAAATCACAGCTTATTGAAAGCGCTAAAACCCGCGCTTATTTTTGCCAAAAAGTAATGCTTCCAAGTGGGAATTCGCCATATTAAAATCATGGCATATGTAAGCAGGTTTGTAAGGGATTCCTTTTGGCTTACTCCCTTACAAACCTGCTTGCAGGTAAGCAGTGTTTTTTACTGGGTAGCTAAAGTGGAGTTTGGTCACACTACGTACACACAAGTATTGTTTCGATCAGAAGAGACAGAATTAACTAATATCAATGCACAATTCATTTCTCAACTAGAATGCTTTTTCTTCTTTATCCTATCTTTTTTTCACAAGTAATTATCACGTTTTATGATGCGCTTTATTCACATACAATAGTTGGATACCAAGTGTAGGTTAGAGATTGAGTCGCCGTTAAGCAAGTTTCATCAAATTTCATGTTAGAAAGTGTTTTGCAACCGTCAGATAATAACAATCGTAATTAATTTTTATATTATTTTCATTGGTTTAAATTTACATTGATTGTTGTTAAAAGAAACAACTCCCCTCCTATGACAAGACAATGTTAAATTCACCGATGAAAAAGACAAATTTGAACAACATTCAATTCAGCAGTTGTAAGGTCCCCATTACTCCTTTTCCTCACTATTTTCGCTGCTACAAAATCTTAATTTTAAGTCTTAAAATTTGACCGCCTACATAGCTGCATTTGTGCGCGATGGCACGATGTTGTAGTTGGTGCTATTGCACGATCAGGCGCGTCGTGCACAGTTCTGTGCATCCTAGTTCTTCATCATTCTTGAACTACTTGACAGTTATGTGGGCTGATTTGCATGTTACTATATACTCAAACGTTATTAGAACTATTTGATCGTAATATATACTGATTTGCATATTACTTTATACATTTGAATGTTATTACAAAAATTTAGATTTTACACTGGATAAAACTAAGCTGAATACACCGAAATACATTTCGCTGTGTCTCTTACAATAAAAATTTATAATTTACTAATGCATTTAAAATTTGCCTATAGCAATTGATTCTGATAGCTTCTGATTTACAAAAATGTTTTCTTATTTACATTTACTATAAAAATTTAACTTTGATATTAGCTGAACAACAGCTTTTCCGTCAGATATTAATGTGATATTTACCGAAATTAATCATGAAATGGTGTAGTATGGTACAGTGCCCCCTTAGGCTTAACTATAAGTAGCATGAAAATGTGACAAGGTAAATATGTTTGCTTTACAATGTCATTGAAGAAAGTACAATGGTTTAAAAATATCTCTTGGGGGAAAAAAAGAAAACAAAATTGAAAAAATATTTATCTTACAAGCACGTTTGTACATATTTTTATTTGAGGTAAATTAAGTTGAAATATTAATATTAGTAATATATGTTTATGTTAATTAATTCCAGGAAATAATATGTACTAGTTATGTTTAGAAATATGTCACGTGTGTAACAGCTTATAATGTAATAATAAAAAAATGTTAGAAGCAAGCATGTATGTACACGCAAACAAATAGCATCATATTATGATAGAAACACGTAACAATCATAATATGATTCCCATAATTATATTATGATTGTAGATGATGACCAAATCGTTTCAAATGAATGTTTATGATTGTAAGGATCATAATATGATATTTCTTTGTCGGCAATCATGTTCAATCATGTTTTTTTCTGTGCGTATGTAGAGAAAATGGTCAGAAACTAGTGAGCTCTAGTTTGAAACAGTTTGTTTTTACCAGAAAAGAAAAATATTTTAAACATTTTTTTAATAAAATATGATATTATTTTGTTTTTTAAATACAGTATTGTAAATGATATGCAGACAGTTGCAATGTTAACAGAAGGGATTCTACACTCACAAGAACTTTTGCATAAAAGTTTAATAGTTATGAAAATGAAAATTATTCAAGTTCGAGGCCATAATCTATATTTCTTCATTAGGATATTGTCCTAACAAATAATCTATAGACTTTTTTGTTTTCAAATTTATTATTTGACCCTTTCAGGAATGTGTTGATAGATCTATTTCGGGAATTTTCTAGGTTCCCATCATCAGAACACGTTTTGAAAGCGGTAACAATCCCATGTCAAACATCAAGCATTCATATGAACTAGTTTACTCACTACATGAGAACTAATATACATATGATTTTGAAGTTAAAGATTATAACCATTGATCAAAAATAAATTGAAAACTTGTTTGTGTGTATGTCTACCTTTGGTAAATATTCAATACACGTTTTTGTTTTTTTCCTCCTTTTTATGTTTGTTAAATTTGTAAACAAAACAGGGGAAGTAAACTAGGCGGTACTTTGCCTTTTATACAAGTTTGTTATAATTTTTATTAAAAATAAAAATTATGTTTTTTTCGACCTTTAATTGTGCAATGAAAATGAAAATTATTCAAGTTCGAGGCCATAATCTATATTTCTTCATTAGGATATTGTCCTAACAAATAATCTATAGACTTTTTTGTTTTCAAATTTATTATTTGACCCTTTCAGGAATGTGTTGATAGATCTATTTCGGGAATTTTCTAGGTTCCCATCATCAGAACACGTTTTGAAAGCGGTAACAATCCCATGTCAAACATCAAGCATTCATATGAACTAGTTTACTCACTACATGAGAACTAATATACATATGATTTTGAAGTTAAAGATTATAACCATTGATCAAAAATAAATTGAAAACTTGTTTGTGTGTATGTCTACCTTTGGTAAATATTCAATACACGTTTTTGTTTTTTTCCTCCTTTTTATGTTTGTTAAATTTGTAAACAAAACAGGGGAAGTAAACTAGGCGGTACTTTGCCTTTTATACAAGTTTGTTATAATTTTTATTAAAAATAAAAATTATGTTTTTTTCGACCTTTAATTGTGCAATGAAAATGAAAATTATTCAAGTTCGAGGCCATAATCTATATTTCTTCATTAGGATATTGTCCTAACAAATAATCTATAGACTTTTTTGTTTTCAAATTTATTATTTGACCCTTTCAGGAATGTGTTGATAGATCTATTTCGGGAAATTTCTAGGTTCCCATCATCAGAACACGTTTTGAAAGCGGTAACAATCCCATGTCAAACATCAAGCATTCATATGAACTAGTTTACTCACTACATGAGAACTAATATACATATGATTTTGAAGTTAAAGATTATAACCATTGATCAAAAATAAATTGAAAACTTGTTTGTGTGTATGTCTACCTTTGGTAAATATTCAATACACGTTTTTGTTTTTTTCCTCCTTTTTATGTTTGTTAAATTTGTAAACAAAACAGGGGAAGTAAACTAGGCGGTACTTTGCCTTTTATACAAGTTTGTTATAATTTTTATTAAAAATAAAAATTATGTTTTTTTCGACCTTTAATTGTGCAATGAAAATGAAAATTATTCAAGTTCGAGGCCATAATCTATATTTCTTCATTAGGATATTGTCCTAACAAATAATCTATAGACTTTTTTGTTTTCAAATTTATTATTTGACCCTTTCAGGAATGTGTTGATAGATCTATTTCGGGAATTTTCTAGGTTCCCATCATCAGAACACGTTTTGAAAGCGGTAACAATCCCATGTCAAACATCAAGCATTCATATGAACTAGTTTACTCACTACATGAGAACTAATATACATATGATTTTGAAGTTAAAGATTATAACCATTGATCAAAAATAAATTGAAAACTTGTTTGTGTGTATGTCTACCTTTGGTAAATATTCAATACACGTTTTTGTTTTTTTCCTCCTTTTTATGTTTGTTAAATTTGTAAACAAAACAGGGGAAGTAAACTAGGCGGTACTTTGCCTTTTATACAAGTTTGTTATAATTTTTATTTAAAATAAAAATTATGTTTTTTTCGACCTTTAATTGTGCACAAATTGTTTGTTTACAAATTTAACAAACATAAAAAGGAGGAAAAAAACAAAAACGTGTATTGAATATTTACCAAAGGTAGACATACACACAAACAAGTTTTCAATTTATTTTTGATCAATGGTTATAATCTTTAACTTCAAAATCATATGTATATTAGTTCTCATGTAGTGAGTAAACTAGTTCATATGAATGCTTGATGTTTGACATGGGATTGTTACCGCTTTCAAAACGTGTTCTGATGATGGGAACCTAGAAAATTCCCGAAATAGATCTATCAACACATTCCTGAAAGGGTCAAATAATAAATTTGAAAACAAAAAAGTCTATAGATTATTTGTTAGGACAATATCCTAATGAAGAAATATAGATTATGGCCTCGAACTTGAATAATTTTCATTTTCATTGCACAATTAAAGGTCGAAAAAAACATAATTTTTATTTTTAATAAAAATTATAACAAACTTGTATAAAAGGCAAAGTACCGCCTAGTTTACTTCCCCTGTTTTGTTTACAAATTTAACAAACATAAAAAGGAGGAAAAAAACAAAAACGTGTATTGAATATTTACCAAAGGTAGACATACACACAAACAAGTTTTCAATTTATTTTTGATCAATGGTTATAATCTTTAACTTCAAAATCATATGTATATTAGTTCTCATGTAGTGAGTAAACTAGTTCATATGAATGCTTGATGTTTGACATGGGATTGTTACCGCTTTCAAAACGTGTTCTGATGATGGGAACCTAGAAAATTCCCGAAATAGATCTATCAACACATTCCTGAAAGGGTCAAATAATAAATTTGAAAACAAAAAAGTCTATAGATTATTTGTTAGGACAATATCCTAATGAAGAAATATAGATTATGGCCTCGAACTTGAATAATTTTCATTTTCATTGCACAATTAAAGGTCGAAAAAAACATAATTTTTATTTTTAATAAAAATTATAACAAACTTGTATAAAAGGCAAAGTACCGCCTAGTTTACTTCCCCTGTTTTGTTTACAAATTTAACAAACATAAAAAGGAGGAAAAAAACAAAAACGTGTATTGAATATTTACCAAAGGTAGACATACACACAAACAAGTTTTCAATTTATTTTTGATCAATGGTTATAATCTTTAACTTCAAAATCATATGTATATTAGTTCTCATGTAGTGAGTAAACTAGTTCATATGAATGCTTGATGTTTGACATGGGATTGTTACCGCTTTCAAAACGTGTTCTGATGATGGGAACCTAGAAAATTCCCGAAATAGATCTATCAACACATTCCTGAAAGGGTCAAATAATAAATTTGAAAACAAAAAAGTCTATAGATTATTTGTTAGGACAATATCCTAATGAAGAAATATAGATTATGGCCTCGAACTTGAATAATTTTCATTTTCATTGCACAATTAAAGGTCGAAAAAAACATAATTTTTATTTTTAATAAAAATTATAACAAACTTGTATAAAAGGCAAAGTACCGCCTAGTTTACTTCCCCTGTTTTGTTTACAAATTTAACAAACATAAAAAGGAGGAAAAAAACAAAAACGTGTATTGAATATTTACCAAAGGTAGACATACACACAAACAAGTTTTCAATTTATTTTTGATCAATGGTTATAATCTTTAACTTCAAAATCATATGTATATTAGTTCTCATGTAGTGAGTAAACTAGTTCATATGAATGCTTGATGTTTGACATGGGATTGTTACCGCTTTCAAAACGTGTTCTGATGATGGGAACCTAGAAAATTCCCGAAATAGATCTATCAACACATTCCTGAAAGGGTCAAATAATAAATTTGAAAACAAAAAAGTCTATAGATTATTTGTTAGGACAATATCCTAATGAAGAAATATAGATTATGGCCTCGAACTTGAATAATTTTCATTTTCATTGCACAATTAAAGGTCGAAAAAAACATAATTTTTATTTTTAATAAAAATTATAACAAACTTGTTTAATAGTTATTTAAAAAACTTAATCCGTAAAGTTGTTTCAATTGAATATGTTGTTAAATTACCAAACAAATATATATTTTTTATTTTATAAAGGTTAAGGTTAAGAAGAAGAATAAACGTTTTTCTCTAAAAATTATAACAACTTTTAATTTTCAAATCAGACTAGACTTGTTTCTGCCTTTTTTTATGGACAGTCGTGATTAGTGATTTTCCATTTAAATTGTATTATTATTATTTTTGTCTTATAATTGTCAGATTGTCTCTATATGATAAATTTTTCAACAACCTGCAAGCTGTAAGAATCAAACATGCACTTTTTCTTGTATTACAAACGTAACAATATGAACTCATGACCGTTTAGCGACCACACCCAAGTATGGCCTCGAATGTAATGCAGCTAAGTTGCAGTTTTCGTTCCTTACTCAGTATTGACAAACATTAACAAACACAAATATTCTATTTTTAGATTTTTGTTTATTTTTCTAATCTCATTCGTCTCTATTTCACAACGTTACCAGACTTTTAATTTTTTGTCTGTTATTTAATAAATAAACGAAAAAACGGACTTTCGGTATAAGTTAAAATATTCAGTTAAAATATTTTATTGAAAAGAATTTTTTTTATTATATTGAGAATTGAAATGAACGGAAAATAGCTACTGTTTTTACCGATTTTGTCATTTAATTGTTTAACAGTTAAAAATAAACTAAAAATACAATTGTTTTTAACGAAAAGTAAGTAGTTCTTTTTTAACTGATTTTCAATTAATTTAATATCTATGTATAATCGGTAGTCGTTACTTAAAAAATTATTGCGAGTGTAGTACACTCAGTGTACCCATATATTGGGTGAATACCGGTTATATTTCTTTTTTGGAAATTTATTTGGTTACTTACAAAAAGCACTTAAAATGCAGCATCTGGCAATCACTTATTTTCCAGCCAGCGGATGTGTCATTTAACTCATTAATTGAATATTTTCAACTGCACGTGTGTTCTTAAATACCAAAAAATTGGGTTAAATAGAATTAAAACTGCATTAAAATTGATCAAATTTAAATTAAATTGTGTAAACTGTACATCACACTCATAGAAATAAATATAAACATTCCGATAATACAATTTAACAATGCTCCAAACTGGAACGATATGGAATAGGACTGGGAAGAAGTGGTAACGGAACACGTAACATATTTGTTTTATCGGAACGTGTTACGTAGGTCGAGTTTTGCAAAAATTTTGTACGTGTTGCTTTATATTTTGTTTTTTTTTCTAAGAGAAGCAACACTCAGGATATTCTTCCTATTTATTAAAGTGTTACTTTCTTTGGAAAGGAGCAGAGGAGAGATAAATTGATGGGCTTCAAACATAGCATCACTGTAATTGCGCTAGATGATAAATCTTAGAGAGTTGTCGAACTTATTGAAGCTTTTTGGTTCATATGTGGGGTTAAGTGCCACGGGAAACACTTAAATTTTCAGATACTAGCCATTTTATAAAATGTATTTTTTAAATTGCCGCTATCTTTGAAGCTAAACGAGATAATACGCTAGCTCCGGGATGTTGATGGATCCATTTTTAACAAAGCGGCCACATGGTGATTAATTTTTTTTTTTACTAAAAATATAAATTTTAATACTCTGATACACAAAGTTCGTTAACAGTTCAATGGAATTTTATTTGCCTGTAATCAAACAAGCAACCCATTCCACTCATTTCCCGTTACATTTATTTATTTATTTGTGTCTATTGATACAATATTATCATTACAGACTAGCAACTTAATTAAAATGTATAAAATAACTTAAAGTAAATTATTTAAGAGAGCTTTTAAAGGAGAATGTGAATGTAAGTACAGTAATGTGTTCTATGGATATCAATATGAAAAAACTTATAAATATTTCTCAATGACATCGGTGGGACATAAATATGAATTAATTTTAATAATCTCGGCAAATCTATTTCACCACAAACAATACCATGCAGAAAAGTTAACAAAAATATATTCCTTCGAGTTTCTAGAGTTTTCATATAAAGAAAACACATTTATCTTTATAGTTAGCGACAGAAATAGTAGGGACAGCGACTGCCTGAGCAGCATATGAAGAATTTAAAAATGGAAGTGGAAACTTTGTAAATTTTACCTGTATTTTCTTAATACGATTTATGTGAATATTCAAAGTGGGACTCCAAATAACAGAGCATATTCCAAGAGAAGTAAATAAAAATTTGTTGTGAAGTAATCAAAATTTACAACAGAATTACGACGAATAAAAGTCAATAAAGAATACACAACAATTTCATCAATTGATAACAATTAAACAATTTCATCAATTGATGGCAAAAGTAGAACATATATTCTATATTGAGAAAGTAGTATATTATGGCATCAGTGAAAAGTCATAGAAAAGCATTTTCCAATATTAAATGGCAAACCATTACTATCAGACCACACAATGACGCTGTCCAATTCTTCTTGGAGGTCAAAAATGTCCCTAAGGGAAGATATTTGTTTAAAAATATTCTAATCATCAGCATACATAAGATACTGCTAAACTCTGGAAACAGTGAAAAATGTCATTAATTAAAATATTAAATAACAAGGGACCCAGAATACTACCCTGGGGAATGCCTGAGGTCGGGATAAAAAAAAAAGAGTAAACACCATTCCATATCATTCTCTGTGGTAAGTCCTTCAATTCTTCTAAGCATGGTAATGAAATATTATTAATGGTAATGAATTTTCAATGGTAATGAATAATTCCCAAGTATGAAAAAATATTATGTATGCGTTTATACAATTAGCCATTTTTACCCAATTTGACCATTTTACCAGGTATTTACCACTTTCCCATCTCTAGCAATGATTAATTAAAGTAATAAGTTTTTGATATTCATGAAATCTACTCTTTGTTGAGAAGAATGATCGACAAAAGTTCGAATGAAAGAGCTGTATCGAAACTTTGCAGACTGCAAATGTTTGCTTATGTGGTGCATTTTATTTTTGTCAGTTTTACATAATTTAAACAAACAATTTTATATGTTTTAAATTTAACGCTTATACCCCATCTTTATGTTTGTTCGGTTAAAGTGACCTAAATTAAAAATTATTAAAAATCATACTACACAGAAAAAAGTTTGCCCTACTTTTTTCATTTCATTTTCCCATTTGTTGAAAATTTTAAAAGCTTTAAATAAAAAACTAATTGAATCAATTAAATAGTTGCTCAAATTCGTAACTTCCATGACATTTTTCAATACTATCGCTCAAAAGCATTTAAAATTATAGTACAAATGATATTTAGTAGTATCAAAGCCTCGACCTCAAAAAGTGATAAGAATTTACTAGATCTTATTATCATTTTATAGCTTTTAATGTTTATATTAAAAAAAAAACAATTTTTAGAATTAAAAAAAAATTGTGGAAATACGTAGAGGAAATATAATAAATCGACGTGTAAAAGTAGGAAAACTAATTTTGTTATAAAAATAGTTTTATAAGAAACTAGATTCAAAAGGATTGCCATATTCTGCGTTGTTTTTATAGTTTGAAAATCAATTTTTTTAATAAATCGGCATAAGAAAAGTTGCAAAATTTAAGTATTATAAAATTTAAAATAGCTAACTCAAACACACAGAGAAATAAAGTGATAACCGTATTGAAAAGTGTATTTTAATGGTAACAACTTATAAATTCAGTTGGTACAACGATATTACAATTTGATTTCTGAATATTTTGGTTGGTGCAACTAAAATTCAGTTGAATTAACGAACGTTGTTGTGGAAACTAATGTTCAGTTTTACCAACAGACTGGAATATTTAATAAACAAATTTGAGTCGTAGTAACAGAAACTTTTCTAAGTGTGTAATAAAATAGCTGCCCGATTCTTTATATTTGGAATATACATTTTCGATTGGCATCAAAATTTTGGACACAACATAATCTGTGTACTGTGTTATATTTTTTTTTTAAGCGCAAAAACCAGAAGTAGCGCCATATCAACGAATATTCCCTTACCTATTTTAACAATTTTCTTAATTTTATATAATTCTATTAATCTTAAATAACCACCTAGACGTATGAGTGTTATTGAAATATACTTACACATTAAATAACAATCATACGCCACCGTACATGTTCTTATGGCTGTATAAAAATACACACAGAAAAATATACAAAACGCCAACATTTGCAATATCAAGTGCACTCGATAAAAATAAATTTTTTTTTAAATTCAAATAGAAGAAAATAATATATATTCGTTTGTTGTCCCACCAATACTTTTTCATATGTTCATTAGGGCAACACTTTTTTTGAATTTAAAACACAAAATTCATTTACAATTTATCTGGTTTTTGGGTTTTTTTTTTTTAATAAATTAAATGTTTCCTGGTTTACATTCCAACGAACCTAAGGGTCAAATTTATACAAAAGTATATTTTTTCACTAACATATGTTGGTATTGAATAATTTTTATTGTAGTTCTTGTTACTTTCCTTACTAATAAAACTATACATAAAAGTAAAAAATATAATAAAATTTGAATAAATTTAAAGGGCGCGCTTTTCCCACTGATGTAAATTACAATCACCTAGCATGAAATTGTATAATAATAACTGCAAAGGTATTCAAACCATTTTTCTTATTTTTTTTTTCATTATTTTTTAGTTTTTTTTTTTAAGAATATTAAAAACACACTACAAACCAAATTGAAAATAAAAAACAGATTGCAGGTCATACTGCACTACATAGTTATTTAATGTTGGCGTAGTCAAAGTAAGAGAACATAAGGAGTCGTTGAAGTATGAGGGATATCAAATACAAGTTACCACTAGCTTTACAACGAAAACATTTCCTGCCTCAGACACTGCATTCAATTGACTGTTTTGTAAATCTGCATGAGTATGAATGGGGAATAGTGATTACGAAATTAGATGGTAAAACCCGGGTTTGTTTAAAAAATTTTAAAGAATTTTATCCAAAAACTGGAAAAATAATTTTCAAAAAAATACAATAAAAAGTGAGGTATCTAAACGCGGACCTTTAGGTCTTTATGGACTTCTTATATATTGTAGAGAATAAAAGTTCATGGTAGACGTGTTTAGGGGTTACTAACAAGTAGAGTCTTCCGCTGGGTTCTTTCCGATCTTAATGAAACTCGGATATGTCATAGAGAAGAACAAAATAAGTTACACTTATTGTTTTTTAGCAGACTGCATATAAATTTCGTTAATTTTAGACATGTTTCCATACAATAAAGTAATAATTTTGGTACCTCTTAAATGGAGTCAAAAATTACTCCATTTCTCTGACCTATTTTGATATTCTTAATCGTTCGGTGTTTATGTGTTTTTTCCCGAATATATTTTATATAATTCAAAAATGTTTCGAATGTTAGTTTACGATATAGGAAATATGGGCTTCAAAATGTTTGTTTTTTGAGTACACTCAAAAAAAAAAAGTTAGTAAAGTCAGCGAAAAATTTTGCTGGGATAGCCACATTTTAGACAGGAGGGTGCTTAAAAAAAAATATCGAGCTAATTTTTAGCAACAAAATTAGTAGATTCAGCATAAGTTTTGCTAACACTTAGTTCATTCAAAATTAAAAAATCCTTGCAAAAAGTCAAAAGAAATGTGGAGTCAATTAAGAGTAGCAGGTGCTAATAACACAATTCCTTTCAATGCGGAATTAGATGTTGATCAAGCAAACAACTTCTTCTTCGATGGTTTAAACATTGAATTGAATAATGAGCTAGAAAATGTAAGCTCTACTGAATTGGATGGAATGTTTTCTTTTCGCAGCATTGATTTATCAGAATTGGTTACAGCTTTTGACAATGTCAAATCAAATGCCTGTGGTGTTGATGGAATACCTCTAAAATTTTTCAAGATAATTTTCTTATTAGTAAGTGATTTTATTTTGCATTTTTTTAATTGCGTTATAACTACTTCAGTCTTTCCACAAAACTGAAAGATTGCCAAAGTTATTCCAATATCAAAATCTGGCACTTCATATGAGATGAATAATTTAAGGCCTATAAGTATTTTACCAATTTTATCTAAAGTATTGGAACATGTAACAAGAATTCAAATCTTAGAACACATTGAGATGTTTTCTTTATTAAATGATCGACAAACTGGGTATCGTCGTAGTTGCAGTGCCTCATCTGCCTTGTTAGGAATAACAGAGTATATTAGACACAGTGTTAATAAAAGAGAAGCGAGTATTTTAGTATCATTAGACCTATCTAAGGCTTTTGATCGTGTTAATCATTTAAACTTGATACAAAAGCTAAAAAACAAGTTCATGTTTTCTAGCTCAGCATGTTCACTAATAAATTCCTACTTGTCGGATCGGAAACAGTTTGTGTCATTTGGAGGTCGTGAATCACAGATGAGAGGAGTAAGATCTGGAGTCGCCCAAGGGTCAGATCTTGCGCCATTATTGTTTTCAATGTACCTTAATAACTTATTTAACTTAATTGAATCCGAAATGTGTTCGGTTTATGCATTCGCTGATGACATTCAATTGTTGTTCCGTGGGAATTATTTAAGAGAAGAGTTACAGTCAGGAATAGATAATACGTTAGTAAGAGTTGAATCTTGGATGGTATCAAATTTTTTCGTATTGAATGTCTACAAAACTAAATTAATAAGATTTGGTTCATTACATTTGCATGATATTACGGTTCGAATGGCAGAAAGGGAGCTACAATTTGTAGACAGAATCAAAATATTGGGTGTTATACTTGATAACAAACTTGATTATTCGTTTCATATTGATAATATTTACTCAAGAGTGTGCTTTACTCTGCGTCGCACAGTGGTCCAAATGCTTAACCTAGCCGGATGAAAGTCATAACTCGCTTTTGAAAAGCCGCATTGACATGAAACTTTGCATAGATTTTATCAATAAAAAGACTCACTAAAAAAATGGGCGCAATCCGTGAAATGGGCGTGGCAAATTTTTTGTAAAAAATAAAAACAAATAATATACCTGTATTTTTGTAAAACATTATTTATTTATTTATTTATCTAAAATTTCGAATTTTTATCACAAATTGATCTATAGAAAGAAATAATGTTTTCAATTTAATGAAATATGAATATGTATATACATATATAATCCAAATATTCAAAATGTTAAAGGCAAGTCAAAGACAACTGAAAATTATTCAAAAAACAACGGCCTGTGGTGAACAAACACAACAAATCGAAAAAGACAATATGTTTTCTTTAATCTGATTCAATTTTAGAATCGAGGAACGACTCTGGTAGAGAAGCATCTGAAAGTAACGCAATAACTTTTTTTCATTTTTTTTTTTATTTTTGCTGCTCTTGTCGGACTAGAGTCTACGGTTTTGACAATGCCCGCAGCATTTCTTTTTCCAGACCTATAGAGACTTGTTCCAGCAGCAACTGTCAGTTCTTCTGGGGACCAAGTCTCCAATAAAGGTGCAACTTTCTTTCGCTTTGCTCTCTCACTTTTATCTGAGAATTCTTAAGAAGGTCTGCCATAGTTTGATGTCGACGGCCGATCCAGTAATCCGTCATCCTGAGGTGCTGAAGAAGACTTAATTGGAATTACAAAATTCCGATCTAACCAATGTTTATTTGTAGTCTCGAAAACTAGCTTTGTTCGATTGGCTTGAGCCCACTTCTTAGCCAGAAACCATACAAACATTCGAGCAGATTGTTTCACTTGTTTGCAATAGCTATCCGTTTCATTATTCTGAAGCCCGATCTTATCAAAAACATGTGATACAACAGCATTAAGTTTCTTATTTTGTTGTTTTTCACTATACCAAGCATCAAATAGTTCCCTCTTAGTAATGGCCATTTTGAACTGTAAACCAAATAAAAAGCATTTAGGCAAAAACTGGCAGCTAAATTTGAAAACATTGACAAGCTACCATTATACAGATTACAAAACCACAAATAATAGAATTAAAGTCTTATAAATTCCCATTTAAAACTCTAGTTGAATTTGGACATTGAACAAAATGTTAACATATAAGACACACACGTACAAAACTGCATTTCTTTCTAAACAAAACATTTTATTTGAAATATAAAAATAGTAAAATTTGTTCCTACCTTTGTTAAATTAATTTCAGCAAAAAAATAATTTAAAAACTTTTTCTTATTTTTTCACGACAACTTAATTTCGGTACTAATATCAACTGAGCTATAATAGAAAAACAAAACAGCATTTATGTGTGTTTAAAACAAGAAAGCAACCCTGAAACAGAAGTTAAATAAATAAAAAATGTACCGTTATGCACTGTGGGCACTTGTCAACTTATTATCAAACAAAATATTTAGTTTCGAAATAGTAAAAAAAATTACTTTCTTCCGGCTAGATGGAGAATTTGGACCACTGTGCGTCGGTTATATTGTCTCAACATGTATTTACCATATCAAGTTAGATGTAAAGTAGCACATGCGCTATTAATGTCTCAGATATGGAAGTATATTTATGCACAACGTCTGGTAACATTAATAGGATTAAGCTTTTAGTAAACAAAATTGTAAGATTTGTTTTTGGCATTAGGCTTTGTAATCGAAATCGAAATTGGGATCTAAATCGTGATCAAGATCATTTATACAATCATATATCACCACATGTAATCCGTTTTTTAAAATGTTCTTTTGAAAATTTTATAATTATGAGGTATATCTTAATATTCTACAAGCTCATCAAAAATGCATCGCCACAATTTTTGTTACACCGTTTTAGATTTAAGCATTCCACCAGGAATGTTCAAATTTTATTCCTAGAATATATTATTCACTGTTTGAAAAATCTTTTCTTATTACTCTTGCTCGTAGTTGGAATCACCTGCCTGATGAACTACGAACATTCAGTGCTTCTCAACCAGTTTTCCGTGAAAAATTGACCAAACACCTGAATCGTATTCAAATCTAATCGTATTTTGCTGATCCATCGTTGATTGTGGACTTATGTTCTTGTTTTCTATGAGTGGTATGTAGTGTTGCAAATTGAAGCTGTTTACAAAACATTAGTTTATAGCTATTTTGTAAGTTTTTTTTTTTTTTTTGGGTTACTGTATAATTTATCATATTATTTTCAATTGTAATATGTATTTTGGCCACATATGGCTTTTATATTACACAATTATAACAAAATAAAAAATAAAAATAAATTAATAATAAAGTTATTGCTGAACATTAGTAGACTAAAAAAAAACTGAAAACATTTGTAGAAAAATTAAACTTTATTTAATTTATTTGCTGAAAATCTTAAATTTTTTTTTGTTATTTATTAAAAAATAATTTGCAATACATTACAAAATACAAAAATGCTCATAATCCCACATTCACAACACGAATTAATTTAATATTTGAAAATATACACTTAGAATACCATGTAGGTAAAGACGACTGCAAATGTATGATTTATTTATATACAAGAGTTGTACTTTTTAGTATAATTTTTCTCGTCTTTACTATATCTTGTCATGACGCGACATCTACTTCATTCTGCGTATATTTTTTAGTTTGGTTGTCGTCCACACTTTTAATGTGGTTACCAGCACATTTTTTTTTTAGCTTAATAAATTATTAAAACATTAGTAAAATATTAGTAAAACATTAGTTCAAAACAGTTTAGTGAGCCGAGTATGTATAACTATAAATGAGGAAGATCAAGAAAATATTTGCTTTAAATTTTAATAAAAAACTTTGTGGTATTTATGAAACTTCATAAATATGATTAGTAATTCATGACAAATGGTTTATGAAACATTTTCATTGATGAGATGAACATTTTTTCCTCGAATGTAGATTGTCTATGCAAATATAATCTACACTGTCTATAATAACTAATGGGTATTTCAACGTTCTTACCCGTTCTCACAGGGGATTAATAAAAAAGTTATTTAAATAAAAAAATACGTCTTTTATAAACATTTGTGGCATCTGTCACTTGTATCGTTTCTGTTTAGTCTGTGGTCTCACGGTACAAAAATACAAATATTTTGTAAGCCGACGCTGACCGGTTTAAAGCGGCCAGTGGCTGAGGAGTTTTTATACAAATACAGTTTCATAAATTTATTTATTTTTTTTTTGGCTTGCATATCTGCTTACAATTTTATATAATTTGAATTTAATTAAAATTGTCTACGAAAAAAAAAATATTTAAATACTTTTTTGAATTTATCTAAAACCCGGTTTTTGTAAAACCATAGCCACGTATAATATTGCAATTCAAAGGAATTAAATTAAAAATGTACATAAGGATTTTGCATGTTTTACTGATATTTATTCTTTTATTCTACACCTCATCATGACTGCATCCAACTGTACATACACACAGAAAACACACACACTCACATTTAACAATTTCAAGCTTTCACAAGGGGTGTCTCCCTATGGGTTCTCTCCGATCATAATGAAATTTGGATATGCGTTAAAGAAAAAAATACAATGGATACCGTATTTTTTTTAGTGGCCCAATATCACTTTTAAGGGTTAAAATTACTAAATTTTTGTATGGAAACATGTCTGAAACTAATGAAATTTAAATTTTTTTGAACGCAGTTTTGATCTACTCCAGAAAACAAAAATTTTGTTATCAATATTGCATATGCAGGGTGTTAAAGTTGCCATTTATTTAAAATGTTTCAAATATATGGTAAAAGTGTCTTCGAAGAAAGTCGAATAAAAGCCGAACCATTACGAATGTCGGAAAAAGCTCAGACATCCACTCGATGAAATATAATAAGCATTAATATACAATTTTTTTTTTAGCATATTCCAGCTATAGTTCTTTAACAAACAGTCATTTTTAATATCACTTAAAACACGTTTTTTTTGAATAACAACTCTACATGTAAGTTTTTGGACATGTTTCGTATACCACTTAATGCGTCTTCAAAAGCTCTTTTATTTGGTATCCCATTTGTATAAAATTTCTTTGAAACACTTAAAAATTAACCAAAAAAAAACGAAAAATTGGGTAATTTTTGAACCCACTTTTCAACACCTAAACATGAGATTTGGCCGCTAAAAAAATACGTGTCCCTTATTTTTGTTTTCTTTGTGACATATCCAAATTTCATTAAGTTCTCTCGGAACCCTTCGGGAGACTCTCCTTGTCAGTAATAACCACAATGCAACAAACGTATGCATGAATAAACTACCGAGGGTTAATTTCCGTTTTGTCATTTTGTTTTATTCCACCGTCATAGTTGTATTTTATTCATTGTACATTTTTATTTCCGCTGCTCCATTACTAGAGGCCATTCATTTGAACCAAATTCACACTTTCCTCTTGTGCTTGCCATCACTCTTGCTGCTCTAAAACGACCTCCCCCTCCCCCAACTTTGAATATATTTCGTTTTTCTATTCCGTTTGACTGCATAACATCCGACATTTAGGAATAGTAACTGTAAGTGCTGTTTTACCACAGACTTGAGTGTTGTAGTAAAAGTAGTAGTAGAAGTAGTACTGGGTATAGTAAAAGTGCAAAAACGCTTCAAGTGAGTAATGGTTTGTAATTTTATAAAAATGCTTATGGTAAGCTTTAAGGGATTTTTACATTTACTTTTATTTTTTAATTTTCATTTAACTTAGAGTATGTCTTAGTTTGTGTACTTGAGCTTTTTTTCGTTTTTCTATATTTTGTAGTAGATTTGCCCAAATGTGCAAACTACTTGCAATCAGTGGTAATAAAAAAATAGAGTTTTATTACATTGAATCAAATATATGAATACTACACTCAAAAAAAAACATAAGTTAGTTGAAAAATTAGTTAAACGTCTTCTGAAGTATACAATTTTCAGCTGAAATTGTGTTTTCAGCTAAAATTTTAGTTAACTGTTTTGAGCTAATATTTCACTAATATTTTACTAATGTTTCACAAATTTATTTGGCTACCAAAATTGTGCTGATAAACACACTAATAGTGTGTACAAAAAAACAGAATAATAGATGCATGCAAAATAACGTAGATGTCGCGGCTTGTCAAGATAAAGTACAGAAAAATTATACTAAAAAGTACAGCTATTGTAAGAAATGCATATAAACAAATCAACTGTGGAAGACTTTTGTATACGTTTTTCATACATAAAACAAAAAGGCGCCAAAAATGTATGCAGTATATATAACTTGTGGATTTAAAAAACTGAAATGAATCCGTCTTTACAAAGAATTAGTTTATTAACTATTTTAAAGACAAATTAAAGTATTTAAACTTAATAAAGTGTTTATAGTGGTAATTTATGGACAGACTTAATCTAAAGACAATGACATACATAATATGTAATTTTTTTATGTTTCCTTGCTTCATTTGCAGAAAAAGGGTTATTTATGTTTAGGTCATATTTTGTTTTTTATTTTGTTTCTAGAATTATCTACGCCATTTGGCTTCATTCAAAATTATCATTCAAAATTTGTTTGAACAATTTTTTTATAAAAAATTTCATTTTAAAGTGTCGAGACGCAATTTTTTTTCGTATTTGAAACTTGTTTGATAGGCAATTCCTCCAGGTTTCTCCGAAATTTAGATATAAGATCACGGACATAAAAGTTATAAGGAATTGGTAAGAAACATAACGGCTCCTACATTGCTAGGTCTGTCAAAAAAACAGAGTAGTATTTGGAAGATGACAAAGCCAATTGTGACAATATTTTGTTGTTGTTTTTGTTTTTTCTTTGATATTTTAAATTTTGAATCTCGCTCCTAGACGAGGACAAGAAATTCTCATTGAGTTTGTGATTTAACATAACAAATATCTCTAGAAATTCGAATAACAAAGTCCCCTGAAGATTTCCTTAGGCAGGAATGAAATCCGGATAGGGACACGCCTACATCAGATTGTTTCACAATTTGTTAAATAAGTTTTTTGACTTTAGCACATTTAATTACTATAAAGGCTCCATCGAATATTTAGAGGGTAAAATGGATTTAAAGTTGCAGTCTCTCTATTTATATATATTCTTTGATATTCTTGATAAAATAAAAATCAAGTGATCTGAATCGGATCTAAAATTAATATATAGCACAACATACAAGAACAGTGGTTAAAGCACCACTCTTTTAATGACCACAGCTGTATATAATTATTTCTATAAATTTTCAGATATTAAACTAATTCATGTCGTCAATGTATGGACATTTTTATATTTTTTAATGTATCGTCTTTTTTTTAATTTTATTTTTGGATTTTCAACAAATAAATTAACTAAAATACAGTTTTTCTACAAAATTTTAAGTTTTTTTCAGCCTACTACTATTTAGCAAAAATTTTATTAATTTTTAGCAAGGATTTTTTAATTTTTAATCAAATAAATTTACTAATTTGTTTGCAAAAACTATTAGAATTTTTTTTGCATGCACCCTACTGACTAAAATTTTGCTGGCTTTACTGACTTTTTTGTTCTGAGTGTACCATGAATAAAATGAATTGTTTTAAAATTGATTTTTATTTAATGAACAATCGAGAACGAATAGAGACCACTGAAATTAGTAACACGAGTAAGTTAATGAACAAAGTGATGAATGGGTGTAGAATTTCTTTATAAAACTGTAAATGTATATAATTCTTAACCCATTTTGAACCGCAGTTGCTTTCAGCAACACTTACCTTTAAGGCCTGTCATTTTGGATAAGAGAGATATATAATAATGCAGTAAAAAGCATGCGATAATTTTAAGTCTTAGTTATGCAAATAAATACAAAATATTTAACAACTATTGTTCCAGGGTGGCCGTAAAATTAATAAAAAAAATTCAATTTTTGATATTTAGTTATGACTTTTTTTGAAAATTTTTAAATTAATAGAAAAAAACGCTGTTATGAAGATAATATACTGATAATATGCTGTTTTGGTAAGCGACGTCTGTGAAAATTTTTTGAATGAGAAAAATTTGTTGTACATTAAGAACTTTCCAAACTTGTAAAAACTTTAAAATATGTACATAAAATTACTCCAAAAATTATCTATTTTCTTCCAACAAACAAAAAATTGTAAAAATTGAAAAAATTACAAAAAATACCAAAGAAGTTCTCAAAAATCATGGAAATTCTATAGAGCAAATGGTGAACTACAGTTCGATAGACATTTGATTTACCAATAAATAAAAATTATAAATTGAAAAAAATATTAAGGCACTAAGTACATACAAAACATCAAAATTTTAATTTAAGCTGCGAATGCCACCTCTGGAGGGCGCAATAATTGCACAAAAACTTCATAAGAAAATTATTGGGACACCATGATACACTCAAAAAAAAAGTTTGTAAAGTCAGCAAATAATTTTGCTGAGTCAGCAAAATTTTAGTCAGGAAGGTGCTAGCAAAAAAATTGCTAATGTCAGCAAAATCTTTTGCTTAATATCAGCGAGCTGATTTTTAGCAACAAAATTAGTAGATTCAGCAAAAGTTTTGCTAACACTTAGTGGATTTGAAATAAAAATGCCTTGCTAAAAATTAATAAATTTTTTGCTGAATTTTAGTAGACTGAAAAAAAACGCAAAAATATTGTACTTTAGTTAATATATTTGCTGAAAATCATAAAACATATTTTTGTGATTCTTTTAAAAATAATTTACAATAATTACGAAATATAAAAATATTCATTTTCCCACATTGACGACATGAATTAATTTAATATCTGAAAATATATAGAAATATATATATATAACATAACAAAAAATTTCTTTCAACTACTTACATCAATTGTAGTCTAAATGATGCTTTCTTTTAAAGGACGCAACTGCCGAAGATAATTATAGAAACGATAATAATAAAAAGGAACCATACAAATCTACCTAAGATGTGTGTCTTTGTCTTTCGCTTTACTCTGTCTACATGTCTGTATATGTTTGTTTGCAATTTGACCACACTAGATTATTAATCTATTAACATTTATTATAGAAATACATATTAAATTTAAATATTTTCTTTGTCTTTTATTTTATTAATAGACAATTATTTTCACAAGCCGGTGACAACGCAAAATTTAAGTTGTTTTAATCCTCAATTTTATTTTATGTATGAAAAACAGATACAAAAGTCTTCCATGGATGATTTTTTTATATGTCTTATTAGAGTTGTACTTTTTAGTATCATTTTCCTCTTCTCTACTACATCTTGACATGCCGCGACATCTGCTTCATTCTGCGTATATCTTTCAATCTGGTTGTCGCCCACACTATTAATGTGCTTATCAGCACAATTTTTTTTAGCAAAATTAATTAGTAAAACAATAGTATATTAGTAAAGCATTAGTATAAAACAGTTAACTGCTGAATAAGTATAAAAAAAGTTTTAGCTGAAAACACGATTTTAGCAAAAAAATTTGCTAAAAAATAGTATACCTGATTTACAAGACGTTTTACTAACTTTTGTACTAACTTATTTTTTTGAGTGTACCTTTCTACAAAATTTCGTCAAAAAATTCTTACGGGATCGATGAGTGGTTTAAAATGGGTTTACTTATAAAGAACACTTCATAGATCCGTTGGACATTTTTCAACCGTGCCATATTACAAAGTTTTGTACGTTTGTTTTGTCTTTAAGAGCCCTCTAGACATCAAATTATAAAATTTGACAAACTGTGAATAATAGACGCTTAAATATGTTTTAAAAATTCTAATTTTGAATAATTATATGTACCAGTCTAATATTAAAAATTTTATTTTTTTTAATATCGATGTTTTTTTTAAATTTTCATATATCTTCGCTAGCAAAATAACTTTTGTGAGTGTAGTTGAATTTTATTAAAATACTAACGACTATTTGTGTTTTGAGTGAAAACGGAATACATTTTTGTGTTTAACGTAGTAGGGCTTTTATTGTTTTTAAACCATTTTTGTTAAAGGTCATATTAAAAGAGGCAAAAACTAATTTTTACAAATAATTATTTGGCAACCCTGGATAAGAATTTTAAACAATTTTTTATTGTAAGGTATTGAATTATTACACGGTTCTTTCTTAATTATCTTTTCCCGTTTAAATGTACCGGGTTGAAAAAGATACAGTGTGTCCATTATGAGTTAATAGCATTCGAAAGAGAGATGGGAATGTGAGCAGAATATTTCGTGATTCACGAGAAACATGCGTGATTACGAGAGAGTGGAATGAAACTTTATTTCACTCACGTGAACGTTAGTGAGTGTGCATGAGTCAAATTTTTGCGTCAGTGAGTGAGTGCAAGTAGATTTTTTCCAATTTTTTTTTTCGCTTAATTTTCTACAACGATTTTATATATTTGGATTTTCAAAATACAAATTCAATTACTAAATTTCATATTGAGAACAATTTTGAGTTAAACACGCACAGTTTATCGTGCTTTTAAAAATTATATTTTTTCCGGTAAGATTTTATTTCGTGAACTTGCATTATACGTGAGCGTGAGTGAGTGTGAGCAGAAAAAAATTATCCGTGAGTGATTTGATTTTTTCGCTCGTGAGCTGTGAGTGCTAGTGAGTCAAAATTCACTCACGTGCCCATCTCGAATTCTAACATACATTGATATTACTTTTATAGAGCTATGTTTTAGATGTATGCATTTTCTGTGATTATAACGCAAGCATTAGTATGAGTTTATATTTAAGTGTAATGGTCATAAATCAAAATCTATCAAGTGGAACTCTACACTTAGGGTACTTGTGCAGTAAATATAGTAGTAGTTGTAGATGTGTAATTTGTACTACACTCTAAAAAATGATTGTAAATTTAATACTATAAAATGAGTAAAGTTTTATGTAATATTACACAAATTCGGTAATTTTAAATACAAAATGCGTACAACTATTAGTTTGCGCATATTTTTATATACAACAAAAAACGGAATTTTCAAATTCTTACGTCCTTTTTGTAGAAACATATTTTCAAAATATAATATATGTACAGAGCATTAAAGAATTCAATCCTCATGCGAGTTTTCAATTCTGATTGACTATAGGACTGAATTCTCAAATCACAACTTTACAAATCGAATGAATTCTCAATTGGTCTAATTCGATTATATTTCCAGAGAAATAAACATGAATATATCATTCGATTTATTCAATCACGGAATTCAATCATTGGAAATTCAATCGGTAGGAATTCAATTGTTGAATTCAATCGTCGGGAATTCAATCGATTTATATTCAATTTTAGTGATTTTTTTTCAATTTAAGCCGTTTTTTTTTTAATTTTTGGCGATTTTTTTTAAATTTTTGCGATTTTTTTCAGTTTCGATGATTTCGAACAATTCCCAAATTGTACAGATTAAATTAACAATGATTGAATTCCCAATGATTAAAATCTCAATGATTTAATTTCCATTGATTAAATTTCCAACGATTGAATTCCCAATGATTGAATTCAATGATTGATAAAATCGTATTAATTGAATTCCTTACAAGTGAATTCCAAATAATGATTCTTTTTGCGATTGACTAAGAAAAAATTCATTCGATTTAAAAAAAATCTGATTTGATTTTTAATGAATTCAATCAAAATCGAATTTAATCTTCGAAGCTCTGTATATGTAGCAACCACTTGTATAGAAATATTGATTCTGAAATTTGTTATTATAAAACACATTAATGAAACTCATTTTAAAAATAAATTTTTTGTTTTATTTTAAAATTTTTTTGGGCTGTTTTTCTTTCCTACCGCAAGGTAAATATACGCATTTTTTACTTATATAAAAATGTATTTTTACGCAAGCTATTCGTATATTCACATGTAAAACATGTTTTCTTAAGGGAAAATTCTGTGAAATGATTTATTTATTTCTAAATTTTATTATATTTTTACGCGCTTGCGTAGTAAATTTACACACTTTTTGTTCATCAACTTACACGTAATATGTGTATTTTTTTATTAACACACATAGGGTTAATTTACCCAACTTATAGTAAATGTATAGTTCCTACTATAAGTTCCTACTATAAGTTGGTAAATTTCAACAAAGATTAGTTAGAGTGTTCCGTATCTTTATTTTTAAATGAAAAAACATTCATTTGTAGAAGAAATTTCAGTTTTGACTACAATTGTAGTTCATTTAGAAAAACAATCAACATCAAATTACTGTACTAAGATTTTACATTCACTTCTTCTTATTTTAAACGAACTTAAGATCATTTATTTATTAATTATAATTATTTATTTCCAATATTTCGTCTCCACATTGCATGACTTCTTCAGGGAACTGTTATTACAACATGTTTTAATAATTAAAAACTTATATACATATACAAATTTTTTTGAAAAATTTGTTAGAATTTAGAAAGATAAATAAACATTTTATATTTTATTTATTTGTTTTCGTTGTTTAACAGGTTGTCATTTAAATAAAAATGTAATAAAATAGGCAAATTAAAAAAACTGAATTAAGCTAAAAATTTCTAATAGAAAATTGTTAACAAATACAACATCCCTGATAATTAATTTCTAATTGAATACGGGTTTTGAAAAGAAATACTCGATTTATAAAAATTGTACTGAAAGCCATTGCAAATTTTTGCTCATTTCTTGCAAGTTATGTTTTAAATTTTTGTATTTTTTGTATAAAGTATATAAAGGGTCCGCTATTTAACGTTTTTTTTTTTTCAACTAGTGCTTATTTCGTGAATGGTAACACTTAGCTCATGTCTGATTTGACAGATAATTAGTTTTATCCTTCCGCTGAACGAATATGGTTGTGTATACGCTTGAACAACGCAATATTGCGACATTACTTTGAAAATCATGGTAATGTTGCGAAAATTGCGTACGGATTTTGGAAGAAGAGAAGCACCGTCAGCTCCGTATGTTCGTTATCTTGTGAAAAAAGTGAAAGAAACTGGCATCCTCATCGATAAACCAAAGCGTGAAAAGCAAAAAACAGTGCGTACACCAGAGAATATTGCTGCTGTGGCAGAAAGTGTGTGTGAAGCGCCATCAACATCAATTCACAGTCGTTCTCAACAATTGAACATTTCATAGACATCATTGAGACGAATTTTGCATAAAGACCTTGGTATGACGCCATACAAAGTCCAATTGGTTCAGGAGTTCAAAAAAAAAAAAGTTATTTGGCGGACCCTTTATAACTACAAGTCAAAACTACATATCGAATAGGTTTATAGTATAGCTTTATTGTATATCTCGGCAAAAATAAAACCACAGTCTTACAGTTACGCAAACAACATTAATCATAGAACATTCAATGATGGTATAAAAGATAAAAAATGAAATAAATCAGTTTGGAGTTCAAAATTCACATTTATATAAATTAGAAATCTGCAAAATATACGCAAAAATACAATAAGAAATAACTATATACATGAAAAACCAAATAGCAGCAACCAAATAAGATGTTCAAGATTTTCAAAAACAAAACAAAATAACAAAAAGTTGTCTACGATTTTCACAAACACACCATAAAGTTATACCTAAGGGATTTTGTATTTCGTCAAAAAAAAAAAAAAAATATACACAAACAAAAGAAATATTACTTGCTTTAGTATCCTTTTAAAAAGTTGTTATGGTTGTTTTTTTTTTATGCTTAATACCATGGATGGTAACCGATGCGATGTGGCTTTAGGTATGCGTAAAGCTATTTTCGTTTATTTCGGTAACGGTATTTTAGCGATAACGATATTTCAGTTATTTCAGTATATATATTTTAGCGGTAACGGTATTTGACTTATTTCGGTAACGGTATTTTAGCGGTAACGGTATTTTACTTATTCCGGTAACGTTATTTTAATGATAATGGTTTTACAGTTATTTCAGTAACGGTATTTTAAGGTTAACATTATTTTAGTTATTCAGGTAAATAATGTCAATGAACACTGATATTTTAAGCCCCATTATGCCCAAATTCCAATAACCAGCTAGTTTACGATCAAACTTTGGGAAGTTACGAGTATATCTATTATTACCGAGTATATCATATTATTTCGGTAACGGTATTTTACGAATAACGTAAATGGTTCTGGTAATTATTACGGTAACGGCATTTTATGGATAACAATATTCAGTTGAAAGGGTTTTGAATCGATAACGGTATTTAAGCGGTATTGTCTGCTATCCCTGCTTAATAAACTTCTATTTAGTTATAAATGTACAATATCCTGAAATGGCATTAGCCTTGGTTATTGCCCAAATTCACCTTAATAACAACAACAATATTTCAATGGCATAAACAACAGTACACACGGACACATTCATGTAAATATTGTTTATATATGGTTAGACATGACAGCACACAAAGAAATACCCACATTTATATATTGTCAACAATGAATAAATCCTTTTCAGTGTTTTTTTTTCCTTTATCGCAAATTTTTTATGTTTATTCCCTACATTTCAAAATAGAAAGAATTTTAATTTATAATTTAGTTTGAAAAAGTTTTAAGTAAAAATTTTTGTAATGTGAAATAAATCTTTAAAGATGTATATCCATAATTTTTCTAAAGAAACTAATCTGGGGTAATAGAGCACTGTGGCGGAAAAAATAAAACTGCACCCCTTAACAACTGCTACAATCAAACTATGTACCAGGATCGTTAAAGAACTTTTACAATTTTTCCAAAAAGTGGTAGAAGTAAAAGTTATTAAATGTTGACTAATTGTGTGCTTGTTACACTGGTCGAAAAAAAATAGTTTTTCCTTGGATTTCCGTTTTAAGGCGTAAATTCTGAAACTAGACATCGAAAAACAACAAACTATTCAACAAACTTAACAACATATTTCAAACTTTTAAGGTTTGCTTTTTCTGTTTTACGTCCATATGTACATTTTGAAGAGTTTAGAATAAGCAGTTGGTAGCACTTAGATCAAAAGCAAACTTTGATAAAAACAAGTATTTGCATTAACCCTCAAACCGGCCAAAGCGTTTTGCAACGAAATTTATACCACTTGCTAGGCACGACAAATAAGCAATACGTTCTTCAACCAAATTTATTTCGTTGCATATTTTAGGTGATATTGGCTAATATAGGTTTAGAGCGAATCTCAAAAATTAATCCATAGAATTTAATAACTTTAGGCAAAAATTATTCCTCTTACCGAGATATAACTACAGTCCAAAAATTACACTTTTTGTGATTTTACTTAAGAAGAAATGACGATTTTCGTTTTTCGAAAAACGTGAAACTGTACGAAAACGCTCCTAACTCTCACATGTATTGATCAAACTTAAAGTCATTGCTAATACTACTTAACACAATATTTCTGTCTAATTTCACAAAAATCCGTCTATACGTTTTCAAGTTAAGGCGATTCCTGTATGCCCTTGGTGATACCTATTTTCTTGTCAACATAAATATGTTTCCAAAATTTTTGAAAATATTTATTTATTTTTTGAAATTTTACGAAATTTTAACTTTAACGCTTTCTCGCTTCCAAATAAATAATTACTTCACAAAATATTTTGTAAATTTAGTTTTCTATCGAAATAGCTTAAATTCTTATTATAAGAACCACATTTGGGGCACTTAAGGCCCCATGTCCGCCTTGAGCCGGGTATGGGTTAAAACTGGTTTTACCAATTTTTTTATACCCTCCACCGTGTATATGTTACAAATGAAACAAACAAGAAAATAATGAAAAAAATGATTTTGTGAGGTGAAACCAATTTTTGGATGTAAACAAATATTTTTGTGGCGAAATAACATTTTTGAGGTGAAAATTATTTTTTGTGGTGAAAAAAAATTTGTGTGGTAAAAAAAATATGGTAAGAAAAATATAATTCACCTCTTAGAATTTGGTGAAAAAATATGATGTATATTTTATTCATCAGACGCTACTATGAAATTATATTAGTATAAGAACTTGTGTATTATACACCAATTTGTATGGACATATTTAAGAGATATCTTCACTCATAACTTTTGAACCACTGGGCTGATTATGCTGATTTACAATGCCAAAATTTTAGAGAAGATGTACATCAATCTAGATAAAAATTAGCCATTTCAACAGATAGACGGACAGAGTGGAAATCGAAAGGTTATTCCTACATAGTCCATATTTTTTAAATAAAAATTTATAGCTTCAAAAGTAAATAAAATTTAAAGAATAGCTTTAGTCCATATTTTTTAAATAAAAATTTATAGCTTCAAAAGTAAATAAAATTTTAAATTTTTAGCTTTATAATAGAAAATAAATTTTAAAAATTTGTTATTTCCCATTTTAAAAAAAAGGTATATCGCAAATATAAAAACATATTGCATTTGATATAGATCGATAAATAATCTTGTCATCTCAAAATTGGGATATCCAGCAATATCCAATTAGATCCCTCAAATATACTACTGGATTAAAAAAGATCCAATTTTTTTGGTATGGAACGATATATGGCACAGTGCTTTCAACGGTGGTATGAGCGTTGGATTTCTAAATATTTAAGTGCTTTGCCAACGCCAAAATGATAACACAGGGCAGGGCTTGGCCGTTCCTTTTTTAAAACGTTGGGAAAGCTCTGGCAATAAACGCTTTGCCAGTACCAAAGACACAATTTTAAAACGTTGGCAAAGCATTGGTAGAACAACCAATAAAGTGCTTTTTAATAATAAATAAGTGCTTTGCCAACCCCAAAATGATAACACCGTGTAGGGCTTGGCCTTTTCTTTTTTAAACGTTGGCAAAGCACAAGCAATAAGTGTACCAAAATCATAATTCTAAAACGTTGGCAAAGCATTAGTAAAACAACTTATAAAGTATATAATACTATGATACTAGGAGGATAGTTCAAGTGACTCTAATACTACAGAAGAATCCTATATCTGATGACTATATTCCGGATGCAAAAGTTACAAATATAAAGTTTATGATATTCATTTAAAAAGCAAAATTTTTATGAAGTTAGCGATTCGTTTAATTATCCAGTATTATCAAAAGAAATTTTATTATTCACAATTAAACATATGATTGAAAATAATATTGAAATAAATATAAATATGGTAGAATTTAAGTGTATTCTTACTACTGTAAATAATGAGACATTTGCCATAACTCTTTTACATAAATAATTAGCAATAAAGTATGTAAAATAAATTTAAAAAATACTACTTATTTCTTATTTTTATTAAAACCTGCTAACTTATTTAAAACTATATAAAGCACTGTCAAAGCACTTTTGGCCAGAGTTGGGAAAGCGTTGTGAACAAGGGCTGTGCCACTGTGTTTATGTTAAAGGTTGTAAATTTTGTAAATAAGTACTGGCAATGCACTTTTTGGCAATAGTCTGGAAAGAGTTCTAAGCCTGTGCTGTGCTAGTGCTTTTTTTATTTTTACGGCAAAGCAATTTTTACCAATGTTGGCAGAGCGTTGTAAATAAGTGCTTTGCCAGCACTTTATTTGTTGGACCATTGGCAACAGTGCTATGCCAGTGCTTGATTTTTCAGACCATTGACAATTTCTGGCTGGGTATGAATAGGTTTTTTGAATATGTTATTTTATATCATTTTTATTTGTGTTATATCTAATTATACATGTATTTGTACATAATTAGATTGAACATATTTAATTTTATATGTCATCTATGATTCTATATATTGGTCGATATGAAATAAGATGTAGTTATATTAAATTAATTATTTAAATGTAAATTTAGCAGAAAAAAATGTATATATAAACATTTATAAGCATTTACATATAATATCATTCAATAACATATATATTTAAGGTGGCGAGCAACAACTGTTCTAAGACTTACCCTCTCGTGCAATTACAGTGTTGCCATGATTAAAGCCCTTCATCTATCCCCACCTTTCACCGCTCTAATATACTCTTTCCAAATAAAACAAAACATTAATTAATCGGAAGAATTTCTCTTTAAAAAAAAAAAAACATGTATTTTCATGAACTTCCGAGCCCTAGTCATTACCGTTTCTACGTTGGTACATACATATACATATTTTACACGAGTTATTATTTTTTGAAACCGTTGACAGACAAAAAGTAATGAAAAGATTTATAAAAATTTAAATCTATGTTATTCTCAAAAATCTGTTGAACATAAAAATCGGATATTTAAGGGTATTTAAGATTCATCTTTGCCGCAAAATAAAACATCCTCTTCATGTTTTTAATATTTTTGGCAAACTTGCTAGAAAAAGGTTTAGTTGTTGTTGTTGTTTTTATTCTCTTATATATTATTAAATTTTGTGTCACATCACGTTTAATTGTACAGAGTTGGTTTATCTTCTGCCAACATGGGTGCTGGATAATATTGTTGTTGCTGTTGGTGGTGTTGTTGTTGTTGTCGTTATTTTGTCATGGTGTCCTGCGGCGGATTTCAATCTTTTTCTTTCATTTATCCATTTTATAACGCCATGTTGATAGTAAAAGGCCTCAAGTTTGTTACGTGTATTGTAAAGTTTGGTTGATATGTCACGGGTGGTTATGTGCTTCTGTTGTCACACACACACACACACGCCTATAGCGAAACACTGTATTATATAACACTTTACTATTACATATAACTTTAGTACTTGTATGTAATACAGTATTTTTTCCCATCAATGACAAAATTAACCCTATTTATAAGGATAACAACCGTTTGTTTTGACATGTCATCTAGTGACACACATACACATTCGTACTCTGTCAAGGTGTTATATTTTGCTGTTGACAACAGCAAGTCATGATAAAATATATAAAAAAATAAAAAATATTTTATATAATTTACTCAAAATCAGTTGTAACTTGAGTTAATTTAAGTTTAGTACTTTAACCTGAACATATACAATATTTTAATGTTTTAAAACATGCATAAAGAGATGTTAAATATAATGTATTATGATTGTTTTAATATGCATTTATGTTACTTATACTTGAAGCCATACAAGGGACTAATTAATTGAACACACTAATTAATTGATGATTTTATTATCATTTCATTTAATTAATGATTCATTTCATTGATTAATGGCAATGCTTTTATATTTTGTTACTCTTAGTAATGCATCAGTTAGAGGAAAGAAATGAGAATTCACAAATAAGATTATCGAAAAACTTAATAATGGTGAGTATCGATGAAATCAGGCTTCATACGCATTTTAAAAACCGATCGAGAGTTTAACCAGGGACCGTAAAAATTATTCCTTTTTTCATAAAAGTCAGATGATAAAAGTTATTTTTTGATTTTTATTTTTTCGAGCAAAAATAAAAGTTATTTTTTGATTTTAATTTTTTCGAGCAAAAGTAAAAGTTATTTTTTGATTTTTATTTTTTCGAGCAGAAGTTAAAATTATTTTTTGATTTTTAATTTTTTCGAGCAAAAGTAAAAGTTATTTTTTGATTTTTATTTTTTCGAGGAAGTATAAGTCATTTTTTGGTTTCAATTTTTTTTTTTACCAAAAATAAAAGTTACTAGCTTTGTTATTATGATTTTTCAGTGATGATAAAGGGTGTCCCAAGAAGAACGCAATTTTTAAATCTGGCAACATTCGAAGTGTCATTGTTTGACATTTGAACAATTGTTATTGTTTGCTAGTAGAAGGTAGGAGGTTAGTAAAAATGGAGCGCTAGACGAATGAACAACGCATTCTCATTGTGAAATTGTTTTACCAACATGACAACATGAAAATGCTGATTTTGCCGATAAAATCATCTTCAGTGACGAGGCCCATTTTCATCTTGATGGCTTCGTCAATAGGCAGAATTGTCGCATTTGGGGTGAGGAAAATCCTCGAGTGATTTACGAGAAGCAAATGCATCCTCAACGTGTCACTGTGTGGTGTGGTTTTTGGGCTGGAGGAATCATTGGACCTTTTTTTTATGAAAATGAGCAGGTCAAGCGCAAACAGTCAATGGTGTTCGGTATCGTGAAATGATAACCAGTTTTTTCTTGCCTAGAATTGAAGAAATGAATGTGGAGGGCATGTGGTTCCAACAATATGTCGCCACATGTCATACAGCCAGAGAAACTATTCAATTGCTGCATCAGTCATTTCCCGGTCGTGTTATTTCGCGTTTTGGAGATCAGAATTGGCCGCCTAGATCGTGCGATTTAACACCATTAGATTTTTTTCTTTGGGGTTTTTTGAAGTCGATAGTTTACGCGAATAAGCCCACGACGACTCAAGCCTTAAAAGAGGAAATTGGACGCTGCATTAATGAAATACCGCAGCATTCATGCAAAACGGTCATTAAAAATTTCATTAAAAGATCGCGTGCATGCCAGCATAACCTCATTCTGTCTACTTTACGATATAATAAAGTTTCATGATTTTTTTTTAAATATCTGTGTTTTATTTAAAATTTAAAAATTGCGCTCTTCTTGGGACACCCTTTAGATACAGCAAATATTTTGCAATGTTATTTTTTGTGATAACTGTATTAATATATGTTATTATACATTTTTTAAGTATCTAACTACAAGACAAACATCTCTATTTGTACGAGCAGTGCGCCAATTTTTGGAAACTAAAATCTTCATTTTTAAAACAAGAATTCTTCAAAAAATCGTCACATTAAAAATAAGTTTTACTGATTATAAAACTCGAAAATATTACAAAAGGCAACAATAAATTTATATATTATATGTATATATGTATATATTTATATATTATACATATATAATATAACTGCGTTATTTGTTATTTATTCGTTATAAAAATAAAAATTTATAACTTATGGAATTTCAACTCAAGAAATTGAAACAAATATCAAAATATAACTTTTATTTTTGCCCGAAAAAATAAAACTGAAAAATAACTTTTATTTTGCTCGAAAAAATAAAAATCAAAAAATAACTTTTATTTTTGCTCGAAAAAATAAAAAATCAAAAAATAACTTTTATTTTTGCT
The DNA here is from genome assembly GCA_021234595.1 of Delia radicum. Taxonomy (NCBI): domain Eukaryota; kingdom Metazoa; phylum Arthropoda; class Insecta; order Diptera; family Anthomyiidae; genus Delia; species Delia radicum. The sequence goes on from CM037851.1 coordinate 12,047,779, forward strand.
CGAAAAAATAAAAATCAAAATATAACTTTTATTTTTGCCCGAAAAAATAAAAATCAAAAAATTACTTTTATTTTTGCTCGAAAAAATAAAAATCAAAAAAAATGTTATTTTTGCTCGAACAAATAAAATCAAAAAATATTTTCGGTCCCATTAACGGTAACCATTAACGTGAATATTTAGATTTAAGCACTCCGATTATAGAACGGAACATTGCTGAGACGATATGAAATGAAACAGGGAACGAGTGGAATTGGAACACTAAGCACTAGATCCAAAAATGGAATAGGAAGGAAAGGGAAATTTTAAATATCGGCGTGTGTTAATTTGTATTATCATATACATAGATGAAAAACATACATATACATATATATACAGAGAAAAAAACATAGTTAAATCAAATATTTTTCGTATTTGATTCAAATATATTATTTATTTAAAAAACATTTATAAAATAAAATAAATATATTCGTACTTATAGTTGCCAAAAACTAGTTTGACATCTTCGCCCATCTAAATTTTTGCAGACACATGAAAAAAAATAAATAAAAGTACATTTAATTAATGATAAATTCCAATTTATAAATAAATGGTAAGTGAATAATTTGAATGTCTTAAATAGACAAAGTGTTTTTTACTTTGTGTAATACTTCTAAGTAAATTAATTGTTAAAGTTATTGCTTCATAATTTTTGTATTTATTTTCCATCTCAGGTTGTTTTTCCTTGCATATGAAATAAATAATTTACACTATCGATTTAATGCAACAATTATCGTTCTTGGCTACAAATTCTGAGGGGACCTTGTAGCAGTTTGGGTAGTAATGGTCATTTACTTCGCGCAAGTGATGACTTTTTTCGTAAGTGAATTTACACTATGCACAGCGTAGTCAGGAGCGGTTTCCACAGGGGTGGATGGGAAATCCCCTCCCCTCCCCCCAAATGATATTATTCAATACAAAAAGATTTAAAATTAATTAAAAATACTCTAAGCTCCCCCGCAAAACCTTTTCCTGGATCCGAGCCTGGAAGTAGTACATATCTTAAAAATGCTTAATTTATTATTTTATTGGTATATTTATGTAATTAGTTTTATCTTTTTAATAAAAAAGTTATAAAAAAATGAATTTCATTTTCAACAATTAAAATCAAATGGAATGAAACATAAGAAAAGCTCTGTATGTTCTTTTTTCCTTTGGGTCGTTAATCAAAAGTTGTTTTTACTGTCCCAACCAACGTATTCGTTGTGCCTTTATAAAACGTATAATTTTTTGGTTTTAATTTAGAATCTCCAGTTCATGATTATATCGTGATATGTAGTGGACATCACATATTATATACACTCCTTGATTATTTTCAATAGCTCCAAACCTTTTGCGTAACAAATATTCTTCTTTCAAAGCATATAATCATTGCTAAACTTTTGCCTCCGCGTGAACTCAGATATAGTCCGAGGTATTTAAATTCTTTATCAGATTCGTACACGATGTCATCTATAATTAATAGGGCTCAGAAGTTAATGCATTTATAATCGTGTTTTTTGTACATTAAATATGCATTAAAAAATGTAAAATATACACTTAAAAGCTAAAAATATGCATTTATTATTGCTTTTTTCTCAACATTATTAACACAAATTAAGTAATTTTTGTCTTAAAAAGTGGTTAACAATTTGAAAATTAGCTTTAATAATCGTCAGCAAGTTGGTAATTGTATTTTTCCTTTTTTTTTTTGGTCTTCGTGATAAAATAAATATCTCAAAAAATATTTATAAATTTAAGGAAAAAGAATTTATAAAATAAATAAATTTTTTCGAAAACGCTGATTTTACAAAAATATAAAATAATCTTGTTAAAAACGTGTATTTCAATTCAAATATCTGCATTTATAGCAAAATATGCAATAAAAAAATGCAAAAATATAAATATGCTTTTATAGCACAATATGTAAATATGTGAATTTATATCGAAATATGCAAAATTTGCATTATGATGCCATTTTGTTACAAATTTATTGATTCGCAAAGATATTTGGTTGACTTTGTTCTCCAGCTAATGAGAGCAGACATGTATTTACATAAACTTCCGAGCCCTCATAATTATATTAGGTACATGTTGGTGTTTATATGAGCTAAGCATGCATTTGGTTTACTCCCTATTTATTACTAAATCCGTAGTCTGTAATAAACAGTCCGTAGCCTCTTACAACCTATTATTAGCCGTTGCCTCTTTCAACCCATTATTTAAATTAATAAGTAACAATTACCCAATGAAGGACAATTTTTTCTTTCCTTAAGTAAATGATAGTTATGTTAGTGTATAATTAATAATTAATAATTGATATATTGTATACTTATTGTCTAACTACAATAGGTATACGTTACAAATAACTAACCACACACATCAACTATTACACAGGCCTACAAAAAAAAATTTTTTGTTTGGTGCCGCTAATTCTATGTTATAATTTGGTTAATTAGTCCGCAGGACGTCATGGTTAGCTGTCAAAATCGCGAAGCTACGTTCAGGTTTGTATCGATCGGTCATAACCTAAAAAATGTATTTTATTATACTTAATGTCATTATAGTCAATTAATTTCTTTGATTAAATGATAATATCGATATGCCGTCGTCGAGAAGGTGTTGTGTAAATAATCCAAATACATTTTGTTATATTTGTGGTGAATATGTAGTAAAAAAGTTTGTTTTTTTAATAAATTTACTAAATGTTATTTAATTTATTTATCCTTGCGAAATCTCGAAAACTACACGTAGCATTAAAAAAGTAAGTATCAATTTTTTATCAGGGTACCGAACGTACTTGAAATCTGTTTTATTTTTAGCGGCACCAAAATCATTGTAGGCCTGTGTTATTAATTATATCAAATGATAAAATCATTGACATACTCATGATTGTTAATGTAATTAAAACCAAAAAAACTTTTGTTAACAAACTATTGATGTATTATGTGTAATATAACTATTCAACTGCCAATAACTTTACCAAATCAACTTATCGTATTAGTTTCGCAGAACATCAATAGAGTGTAATTAATTAAACTAATTTATAACATCATCATGGATATTAATTTATTATAAATCAGCATTAAGGGGATTTTTTTTGTTTTTCAACAATTTGTATTATTTAAACACAATTGAGAAAAAAATAAATTTTATTGATGATAATTTTTATTTCCTTAATTTATTTTTCATTAATTTGATGATCTAAATCTATACAATATTTATTAATGATGTGTGTTTTAGATTATTATGTATATCAAATGTATAATCATAATTTTATATTGCCAATTAATTAAGTTGTTCAAGTTTGTTAATAGTTTACACACCAAGCATACATCTTATAATATGTACTTATGATTTTTTTTTTTGCTGTTGCTGTGATCAAAAAAGTAGTAATTAGTGAACATTTCAAATGAATACGCACTAACAGTGACGAATGTAATTATGGCTCACTTGATAACAAATCAAATCTTAAGCCAAAAAGACATATTAGCAAAAATTGGCAAAAACTTTTACTAAATATTTTTAGACTAAAATCAGCAAACAAAAACTGTAATAACAATATAATTTTTGCTATATTTACCATAAATTTAGTAGAATGCAAATAGCAATTAATTTAGCTAAAATCAACAAAAATGTTCACCTTATAAAAAAATAAAAAGTTTAAAAATTTCACATTTTTTATGATTTTGTTTGTCTACTAATATTTAGCAAATGATTAATTTGTCACGTTCAATGAACTAAAATTAAACTCAAATATTAATAAAGATTTGTAGATTCAAAGATCAATCCCATACAAAATGTTTATTATAAGTAACGCAAAAGATTTCAAAAAAAAAAAACATTATTAGTTTGTTCTCAAATTAATTATCTTTAACATTATTGTTTGATTGGATAATACTTTATTGAAGGGCTTAATGCAAAAACATGATAAGCCACAAAAACTGACTTTATGTGTTCATTGCATTACCTAACGTGGTATCAAATCCACTTAAAAAGCTATATTCCAAATACTTTCAGATCTGGAGCAAATGTTACTTTTACAATTCGGCTATATTTCAATATTTTTTTACGCAAGAACATGATATGCCACAACAATAAGATACACATACCTTGAAAAATTCTAAATAAATTTACTATAAAAACTTGATAAGCCACATTAATTTATTAAAATGTTTTCTACTGCCTTCTAGTCTCCCGGCGAGGAACATGCAAAAGAAGCCCCAGCTTCGCACTTACAACAAGTATATTTATTACGAAAATCTGTCAAATCAGCTATCTATTCTTTAAAATAAAAATATTCTAAATAAAATTTCTGCAACAACTTGATAAGCAATATTAATTTAACAAAGTGGGGTTTACTGTTATTAGTTTTTGCAATAAGCCCTTCAATTCAATTACTTTTTCTGATTGTTTTTAATAATTATTTTTTTTTCTGTAAAACTTTAAACTAAAATTTGATCCTCATAGATTGAAGTTAATTTTTGCGTAATTTTTAATGAAAACCTGTTCTCTGCAATTCTATACACTCAAAAAAAATAAGCTAGTAGAAAAATTAGTAAAACTTCTTGTAAATCAAGTATACTATTTTTCAGCAAATTTTTTGCTAAAATTATTTTAATGTCGTGTGCCACTAATGGGAGGTATGAGGGAGGGAGGGAGGAGGGAGTGGAGGGAGGAGGGAGGGAGGTGAGGGAGGGAGGAGGGAGGGAGGTGAGGGAGTGAGGGAGGGAGGGTTTGAGGGAGGGAGGGAGGGCGGGAGGGAGGGATGGAGGTGAGGGAGGGATGAGGAGGCGAGGGAGGGAGGGAGGGAGGGAAGGGGAGGGAGGGAGGGAGGGGAGAGGGAGGGAGGGTAGGGAGGAGGAGGGAGGGAGGTAGGGAGGGAGGGAGGGAGGGATGGAGGGTAGGGAGGGGAGGTAGGGAGGGAGGGAGGGAGGGAGGGAGGGAGGTAGGGAGGGAGGGAGGGAGTGGAGGGAGTGAGGGGAGGGAGGGAGGGAGGGTAGGGAGGGAGGGAGGGAGGGAGGGAGGGAGGGGAGGAGTAGCGGGAGTGAGGGAGGGAGGGAGGGAGGGAGGGTAGGGAGGGAGGGAGGAGGGAGGGAGGGAGGGAGTGGAGGCGAGGAGAGGGAGGGAGGGAGGGAGGGAGGGAGGGAGGAGGGAGGGAGGGAGGGAGGGAGGGAGGGAGGGAGGAGGGAGGGAGGGAGGGAGGGAGTGAGGGAGGGAGGGAGTAGGGATGGAGGGAGGGAGGTAGGGAGGGAGGGAGGGAGGGAGGGAGGAGGGAGGGAGGGAGGGAGGGAGGGAGGGAGGGAGGTAGGGAGGGAGGGAGGGAGGGAGGGAGGGAGGGAGGGAGGGAGGGAGGGAGGGAGGGAGGGAGGGAGGGAGGGATGGAGGAGGGAGGAGGTAGGGAGGGAGGGAGGGAGGGAGGGATGGAGGGAGGGAGGGGAGGGAGGGAGGGAGGGTAGGGAGGGAGGGAGGGAGGGAGGGAGGGAGGAGGGAGGGAGGGAGGGAGGGAGGGAGGGAGGGAGGGAGGGAGGGAGGGAGGGAGGAGGAGGGAGGGAGGGAGGGAGGGAGGGAGGGAGGGAGGGATGGAGGAGGAGGGAGGGAGGGAGGGAGGAGGGAGGGAGGGAGGGAGGGAGGGAGGAGGGAGGAGGGAGGGAGGGAGGGAGGGAGTGTGAGGGAGGAGGGAGGGAGGGAGGGAGTGGAGGGAGGGAGGTGAGGGAGGGAGGGAGGGAGGGAGGGAGGAGGGAGGGAGGGAGGGATGGAGGGAGGGAGTGGGGAGGGAGGGAGGGAGGGAGGAGGAGGGAGGGAGGGAGGGAGTGGAGGAGGGAGGGAGGAGGGAGGGAGTAGGGAGGGAGGGAGGGAGGGAGGAGGGAGGGAGGTAGGGAGGGAGTGAGGGAGGGAGGGAGGATGGAGGGAGGGAGGGAGGGAGGAGGAGGGATGGGAGGGAGGAGGGAGGGAGGGAGGGAGGGAGGGAGGGGAGGGAGGGAGGGAGGGAGGGAGGGGAGGAGGGAGGTGAGGAGGGAGGGATGCGAGGGAGGGATGGAGGTTGATTTAGTGATGTAGGTAGGGATGGAGGGATGTAGGGATTGGACGGGAGGGATGTGAGGTAGGTATGTATTTATTTATTATGTATTTATTTATTTATGTGTATTGATTTATGATTTATGTATTTATTTATTATTTATTTATTATTTATTGATTTATTTATTTATTTATTTATTTATTTATTTATTATTTATTTATTTATTTATTTATTTATTATTTATTTATTTATTATTTATTTATTATTTATGTTATTTATTTTATTTATTTATTTATTATTTATTTATTTATTTATTTATTTATTTATTTATTATTTATTATTGGGAATTCTATACACAAGACTATTGTCTCTTATTACAGTATAGAATTATATATATGAAGGAAAGGCGTTTCGTTCGAAATAATACAAAAATAATAATAATAATAATATTAACTTAATCTTAAATAATCAAATATTATTAAATAGTGAAATATAAAGTGGACAAAAATATCAATAATATAGTTTACAAAAACAAATTAACAAAATGATCAAAAAAAAAAAAAAAAAAAAAAAAGTAATTACATTAATAAAAATAAAATAATAAAAATAAAATAATAAATATAAAAGTATAAAAGTAATCATAATCATCCAATCAAACATTAACGTTTAAAGTTTAAAATAATTAATTTGAAAACAAAATAATAATGTTTTTTTTGAAATATTGTGCATTACTAATAATTTGTATGTTGTATGGGATTGAATTCCAAAGACGGATTGCGTGTATGAAGAACTGCCATGTGGAAACAAGATAACGACGTTTAAGAGGAATGATTCTTTTGCCTCTGGTAGAATTTGAAAATGTTAAACGTTTATATAGATGTTCAGGCTCCTTAGTATAAACCACCTTGTGTAAAAATATTAAGACCCTAGTTTTAAGTAAATCATCGAACTGGAACCCATAGAGTTTAGTTGTAGTTATTGATGAAATGGAATCGTATCTTTTCTTCCCATATACATAACGTGATATGTTTTTGAAAACTGAGTTAAGTTTATCTCTGCTTTCAGCATCACATTCAGAAAATAATTCACATCCATACGTTAGGATTGGCATTAGATATGTTTTTGCGATAAGAGTCCTTATTCTGACAGGTGTGCATTGTTGTGTTGTCCACAGCGATCTAAGCATCGAAAAAGTTCGACCACATGCGTAGTTAACATGGTCAGACCATGTTAGGGTGTTATTAAAAACAATTCCAAGATTTTTTGCTGATTTAACAGTTTTTATGCATTCATTATTTAAATTTACATCGGGTATCAAAACAGTTTTATTCAATCGCGATTGAATAACAAGACATTTTGATTTTTTGGGATTTATGCTAAGTCCATTGGCCGAAGCCCAAATATTAACCCGCTGAAGTTCATCATTCAATGTAGTGATGCATTGTTGAATATTTGATACGTTACAGCTAATGTAAAGTTGTACATCATCGGCATACATTCTCACTTTACAGTAATGTAGCTGGTGCGGAAGATCATTTGCGTAAAGGGAGAACAGAAGAGGGCCTACAATTGATCCTTGTGGAACACCTCTTCTAACAGGAAGTAATTTTGATTTGGCTGAGATACTTTGAACGAACTGATATCTATTACTGAGATAAGTCGATAATAAACGTGTAGCCGTTGTAGAAAATTTGAACATTTTTTCAAGCTTGTAGCATAGTATATTGTGGTCAACGGTATCGAAAGCTTTTGAGTGATCTAAGAGAACTAAAAAGTTTGTTTTTCTTGCATCAATTTCCATTCTTATATCTTCAGCAACATCTGCCAGTGCAGTTATACAGCTGTGTTTCTTACGAAAACCGGACTGTCGATCAGTTAAAAGATGGTGTTTGTTTATGAAAAGTGACATTTGGTTATGAATTATTCTTTCGAAAGCTTTGAACAAAAATGGTAAAATTGCAATTGGTCTATACTCAGTTTTCGTTTTTGGAATTGGAATAATTTTAGAATTTTTCCATTTTTCCATTTTGTAGGAAAACAACTAGTAGTTATTATCCTATTAAATATATGAGTAACGTAAGGCAAAATTTGAGGAAGAAGAATTTTGAGAAATTTTGGATGGATTTCGTCTGCTCCGACTGAATTTGATTTAATGGAGATACAACTTTTCAAAACATCAATTTCATTCACACAATCAAAACTAAATTGGTTAATTAAAGTATCATCATGATTGTTAACGTAATTGTTGTAGAAATTTATGTCAGCTTCCACCATAGGAATATTGATAAACTTCTCATTTACTGCATCAGGATCAATAGATACCGGTTCGTTGCTCACATCTTAACCTATGCCAATTTCTCTAATTGTCTGCCATGTTTGTCTTGAGCCCAAGGCTGAGGAGAATTTATCAGCGTAAAATTTCGCTTTAGCTTGCTTAATAGTTTTACGAGTTTCATTTCTGGCAGCACGGTACTCATTATGTAAAATTGTTGTTTTAAACTTTTTCCAACGAGAGTAAGCGAAATCTCTTTTATTAATGCATTGTTGTATTCTTGAAGAAAACCATGGATTTTTCGTTGGCCGTATTATCTTTGTTTTCAGTGGCACTGATTGATTAAACAAATTCAGTATGTTGCGTTCAATGAATGACAGTTGATCGTCTACCGAAAGCATGTAAAATATTTGATGCCAATCGATTTTAAAAAACTCACACTGTAGAAAAATGTAGTCTAAATTCTTAAAATCACGAAAAGTAATTGACTGATTAGGTACACGTAGTTTAAAATTATAGGTCATAAAGACGAGATCATGCTTGGAAAAACAGGGTGCAGAAATTTGATCGTAAAGAAAAACTTTGCGTATATCACTAACAAAAAATAAGTCCAATAACGTACTGCTTGTTGACGTGAAATGAGTGGGTGTATTTGTGTTAGGCGATGTAAGTCCTAGAAATGTCATACTGGTAATGAGGCTAAAATCCGTTAACGTATTGCAGTTAAAATCTCCCACAATAACAACATCATCATACATTAGTGTTCGGTTTTCTACAACCGTTAAAAATGATTTCATACATATATTTTTATCAGGCCTATATACGCAGCCTACTAGTAGTTTTTTTCCCTCAGAAATAATCTCGATCATCAAGTGTTCTACCAAATCATCAGAGCTAGAGTTGCATACGTTTTTAAATACCAAGCCCTTTTTCACATAAATGGCAACACCGCCGGCATAACTACTCCTGTCAACTCTAAGTAGGGTATATCCGTTTAAAGAAACTGATAAGTTTGTGTCTTTAGAGTCAAACCACGTTTCCGAGATGCATATAATATGTATGCCAGAATTTTCAAATATAAATCTAAATTCATCCATCTTGTACCTTAAACTTTGAGCATTAATATGGCAGATTTGTAAACCATCATTTTGTTTGGTTAAAATTTTAACCAAGTTTGCAGTGCCGTTTTTGGAATTTTCCCTGCTATTATTTGGATTGTGCATTAAAATACACAAATATTGGCAGAAAAGTAATGCACGATTTCAAATTGAAAATATTAGAACATGCAAATAAAAATTTGTAAGAAAATATAGTAAGATGGTAAAAACAGGATAAAAATATTTTATATTTGACAAAAATAAAACAAATTAAAAAGTAAAACACTGGTAATTTTAGTAAAATACATTTTGGTAAATATTTAATATTAAAGGAAATCACCACTTTGGTGATCGATGAAAAAACTGTCAGCTCCCTCAGATGGGCGAAACAAGATATTTAGATGCTCAAGATCATCAATACGTATTACCTGGCTGTCAGCGGTTTTCTTCACATAAACCAATCCACGCATAGTAAAGGCACTATGAATTTGATTATCCTTTTTCATGCGTACAGCTTCACGATAAATTAGGTAGTTGGACACTGTCAGACTTTCATTTACGTAGAATTTATGGTTTGAGCCGAGACCAATATGATTTAATGTGAACGCAAAACTTTTATGTGTATTTCTAAAAGTGGCTAGGGATTTAAGGAAAAAGTTCTTGTCATATGGAGACCACATCTTGACAATTATTGGCGCATCTGGTGAATTTATTTTATTTTTATTGTTTGCGTTACTTAGGCGATAGATTGATTTGATAGCAGGCATGGACAAACTAATTGTAGAGCAAATCAATCCAAATATATCCAATAAATTTTCTTCTGGATCAAACGGAATTCCATTTATACGCAGATCACACGCCACGGTATTATTTTCATGTCGCTTTAATTGTGTTTTTAATGATTTAATTTCATCCTTCATACTTAATACTTCATCCGCGACTGTTTCTAATTTATTAACTCTGTCTTTTAGTGAAAGTATTTCACTCTTCATTGAATTAAATCTCTCATCAAGTTCATTTAAGAGGACATTTTTGTATTCAATAAACTTGGTATTAATATGCTCAGAGAGTTTATCAAACCGTTTATCCATAATTGTAATGAACTTTAGTGGGGACTCTGTATCAGTTAATTTTGGAGTTTTATGAGGATTACCTATAAGAGAATGTTGTGTAACTTCTCTTAATCTTTTATGAGTGGGGGTTATAATAACTGTTGTAGTTGCTTCTGTATTTCTTATTTCTTGTGTGTTGTTTAAATGGTTATTCATTGTATTATTGTTTTTATTGTTTTTGTTTATATTTTTGCGGGTTTTTTTGTTATTTATTTTTATAGATTTTGTTACGTACATTTAGAGAAAAGAACAAAACTCTTATTAAACAATATGTAACTCTTTTTTATGGAGATAATAATAACTCTTTATAATTAGTAGATTTTGGCTTGTTTATTTGTATGGATTTATTTATGTATTGTTGGAATATTTTTCTTTAAAATGTTTTTAAATTAAAAATTGTTTTAAATAAAAAAAAAAGCAATAATTGTTTTTAACGAATTTTGATTAGAATTGTTTATGGTATCTAATAGATATTTTTTAACTATTTTAAACTTATTAGAACTTGTTTATTTATAATTTTTAAAAAAACGCTTCGGAGCTTATTAAAAAACACGTCCGTTCTCTTCAACAACTAAATAATTTGTTTTAGTTTTACTAATATTTTACTAATGTTCGACTAATTTATTCTACTAAAAAAAATTGTGCTGATAAACACATTAATAGTGTAGACGACAACCAGACTGAAAAATATACAAAGAATAAAGTAGATGTCGCGACATGTCAAGATGTTGTAGAGATTATCAACATGATACTAAAAATTACAACTCTTGTAAGACATATAAAAAATTAACCATGAAAGATTTTTGCATCTGTTTTTCATATATAAAACAAAATTGTGGATTAACACAACTTAAGTTTTGTGTTGTCACCGGCTTGTGGAAGTAATTGAATTATTGTCTAATTATTTATTGTCTAATTATTTGAAATTGCAAACAAAAATACGTTCAGGTAGACAGACTAAAGCGAAAACCTAGCCCACAAATCTTACGTAATTTTTTATATTTCCTTTGTCTTATTGCAAAAAAAAAAGTTGCATGTGTCATATTTTGTTATTTTTTCGATGCATTTCTAGAATTATGTACGGCATTTGCCTTCTTTTAAAAGATGACATCATTTGGACAACCATTGATGTAAGCAGTTGAAAGATAATTTTGTTTATGTTATATAATTTTATTATTTCTATATATTTTCAGATATTACATTAATTCATGTCGTCGATGTGGGAGTATGAACATAATTATATTTTGTAACTTATTCTACATTATTTTGAAAAGAATCACAAAAAAAATGTATGATTTTCAGCAAATATATTAACTAAAGTATAATTTTTCTACAAATTTTTTGAGTTTTTTTCATTCTACTAATATTCAGCAAAAATTTTGTTAACTTTTAGCAGAGAATTTTTAATCAACTAAGTGTTGACAAAACTTTTGCTGAATCTAAGAATTTTGTTGCTAAAATCAGCTCGCTGACATTTGCAACTTCTTTGCAAGCACCCTCCTGACTAAAATTTTGCTGACTCAGTAAATTTTTTTGCTGGCTTTACTAATTCTTTTTGAGTATAGTCTTGTGTTGAAACTAGAGTATTTTTTTAAATGATTTTTAATTTATTTTTAGCATATTTTTGTTTACAAAATTATTACATTTTTATTAAACAAAACTTAACCTCGAAAATTACATTATCAATTTTATAATAATGTTTTAGTATAAATGAAAATTTAAATTTAAAAAAATGAAAATAAATTATTTAATTTAACTAAATAAAAAACCTAATGAAAATTAAAAAAATCTAGTTGAAAATATTTATTACTAATACATAAACATTAATAAGAAACCACTACATAAATATTCAAAAAAAAAAACAACAATATGTTGTTGTTTTTTTATTAAATTCTTTTAAGCGATAGCATAAAAATATGTCGAGCAAGTTGCTTGACATATTTTAATTGATTCCATTAATTTTTAATTGACAGCTTTTAAAATTTTCAACCAATCGATTTAATTGAAAACAGTATTGAAATATTTTTTTTTTGCGTAATGATATGTTATTATTTTGCTCAACATTACCTTTTCTACACTAGCATGTTAAATAGGAAAAAGTTAATTCCTTTAGAGAATTTAAAAATGTTCCCTTGCTTAGAGTAATTCTTAAAATGTGCTTTATTTTTTTCCATGTCTGTTAAAACTCTGTGTATGTGTACATCAGGGTGGCCCAAAAATAAATACAGTCGAATTTTAGAGCTCCGCAAGGGTATCCCTGTTTCAACAGTCCTCAGTAATGCTAGGTCCAGCCAAATCGGTCAAATAGGTCGCTATAAAGTAACGATTTTTCAGACTTATAATAAAACTTTTTTAAGAACTTTGGCCGTCTAAGCAGGAATCTTAAGTCGAAACAACGACAGAAATATAGGCCGTAGGTCTATTTTCCATATATTTCCTGATCCTTTGAATGGATTTCCGAGTTTGGCCACCCGTTCATATTGTAAAAATATTTCTAATATGTCCAAGTTTTTTAAGTAATCTAAATGTTGTAGGTACAGTTCCAAAAATGTGAGACACCTCCGGTGCTCCTAAATACCTTTGTACATTTCCCGACATACTTTTACTCAAATAAGAGCTAAATTTGTGTAGGATTCTAATCCTTAAAAAATAATACACATTTTAAAGAAATCTCCGCAATATTGCCCACTAAACCATTGTTCACGGGTAAGTGGATTGAAAAAAGAATGGTCTATAACTTCTAATATATAAATTCAGATTCGGACTTAGGAGCCCAAACTACTATAAGAAAGTTTAAACCGATCGGCAGTACTGCTCTTGAATTAACTTTATTTTAATTTATTATTATTCTCTTTAATTCTGTCATTATATAATTATAGAAAGGGATGGGTTCATTTGCATTTACATAAACTTAGAGCTGGTTAAGATCATATAAAAGAGTGGAAATAGCATTATCAATGACCAAATTAAATAAATACACTCACGATTAAAAAAGTTTATATATGCTAGATATAAGTACATAATACTTATATCTCTTTTTATATAATTTCGTCCACAAAATGCATCTATGAGATTATGTAATTAGATTTATATTTGGTTTGTTGTATCAGATTATATTTGGTTTTATACAATTTAATATAATATAAAATCTATATATGATTTTTGTAATATATTCTTGTATTAAGTTGTATAAAATTCTTTCTAATTTTATTAATTTAGATAACATTTTATACAATAAGATATGACTGATTTTGGGATACAAAAACATCAGACAGCTTCTAATTAGATAGCATAAGATTGAATTGTATAATTCCAAATAGAATCTGATATCAGCTAATATAATATGATAGATAGATTTTGTGGATGAAATTATATAAACAGAGATATGATATCTTATATTCTTATATCTATTATATATATTAGGACGGGTCGATTTGTATGGAGGCAAAAAAATCGCTCAACGTTCAAGGAAAATCGTATTCTAGGGATCAAAATAAGAAACTTTGCCGAAGGAACCATACCTCTAAAACGAATTCTGACGTCCCGACTTTTGACCCGTAGGGTCAAATTTTGAAAAAGCCCACTTTGATATTTCCAACAGTAGGAGGAATCTCTCCCAGATTATGGGAGATACTTGTTCTCCGGGAGACGCGCTAGCAAACTAATGCATAAATCATTATTCTAGGGGTTAAAATTGAAGTTAAAAGAGGGCCTTTTTAGCCGTGTTTTTTTTAGCAAAATGTACAAATCTCGGGATAGAGATATTTCAGAAAGTAGGAGGAGTCTTTCCAAGATTAGGGTCTCTATTTCTTCTCCGGAAGAAATAGAGTATAAATATATTCGATTGGGTTGGATTCGATTGGGGCACTCTAAATGGGTCAAAGTGGGATTTTTCAAAATTTCACCCTACGGGTCAAAATTCGGGACATCAGAATTCGTTTTAGAGGTATGGTTCCTTCGGCAAAGTTTCTTATTTTGATCCCTAGAACACGATTTTCCTTGAACGTTGAGCGATTTTTAAATCGACCCGCCCTAATATATATACTTCTTTAATTGGGGTGTAAAACAAGAATACACTGTCGCATTTCTGACTGTGTATAAACAAATACAATAACACTGAAACATTAATAATTTCACGTAATATAAAAGACGAGACCCGAATTTTATAGCGTGCGCCAGTCTAGTGTACATATTGATTTACCCTTCAATATCCATATACGCAAATATGCTCTCAAATGAAGGGGTATGTAAGTATAATATTTGAGTACAGTTCATAGGTACTTTAACATGTGTGCGTGTATGTCTTCGTACACTCAAAACATTATTGTGATAACTTTGTTGCCAATCGAATGCATCCGTTATTGCGACAGATTTTTTCTGTCGTGAATTGCGATTGAAACAACCGAAATTCCAGTGCGACAATAAAATTTCGATTACATCAATAGAAATTCGGTGATAACAACCAAAAAACTGAATAGCTACAGCCGAACTATTCGATTGACTACAAATACGGTTGCTACTACCAAGTCTGTTTTCTGGGTGTATATAAAACTTGTAGCATCCATCATATTTCTATGCATAAAATATCGTATTGATATAAAAGCAGTTCCCCAAAAGTTAGATTTTATACTCCTGTTCGAGTGAGACATTTATTGAATGCAAATGAGAAGTTATTTGATATGAAAGCTGATTAATAAAAAAAATAAAGATATTTTTAATGAAGATAAATATTCGTTTAATCTAAAGCATGAAATATTGTGGGTGTATAACACTACACTTAAGCACAACTGTATAAACATATTTGTGTAATACACAACATGTATAAATGCCATGTTAATTATAAATTAAGTTTGTGTTTAAGTACCAATACACTGGTTACACCCACCTAACAGCTTTATAAAATATTACTAACTCCGAAAAATCTTACCAACACGACGAAAAAAGTTCAGATATAATGATTATATATAGTATCACATATAACTAAACATCTCATCTGATCTGATCCTAAAAATGGCATATATAAAATAATCTCAAGGGATCTAATCTCATATAGTTCGATCCTAAAAATGGGTCTTAATTAACATAGAATTTTCTCTGTTATTTTACTTGGAATTTCGCTTGTAATTTACGTAACCAAGCTTAGGAGTCACTTGAATTCAGTTATTTTTAAAAGAAATTAAATTATTTGATTGCGTTAGTGTAGCCATTCTGTATATATACTAAAAAATGAATTTAAAAAACCTCTAAAAAATCAATTTCTCTTAAAACGAGTTGGCACATAAAATTTAACAGATTTGGAGTACCTGGGTTCGTCTTTAGTCTATATGTCTGTAGAGGCTTCATCAAAACAACTTTCAAAACTATTTTATAATTATAACTCAGAAAATTTACTGTCAAATATTTTCAATTCAGTTTTGGAATTAATTTTAAAAATAATATAAAACTATATTTTATAAAAATTTAAGTTCAATTGTTTAATATAAAATAAATAAAACGTGGGAGACTTATCACGTTCCCATATGTTCTTTGGCTTGAAACCTAATAATTATAACCTTTTGTTTAGTACTTTAATAACAAAATATTAATAAGCATATTCTTCTTAGCTTAAACGAGCGTAAGACAATTTTTTTCTTAATATTTTGTCTCCACATTGGATGACTTCTTCAGGGAACAAATTTAACAATATTTGTAATATTTGTTCCCTGAAGAAGTCACCCAATATGGAGACGAAATATTGGGAATAAATAATTAATAAATAAATGATATTAAGCTCATTTAAACTAAGAAGAATACAATAAAAGAAAACTTAACATTATTAATAATCATAACACAACATAAAACCGCAGTTTTTCATGTTTTTTTTGCAGTAAATTATAAAATTCATTTATGTTCTAACGTTGCTAAAAATTTATAAGTGATAGAATTTTTTTCATTCAATTTCACTATATATATTTATATATAATGATATTTTTTGCTATATATAACTATTAGGGCGGGTCGATTTAAAAATCGCTCAACGAACAAGGAAAATCGTATTCTAAGGATGAAAATAAGAAACTTTGCCGAAGGAACCATACTTCTAAAACGAATTTTGATGTCCCGACTTTTGACCCGTAGGGTCAAATTTTGAAAAATCCCACTTTGACACATTTAGAGTGCCCCAATCGAATATAATTTATACATTCATCTGCTAGAGCGTCTTCCGAAAAAGAAATAGAGACCCTAATCTTGGAAAGACTCCTCCTACTTTCTGAAATATCTCTATCACGAGATTTGTACATTTTGCTATAAAAACACGGATAAAAAGGCCCTCTTTCAACTTAAATTTTAACCCCTTAACGGTCACTTAGAATGATGATTTATGCATTAATCTGCTAGTGCGTCTCCCGAAGAAGAAGTAGCTTCATAATCTTGGAGAGATTCGTCCTACTTCCTGAAATATCAAAGTGGGCTTTTTCAAAAAGTCGGGACATCAGAATTCGTTTTAGAGGTATGGTTGCTTCGGCAAAGTTTCTTATTTTGATCCCTAGAATACGATTTTCCTTGTATGTTGAGCGATTTTATTGTCTCCCTACAAATCGACCAGCCCTAATAACTATATATAAATGTGATAAAATTATTTGTGATTAATTGTACCATATACACTTATATATGATTATATATGGTAGAATATATGGTCGTATAATATATGGTAGAATAGAATATATGGTCGTATATATTTCTATATCCAGTTCATATGATCACATATACAAGATATGCTAATATATAACATTACGATACAATGATATATCATGATATATAACGCCAAATTAAAAAAATTTCATAAACTAATTATAAGATAGCATATAAATCGTAATATATTGACACACATATAATGATATATAATGATATCAAGTTGTATATGAGACACTTTTTTCATCGGGAAACCAAAACTAACTACCAACATCATCAGCATTATTATATACATAAACATCGTAATATATACAGGTAGTTTGTTGTATGCGTGTGTGTTAAGAAGCAGTTTTTCATAAGGAAAAAAATCTAGTTACTGGTTACAACTAAACAAATTATGGCCAAACTTTAAAACTAAATAAGTAAGTTCATGTTTCTCTTTGCTCTATTTTCATTCCTGTTGTTTTGCTAGTTAAAGTTATTTATAAAGTAGAAAGGAAAACATAATAATCACTTACCTACACGTATACCTACATATACAAACACAAAACAAAAACATTTGCACTATGGTATGGAAATCCAAAAATTAGCGAACTCTTACAAACAATTGATTTTTTATTTCGGAAAAAATTTAAATATGTATCAAAAAAATCTGATAGTTTTGTGTAATTATTTAATTTATTATAATTTTTTCCCCTTTCTCTTAGTATATTGCCCCACTGTGTAACCCTATGACAAAAGTTATGTTTACAATAGTATGTGCGTGGTATGTGTGGGAACGTATTTAAGATGTTCTTGTTATATATGTGAAAATATATTAACAAAATTCCATAAAATATGCCTTAAGGTTTGTATATATTTATTAGAATGTACCTTAAAAAACGAGTTGTCGATTTTCGTTTATTACATCCCCAGCTTTATTCCAAATGGTATGGGAAAGAAATCAATTTTTGTTTTGAAAATGCTCACCCGAGCCGAATTCTGGCCGGCAATGGCCCATTTGTGAAAATAGATCATTTTGATTAAAAAAAAAAAATGACAAAATTCGAAATATTTAAAATTTTTTTTGTTTTTTTTTTAAATTTTTTTTTATCGGGATAAACATTAATTGCATTTATAGTAATTAAATGTGCTAAAGTCCCAAAACTTATTTAACAAATTGTGAAAAACAATCTGATGTAGGCGTGTCCCTATCCGGATTTCATTCCTGCCTAAGGAAATCTTCAGGGGACTTTGTTATTAGAATTTCTAGAGATATTTGTTATGTTAAATCACAAACTCAATGCGAATTTCTTGTCCTCGTCTAGGAGCGAGATTCAAAATTTAAAATATCAAAGAAAAAACAAAAACAACAACAAAATATTGTCACAATTGGCTTTGTCATCTTCCAAATACTACTCTGTTTTTTTTTTTTCATTTATTCCTTTAATATAATTAATACACTTTAGCCTGGAATCAAAAATTACTCACGAAGTTGACGAAAATGAAAAAACGTGTTTTTTTGGAATTAATAAATTTTAAAGATGTTTTAAAATGCCTAATTTTTAGATATCGATTGCTATTTTTTTTAATAAATTGGTTGTAATTAAAGAAAAAAATAATAATTAAAGAATAAAAATTATAATTTCTGTTAGTTTGTGGAGCGATTCTTTTTCAGGACATTTTATAACAATTGATTATATTGTTAAAAGTTGATCAAAATTTTAATGTTTTCATCAAAGTTTACATAAATTGCGGAAAAATATTACCTTAATTTAACTAGACTATAATTATTTTTACTTTTATTTAAAAAATCGTTAAGCTTTTTGACAACAAACACAAATGAAACTTAATTTTTAATATAACTACAAGATTGCAAATCCTTTAAATTGATAAAAAAATGTTCACTTGATAAAAATAACTATGTAACTTGATTCACATAGGGTTAATATTTACACCTTTGACCAAAAAAGACCAACTAGGAAATATACAGAATAATTTTTTTCAGATTTTCATTAAATTAAGATATGTAATAAAGGGTACTAACTAACGAATAAGAGCAATTCTTTATCGTGCCAATCTTACTATTAATGGTTTGAAATATGGGGTCCAAAATGGCACCAGGAAAAAAAAAATAAACATCATTTTTTTTCGGTTAGATCTTTAAAGTTTGTTAAATTGGATGCCCATTTTTGTATAGTTTCTTTGGAACAAATGTAAAAAAACTAAAAAAAGAAACTGGTGCGATTTATGACCCCACTATTTTAACCCTTAAATGTAAGATTGGTGCGATAAAGAGTTTCAATTGTTTGTTAGTTTAGTACTCCTTCTCACATATCCAAATTTAATCAAAATCTGAAAGAAGTCATTCTGTAAATTTCTTAGTGAGTCTTTTTTGGTCAAAAGTGAAAATGTTTACCTTAATCAAATTATGTAAAATGACTATTTGAAGCCAATGCAATTTATCAATTAAGACTCTTGTAGTAGGCATAACTTAAACTGAATTTCCTGGGCCACTAAGGACGCAAGTAACGATAATTATAGTCTAATAAAATTTAGATGATATTTTTCCGCAAATTACTCAAACTTTTGGGAAAACATTAAAATTTTGTAATTTTTTCATATAGACGCAATCGAACAAATAAAAACATAACAAATATTACATTATTCAAAAAAAAAAAAAAAAACAACAACAACGTCACTGACGAAGGGTCAATACCAGAAACTACACAGTCTAATTAAAAAAATTGAAAATTTACAATGTAGTTATGATTTTTAGAAAATACACTCATTCTTCTCTATCACGCCTTTCACAATTAAAATTAAATAAAAATTGCATATTAATTATAGTATTAATTGCAGTTGTCTGAAAAAGACGTTAAAATTCAAACTCAAACAAAAATCAAACTTTGCTCTCTGGCAATTCTTCCCTAACTAAGTATGCGCCATCTATTGAATATACAAGAATATATCATAGATGTGGGATCACTCACAACATATGGGAAAACAGTGGATATTAGAGGGAAGTAAGTTTCTAGAAATAGAACTGTTGTGTTGTTGGAGTTGTACTTCTGAGATTATGTATGTAAGAACAAAAACACCGTGTATTGAATAAAACTAGTTTTAATCACAACAAAACTCGACCTGACGATAGCTCAGAGGACTAAAGCGCTCTGTATAACGTGTAGTGTGACTGCATGTGGCATTAGAAATCAGTTTATCTATACCACGGTCAGTGATTGCACAGAAAAATTTCATATAGACGCAATCGAACAAATAAAAACATAACAAATACTATATTATTCAAAAAAAAAAAAAAAAACAGGGTCACTGACGACGGTTCAATACCAGAAACTGCGCAGTCTGATTCAGAAAATTGAAAATTTACAATGTAGTTATGATTTTTAGCAAATACACCCATTCTTCTCTACCACGCCTTCCACAATTTTGTAAAATTTTTTACAAAATAAGAAATTGTTGTACAATAAACTGGGAAAAAGTCGATCCACACACAAATACTAATTATCGTTTTTTAATTTCTTTTTTCTTCAATGCCAACTATTATATTATACAAATAGCAATCAACATCTTGAAATTAGACATTCTAGAAAATCTTTAAAATTAATTTTAAAAAACCATGTTTTTGTCTTTTTTAATATTCGTGGGTAATTTTTGACTTTAAGCTAAAGTGGGTTAATGATATCCGTTGAAGAAAGAATTCCATATCTGAATAATTTTGAGTATATTAAATGAATAAATGAAATTAATAATTAAGCTTTTCAAACTTTAGAATTTTGGGTATTTTTTAGTAAAACTACACTTTTTTCTCGCAAATGGGTGATTTTCGGTCAAAATACGTCAACGTTGACGTTAACGTTTTTCAAAAAAAAATCGATTTCTTTCATTGGGAAATATTTGCAATGAAACTGAAGGTGTATTTACAAATATTTGTTTAAGGGACACCCTAACAACTATATATTTATGTATGATGGCGTGGAACAAGAAGATGAAAAAGCAAAGATATATGTAAGTATGGTATGTTTACTTAGGTTTTACCCATTGGTAAATAACTGTTTTTCTTATTAACCAGTTAACTGTTTTGTAATTTATACTAGATGTGATAAAATATTTGAAATCGATTTCTATCTAAAAGTGGAAATAATTCGAAAATCAATAATTATTGTACATTTACATTAAGAATCGAACTAGATTTCGATTATATGGTTCATAACAGGGGTGCCCAAAAGTTCCTTATGGAAGAGCAAACACCAATACATTTAAAGAAAAACTAATTTTTATTCAATATTTTTGTTGTTGTAAAAACCAATACATACAAAGAAAAAAGAAAAAAATATTTCAATGTTTACCAGCAAAGCATACGAAAGTGTTGTTGCTTTGCACTTGCGTGTATACAGCGAAGAACGACAAAAAACTAATAAGACAAAGTTGTTTGTGTATTTCTTATTGTTAGTTCTGACTGCTCTATGTGTGTATTAAAACACACAGCCTATAGCTAAGTGCTTTTACAAAAACAAATGAGCACCATGTGCATAGGGCTTGGGCACTTCTGGTTTATAATATGATACACGACCAAGTTTTCCAAATCTGGTTTAAACTGAATTTCGGGCATAAAGTAAACGCAACCATATATTAAAATAATTTGCAATCATTTAATTTGTCAGCTAACAGGTTAAAGGTATATATTTATATACGGTTAAGTGTGTTTGTTTTAAATCTTGTAATATTTAAGGTTACCAATGAAGTACTTAAGTTTTTCGACGTGTATGAGTGTGTATGCGTGTGTAATATGCTCATAATGAAAATGTAAATAACTATTTTTGTCTCCGTTTTTTTTTTTTTTTGTTTTATATGAGAGTTTTAACATTCTATCCTTTTTATCCTACATGTATTAAATTCAATGTCAAACTACTTAAACAGTTTATAATAAAAAAAAAAAAAATTTAGCTGACGTTAGTATGTTTAAGCACTTGTAATAAAACGTTGCAAACATAAAATAACTTGAAGAAAAGGATTGTGTTGGAGAAAAAATGTGCTGGCAATAGAAAATGAAAATGTTTGAAAAACATTGTTATACAAATATTTTCGCTGGTATTTTTTCTGATAATTTCTTTAAGAAAGTCGTCAAAAAACCTAACATTTTAACAGACATTTCAAAATATTATAAAAGTCTTTAAAATTTTTTCTTACGGGCAAATTTCTAGAGTCCCATGGCACTTGAAATTAAGAATATTTATTAATGATTTTTTTTTAAAAAGAAATTCGATTTTTCGAGAAAAAAAAACTTAAAAAAAACTTTCTCGATGTTTTCCTTCAGATTTCAGAGAAATTTTGATATATGATAGAGGAGACAATATTTTATAACACTCAAAATTGTATGAAAATCTATAGTTAAAAATGTTTTTGTACTCTATTTAATAGATTTAAAAAATATAAAAATACTTTTTACATAAAGTGTGTTTTTTATACAGGTATAGATCTTGAAGTTGGCAACACTTTTTTAACTGGCGGCCATTTTGTCATCAGTCAAGTGATTTTTGTTTAGTTTGGTTTGTCATTTCAACATGAATAGAATGACGCTTTCAAATTGGGCAAATTTATTTTGAAAATCAAGGTTATATTCGAAATACGCATCGCGCACTATGTCCATTTTACGGTCAACATAATCGTTCATCAGAGCAATTAATTCGATTAACTATGGAATGTTTTCGCACCAAGTTTACTCTAAATGGTAATATGCATCCACAGAGACATCAGTATATACGCCATCGTGCACCGCCATAGAGCCATGATTACTGACTTTTTCGTTCATCAATTGAACAACCATGATGTGCAGGAGCTGTGGTTTCAACAAGACGGCGCAACATGTCGCACAGCTCGTGCCACTATTCATTTATTAAGGGCAACGTTTGCTAACCTCATAGTTGCACGATTTAACTCTGCTGGACTATTTTCTGTGGGGATATGTAAAGTCGGTAGTCTACGCCGACAAGCACGAAACGATTGACCACTTGGACAACAACATTCGCCGAGTTATTGCCAATATACGGCCACAAATGTTGGAAGAAGTCATCGAAAATTGGACCTCCAGATTAGACTACGTCCAAGCCAGCAGTGGCTGTCATATGCCAAAAGTCATATTTAAATTATAGTATCAGAAGATTATCTTTCGAATAAAGTAAATTTGATGTCAATTTAAAAAATTCACCTTTGTTTTATTCCATTTCAAAGTTCTATATCTCTATAAAAACACAGTTTACTTCTTTCTAACAAACATAAATAATTTTTGACATGACGTATGATTTCTATGTTACAAAAATAATTATTATGGGTAGCCTCCTGATGGGTTGGTTCTCTTTGATCTCAATACAAGAAAAGAAAAGTTAGGCCCACATATATTTTTATTAGCGGCCTCATCTCATCTTTAGTGGTTTAAAAGTGGGGTCAGAAATAACCCCATTTTTAGGTTTTTTGGTTTATTTCGAATTGCTTCAGAGTAATTTAAGACAAATGTGATACCAAATGAAAGAGCTTTTGTAGACGCATAAACTGGTATACGAAACATAACCGATAACTTTCAAACCATGTTAAAAATATTAAATATGATCAGGGAAAATTAGATATGATAGAATCTAATTAGTTAGATCTTGTGCCATATCTGAACATATATGTTCAGGTATGTCATTTATGATACACTTTATGGCCAGATCTGATCAGATCTAGCATCAGATCTGTTCGTATTTGAACGGATCTGGAAAATGGAAAATTTTTATGTCCAGTTATGAGCAGTTCTTGTCATACTCGATCAAGTCTGGTGGCAGATCTGTTTATATCTAAAAAGATTTCATGATATTTTTGTCCAGATCTGGTATCTAAGTCCTTTGAGAAGTTTTCAAAAGCACCAACATAAAAAGGCTTATCTTGTTTTATTGATCTAGTAACGAACAGTTAGTTAAAAAATTGCTAACACTTTGTGTTGGGTTTCCTTTTTTGATGCTTTTATCAAAGAGTATATGCAAATAGAGAGGCTACACTTCCTACGCCTCTCATCTACAAAATACCGAACTCGGGCAAGCAAATGAAAACATTTTTTTTTTACACTAAGAAATGATTGCAACATGTTAAAAAAAAATTAAAACACTCACTTTTATTTTGCTTATATTTGTTATTTTCTATTAGAAATTAATATATTTTAAAATTATCATTAGTATTTAAAATAATTAAAAATTTTATTAAATTATTATTTAAAAATATGGAAAAAATTAATTTTAAATTTTAAATTTCTGCAACATATTTTAATTTTTTGGTGCGAGCTTACGAATAAATAAAAATAGAGCAGATTGCTTTTATTTAATATTCAGACATTTAAAATTTACTTTTTATTTTTAATTGTGTTTGTTATTTTGTTTGTTTTTAAAATTTTGAAAACTTCAGGAAAACTTAAAAAGTTTTCATTATTTTTTTTTTGTGTGTTACCCAGCAGAAAATAGGTAGCAGTAAAAACCATTTATTGCTTCCTTGCGTCTTCTCTTACTGCTTCGTAAGAGGCCTAGGTTCTTAAAGATCAGGAGAGAAAGACCAAATTTCATTGATTGTTGACATCGCTTTTGGTTGTGATTTCCAAAAAGTAATGAAATGAGTAATAAGTTTTCAACACTTTCTTATTATTTCAGCGAATTTTTCTTAAAATTTGTTAAAACTTGGATTAAGAAAATGTAGCTCGAACGAAAATTAAAATGTTTATAAAGTAAAATTTATATAAAAAAACAACTCACTATTCGGCTTATTTAAGCGCTATAGCAACACATTCCCTGCAGAAAATTAGAAGCACTAAAAAGGTTTAAAAAGTCATGATCTTATAAAGTATTTCAATTAATTCATAACTCAACTATGATTTTAACCGAAAATAAATTATGGCTTTAGATTTTTTTTTGTCGCGGTCCTATTATAACAACTACGCGTTAATTAAATACCAACATTTACGCATACTTTATAATAATTTATGTATTTGTATTCGGTTATAACATCAATCATACGCATAGTAGAAGTAAGCTAAATTAAAT
Organism: Delia radicum; assembly: GCA_021234595.1. NCBI lineage: Eukaryota > Metazoa > Arthropoda > Insecta > Diptera > Anthomyiidae > Delia > Delia radicum. The sequence continues at coordinate 12,073,026 of CM037851.1, forward strand.
ATAACTCCCCAGCAAAACCACACATTACCAAATCATGGGTGAAGTAATGTATCGCCATAAGGCTTCATGCATTACTTTAAACGTTACTTCACTGATGAATTTTACAGGCGATGAGCCTCCAAGTATCTCATTACCTTGTAGTGGGTAAAGTAACTGGTTACTTATATGGTTACATGGTGGGAAAAAGTAATGTGTCTATAAATAGATTTTCATAAAAAAAAATGCATAAATATTTTTTTTACAGATATTTTTTTTTAATTAAATAAATAACTTTTTTTATTAAATAAATAACTTGGTCATGCTGGGATTCGAACCTGGGGTCTCTGGTATTTAACAATTAGTTAGGCGAGAACTCTACCAACTGAGCTATCGATACATACAATATTTTATTGCTAAACATGTAGATGAGTTGTTGTGCTTCGTGTTTTCGTTCGTGATATCAAAAATATACACCTTACCATTATGCTTACAAACAATCACAAAGTAATGTGTCTATAAATAGATTTTCATAAATATATATTAATAATTACATCACGTTTATAATTCATGCATTATGTAATTGATGATCGGTAAGTCATTATTTTAAGTTTAATCAAGGTAATCCATGATGGTTCAATTATCGGTAACTCATTACTTCTTGTTGGAAAATAATGATACAGGTAAGGAGTACACATTACAAGGTAATGCATTACTTTATCGCACTCATTACCAAAGTTTTGCTGGGTCATACGCAACGTAAAACTTTTACTTGTTCTACCACGACAACTCGCATATAACTAAAGTAAACAATTTTAATTAAAGTAAACGACTTTATTTCTTTCTGCCATCAAAAATAGCTACCCAGGAAGAAATTGTTAAACCGTAAAAAAAAAATATAGTACTGGCAAACCACTGTTATTTATGTAAACCCCACCGTGTTAAAAATGACCAATTACAACTAATATTGTACTAGAAAGCATGTGTTTTGTCAGTACCATCTGCAAAATTCTTTGCCAATATTGTTTTTTTTTACCAATATTACAACCAATTATATATTTTTACATTTTATTATATTTTAAACATTTAACCCTCTAACTGGCAAACGATGTTTTGGAACGAAATTCATACCATGTGCTACACTCGAAAAACAAATAATAAGTTCTTCAACAAAATTGTTTATTATATTTTATATTTATATTATATTATATATACTATTATATATTTTAGGGTACATTTTGTAAACTAGAGCATATAAAATAGGAGTTTTAAACAAAAATTAATTCTCTTAATAAAATATAACCATACTCCAAAAACTATTTTTTTTTCTGCTCCTATTTAAGAAGATAAAGCGATTTTCGCTTTTTGGAAAAAGCGAAATTAGGGGAAAATGTATCTGAACTGCAATTTATATTGTTCAAACTTCAATGCTTTGCTATTAACACTTAATGTATTCATTTCATAAATATCCGCCTATAAGATGATGTCCTTTAGAGGAATTCTGATAAAATCCTGTGAGTCCTTGGTCTAAAGTAAGGACTTATTATTAAAGATAAAGGATGAATCTTACTTATATTTTATTATAAAGAGTTTTTAGTCAACTTAAATTGGTTTTTTAGATTTTTGATAACTACTCTTTTTAAAAATAATTAGATTTAGTAATTTTAAGAAATTTTGATTTTGAAGCTTTCTTGCTTCTAAACCGTGGACGGGCACACGAAAAAATTTCTTCGCTATATATTTAGCAAATTTAGTTTTCTATCGGAATATATTAATTTCTAAGTAGAAAACGCTCATTTGACGCATTTGTGGTAAATTTTATGAAGACTGCCCTGAGGCAGCCTTACCCGTTAGAGGTAAGATGTGAAAGGTATTTTGAAAGCACCAAATTTTTGGAATTACCAACGTTACACCAACGGTAGCAAGTTCACTCAAACCAACGGTTGGCCACTTTTATCAATCGGGTTACAGGACAATACTGCCAAAATTGTCAATCTTACGTTCTGCCAATACATAACCGGCTGTAGCTTACGCTTTGCCAACACTGTGCCGATTGTTTTTTCTGTCTGGGTAGTTTTGTAGGAGTATGTATTAGGGTGGCATTACGTTATATGGGCGACATTTTGTTTCGGAATTTTAATGAATTTCGCTCGAGAACTTGGGTAACCCAATTTAACAAAGAGGCCAACGGTCAGATTTTTTAAATTTTTGAAAATTTTAGAATTTGTTTTGTTTCTCCTAATTTGCTGCACTTGTTCTTCAATGTGTGTTAGTTTATAAAAAGAAAGAAACATTAAATTAACGCTTCTGTGCCCTGTTTATATTTTTAATATTATAAAAACCTTGTGTTTTGCAATTTGATCAATAAACTGAGATATGGTATGAAAATAATAATGAATATTAAATAATCATTAACCCTTTTTCCCCAATCGGGTCAAAATTACTTGTTCCTCAAAAACTTTTATTAAACTAAATTTTAAATAAAAAGTGTGCACAAATCTACACTTTTTAATTAAAATCTATTATTTAAGCCTTTACTTTGTATTAAGTAAATACGTAGCAAATAAAATACGGGATGCTAAAATTAAATTTTATAAATTAAGTTAAGTAAAATATCACTACTTAAATTTTATAAATTAGCTTCTTCAGAAAATATCTGTCTACAATTTGAAACAAAAAGACATAAAAGTTTAATATGCTTGTTAAATTACACGGTACAACACAAAAAAAAAAAAAAATTACAAGGTCCGACCAATAAATTTTGATAGAAGAGACAAAAAAAAAGAGAAGTGGATCGGCGTTTTGAAAGTTTACATCTAGGATTCATTTCAGGGGGAGGTAAAGATTCCCACAAATGCAAATTTTGTATTGTCAATTGGCATAGAAAATCGAGTAAAGCTTACGTTTAAAGTATATGGTGTGTTCAGAAAATTTATGTAAAATATTACGGAGAACATTTTTGTAGAATATGTTAACCCTCTAACTCATCAATGTAATGTCTTTTTTGTCCTTCTTTTAAAACGAGCAATAAACACCATTAAAACAGGGATTTAAGGGGTTAAAATGTTCCGCAAAAATATTCGCCGTGAAATTTTACTATAAGTCCCTGAATACACCAAAACGGAAAATTCAACCAGAAAGTCAGAAATAAGACACAACAAATTTCGCATTTATTAAGAATTTTATTTTAAAGTACCTCAAAAATTTAGCATGATAAAAATAAAAGTTCAAATTTAACTAAAAATCAGTAATATCTCTATTATTTTACCTTCGATAGCAAATTTGGATAGGAAGTATTCATTAATTACATTTTGTTTTAGCTCTAGGGAATTCCACTTCATTATGATACAATGTCCAGCATATTTCAGAGATAAGCGAATGAATGCTTTTGCCTTTATAGCGCTCTTCAATGGGTGAGCATGTCTGATGAAATTTTTCAATATGCTCATCAGATTTTGTTGAAAACTGATTCTCAAAGTAATTCATATGGGAATTTCAAAAATGAACTTTTGTTGACATAAGAACGCCTAGTTTTTCAAAAACTAGTGTCTACGTATATTCGAGCAGTAGGAGAACGATTTTTGCCTAAGACCTTGTATATCACTTCCTTAATGCTTTTCCACGCACCATTTCGTCGAAGTCAGCGTGTTTTTTGCTCTTTTTTAAAAGAAGGACAAAACAGACCCTAATCTTCTATTTTACAAAAATGTTCTCCGTAACATTTTACATAAATTTGCTGAACACACCATATACAATTTCCTATGCCGATTGACAATACAAAATTTGCATTTAGGGGAAACTTTACCTCCCCCTAAAATGAAACCCAGATGTAAACTTTCAAAACGCCGATACACGTGTCTTTTTTTTTGTCTCTTCTATCAAAATTTATAGGTCGGAGCTTGTAATTTTGGAAAAAATTTGATTTTGTTGTACAGTGTTATTAAATTGTCATTATTTTTTGTAATTTTTTTGTGGTATTTTTGATTATGCTCGATTCCTCTTTCGGCGCAGTTATAAACTTTATTTAACTTTTATTATAACTTATTATCTAATAAATTTCTTAGATGAATTTCTAGAAAAATATTCAACAAATAAAAATTTGTATATGTTAAGTTTTGAAAGTGTTAAAGAAATGGGTCATTTAAACCCTAATTACACAAAGAAAGGTTAATTTTTCAAAAAATATTGAAGAAAATTCTTAACAAGATTAGAGAGAACCAGTGTAGCTATGTATGAGAAATGTATATGAAATTTTAATAAAGGTACTTAATACAGGAATACGATAATTTGACCTTTAACCTCTTTTGGACACGGCTTATAGTTAGTTGTCCGATTTCGCTCAAATTTTGACCATAACCATTTTATAACAACTGTCACAATATTTCGCGCGAAAATTGTTGAAAATACAAAGTGGATTTTTTAATGCCACCCTAGTGTGTACCTATATATAATAGGGTGACATTTATTTTTTATTTATTTTATTACAGTCATGTAACAACTTGTTTAAATTTATTTCTTTTTTTTTTAGTGATTGCTATGAATTTCTGATTGATTTTCTAAATAAAACTTAAAATGTTGTAAGAATTTACTCCTAAATCTTTTGTACAAATAAAAATCTTATAAACTGAAAATTTTTTGACTTTTACTTAAATAAAAATGAAAATGAAATAAAGTAATCAAAAAATTGTTTCTTTTTCATTTTATACTTTGTATATTTTATTAAAACAAAAATAGGATTATTGTATAATAGCAAGCATTTCATTGCTGATATTTAATATTCTTCTTAATTCTTTTTAAAATCTTTAAAGTTTGATATTATTGTCTACAAAATTTCTTTGTCAGCTTATTTGGTTGCTTTTTTTTAAAAATCTTGTTGTTTTTATTTTTTTGCATAAAATGTTGCTTGATATAGATGCAGTTTTTTTGTATTCGCAGTTATCCTAAATCAGTTTTTTTCTATTCCTTTTGTTTTGTATTTCTAAGTATATGTATTTTTGATGCGATACAATACAATGTCAGTAATCCAAACTACAGCAATATGAAAAGGATATTCTTCTTTATCATGTTCTAAATAACAGTCAACAGATAACATTCTTGGTATCAGAAAAGAGTAAAAATACAAAATGCAATGTGGTATCTTGTATCATTGTATTGAATACAGAAATATTTGTGTTTTCAAGCTAAATTTGATTTCCTCTCATAAAAGCGATTTTAGAATTTGATTCTTTATTTCAAAAATAAGGTTACGGTTTGTCGGAAGAAGCATTAACCCAAAAGTGTTAACACTAAAATTGTTTTTCTTGATAATGTAATTGGGTTTTCTCAGAACAATGTAGCCTAAAAATTGAAATCTTTGATACAGTACGTATGGCAAAATCGGTTTTGAATTTGCAAAAATTAAAATTTTCTAAAAATGATGTGTTATTTTGAAAAAGGCTTAAGACCAAATTTATTTCTGAGGAAAAATGCAGTTGATATGTTGTTATTAATTAAAACAACATATCATTTAAAACAACATTATTAATTAAAACAACATTGTGGTGTAAAGGTCCCGGGTTCGATCCCCGGTGCCGGCAACATCAAAATAATATGTAAGAGTTTTTTCTATCCCTCATACGTATCGCAATGTCCACCTTCGGTGTTCCCATAGCAATTAACCCCACCGAAGTAAAATAATGAATCAGGGCTATGAACCAAGAAGCTTCAATAAGTTCGCCAACTCTCCATCAGGTGGCGAGCAACAACTGTTCTAAGACTTATCATCTCGCGCAATTACAGTGTTGCCATGTCTGAAGCCCTCCATCTTTCCCCACCTTTCATCTCTATACCATCCCTTTCCAAAGAAAGCAACACACTAAATATAGGAAGTATTTCCTGAGTGTTGCCTCTCTTTAAAAAAAAAAAAAAAAAAAAAAAGTTCACGTTTAGTGCTAGTTTTTGTTCGTGATCAATAGTGTGTAGCAAATTTTTTTGGTTTTTTCGATTTTTATGGGTGCTCAAGCTTAATTTGAAAGAGGTTTGCGTTTTAGGGCGTTTTTTGAATTGTATTTATAGCCTGGCCAATAACCAAAATTTATTAGCTTCTTAGTTAATATTTGTAATGAAAAATATTCAAATTTTATTTTTATTTTTTATGTGCATAATTCATAAGTTTTGCTAATGGGTTTGTACACTTGCGTACCATATATTTAATATTTTCGTAATTTGTGCATAAATTTTGAAAATAATGCTTTATAACTTTAAAATTTTACTGAAATTAAAAAATTGGCTATGCAGTTTAAAAAATGGATAAATTCTAAATAATTTTGAAAAAAATAATTTGCTTTTACTGTTATATCCACTAAAAGCTTTGTAACCATTGTATAAAACGAAGAATATTATCAGCTGTTTGCAACTTTTGCAGCAGATTTGCTGTAAACTTGGAGTTATAAATGGGCACGTACGCAAAATTTTGCGTGCTACGCGTGAATGTGAGAGAAGCCCAATACAACTTAATCATATTATATATGACTCAAAATAACTATTTCTTTCCGGGTATATCAAATTTGTGTATAAATTATTCTTAGTATTGAAATATTTGACGTTTTAACCTACTCCCATCTCTGTATAATATATAATATAATATATAATTTTAAAAGTACTTGAACAAGATTTCAATAATACCAATTTCATTAGTAGTTTTTATGTAAAAAAAAATACATAGAACCTGAGGATTTTTTCATTAAATTTCTATGTAGTTAGCTTGTCTGAAAAGGTCCTTAGAGTAGAGTAGATTCTACACAGAGAGAATTTTATTGAAAAAAAAAAATAAAGTTTTCAGTGTATTAATAAAGCCGAATGAAAACTTCGTAAAATTAATTAAAAGCTTAAAACTGGTTATGAAACTAGCATTTTCTATTTCATTGAGTGTATGAAACTTTTAATAAATATATATATTAGGGTGGGTCAATTGTTTTTGTCAAAGGGCGTATAGCATAAACGTAATCTACACAAAGTTCTAGAAAATGACCCTTAAAAACTATGGGTCTAAAATCAAAACCTAGCTCCCACCGAGTGACATACAAATATAACGTTTTCATCACTTTCGGGCATTGCTTTAAAGGGCATTTTAAAAACAATGAGCACCAAAAAAAAAAGAGATTTTCCATTTTACCCTCTAAGATAATCACT